>CM050326.1:62670137-63120137 GCA_027475135.1 Bactrocera correcta | reverse complement strand
AGACCCATTTTTTCCAAATTTTTTTAAAAAATTTTTAAAAAAAACTAAGCTTTCCTGAATATTGTAGTGCTTGTCGCATACTTCGCGCAGAATGTAGTTCTCAGCAGATCAGCTGTAATATAGAATGATAAGGATGCGCAAAATTAACTGGTTGATAAATCGACCACCGGCCGAAAACGATACGACAAATATTTCCTCTTCACTACATCCTTACATCAGTGGTCGGCATGAGAGGATCTGTCACTGTGTTGGTGAGCACGAAAAAAAAGTAGCCGTGTGAGAATTTGGAATTAAAATTATTAATTAATTAATAGTATAATGAAAATTAACAAAATGTCTTTTAAGAATATATTCCCTATTATCTTTAAAAGACTTTGAACATAAAAGGCATTGCATGGCACCAAAGGCCTTTAGAATTATAAAATACTTCTCGCAGGGCATATTTGGTTTTGCGCTATAGTTTTCCGAATGTTAATTCGTTGCTGGCTCGACAACGACTGAACAATAGAGCGTAAGCGTACGTGTGAAGTTAGTTTACACATTTGTGCTAAGAAATGCCGACCACTGCCTTACATCTAGGAAGTCAACATAATTCATACGAGCTTAAAACTAATGAATGTAAATGTTTATTGTTGTTGCTATTATTATTTAAGAGAAATAGAGAATTTAATGTAATTAAAGATTAAAGGAAAGATCAATTAGGAAGTATGGAAATTGCCAAATGAAAAAACGAGATATGAGAGGATAGGTAAGATCAGTAAAGAAAGAATGAAGGGAGAAGTGTATGTTGTTGGTAGTAGGAGTACTAGTATATGACTATTATTATTATTTATTAGAGTAATATGAAATAATAAACTAACTTGAGTAAATACACACTAGCTACCAGGGCCTACGGTGCGATTAAATGTTTACAATTCTTTTTTTTTTTTTTATTGTAATATATTTTATTTGGTTAAAAATGGTTTAACGTTTCCGATGTTAATGTCATTTAGTAGAGTTGACGGTACAGTGGTACCAAAAATCTTTGCTCGAAGCGCCGATAGGTTTGGGCAATAGTCGAGGATGTGTTGGACAGTTAGGCGGTTTGGACAATACGGGCATACAGGTCGAGTCTCACACTGAAGAATGTGGCTATGCGTGATCACTGTGTGGCCGAGCCTCAGTCGAGTGAAATAGTTAATTTCTTTCCTTGACAAATCCGCTGGGTAAAGCGGATTCCTTGCTCAGCGATGTATTAAAAGTTAGACATGGTGACTGCGTTTTGCCCTTATGTCCAGATTTGGAGTTTCTTTTTGTATTTTATAAGTCTGTCCCTAATTCGGTTGATAATAGTTATCGTGGTAAATATTTTTAATTGCTGAAACTACAGACATACTATCTGTGCAAACAACGAAGTGCCCTTTGCTTTTATTTGCAAATTCTGCAGCTTGTAGTACCGCGACTGCTTCTGCTGTATAAATAGAACAGTGCAATGGGAGCCAACCGGCTGTTGTGAGTGTTCCATTTTGGTGCACTACACCGAACACCGTTACTGGTGTGTGCTTTAGGGTAGGTGTGTAAAAGCTCGGATACAGAAGATTGTGGTAGCGACCAAGGCGCTTGCTTACAAATTTGATTGCCCATTCTTTGCAATAGGATATGCACCGACGAATAGTAGATTTGGTGGAGTAGTTGCGTTTGTGGGATGCAGCGAGACGGAATATGTTGAATAGCGTTTTATTTGTGGTATTAATAAACTGTGGGATCAGTGTCCACGTAGCGAGGTCGCGCCTTTCAACAATGGAGGGGAGACCTGCTTCTGCTAACATACATTTAACTGTTGAAGTGAGGAAAGCGATCCAACTACGTCGAGCTGCTGCATGGTATGGCGCTTGCAAAAGTTTTATATGTGTGTTAGCGCACCACCCGTAAATAGGGAGTCCGTAATCTATTTTTGATAGCATTATTGATCTTGTTATATTAAATAAAATCTTAGTATGTATACAAAGGTTTTTTGATGATAAGTATTTAACCTTTAACTGGGGACGTGACAAATTTATAACACTATAAGGGACGCGTAGTCTCACAGGCTTTTACTTTCAAAGAAATTTTTTGTTGTAAAAATCAATTTAAATAATTTAAAACTCTCTTTATTTTAAACCATTGGTATGTAATAAAATATCGAACTAGTTTTAATCAGCGGTTTTATTATGAAATATTAAAAAAAAATACAATGAACACTGAAAATTTGCAAAACGCGCGACGCCTGTGTGGCTACATGTCACCAGTTAAAGGTTAATAATATTAAGCCTGGATTTTTTCTTAACTGCTGACAGTGCTCTTTGAAAGAATATTTAGAATCAAATATAATGCCTAATATTTTTAAGTTTTATACATTTTGAATGTTAGTGAGCTCAACATTGATGTCAATTGCGGGGCAGCCTTGTTTTCGACAGATGTGCAAAATTTTGCACTTTTCACAAGCAATGGTGGCTCCAGATCTTAACCCCATTGTTTGAGTTCGAGTAGTAGCTTTAAAAATGTATTTTTAGTGCTTAGTAAGTCCTTATTGATAGTATAAAAAAGGCGTCGTCTGCATAAATATTTAAATTGATATTTTTGTAGTTTATTGTTATTCTATTTATTTGCTCAAAGGCTATCATAAATAGGACAACCGATAAAGGGGAGCCTTGGGGTGTGCCGTTATTGAGTGGAAAAGGTTTTAAAAGCTGTCTGTTGATATTAACTTGGAATGCCCGTCCAGTCATAAACGATTTTATCACTTGAAATATCTTTTTCCCAATTTTCCACTCTTTGAGTTGATTTAAAATGACATGAATGCCAATGCCATCATACGCTTTTTCGAAGTCAGTGGCTGTGATGTGATTTTTGGTTGAGAGCGCATCGGCGATAAAGTGTTGTAGGTGGAGGAGTGCGTCGATGGTTCCATGTTTCTTTTTAAATGCTGACTGGTTGTGACTTATTAAATTATTTCTCAAGAAAAACAACAATAGCCTTTAAGTGAGCATTTTTTCAAATATTTTGCTGAGACAGGAGGTTAGTGAGATTGGGCGATACCCACTTGTAGTGTCTTGGGGTTTATTTGGCTTAGGGATTGGTAGTATGGTGGTCGACAGCCAAGTGTAAGGATAAAGCCCCCCCGTTGAGGACTTTGTTGTACAATGACAGAAGGATACGTTTTGCCAGGAGTGGTAGATTGCGGAGCATAGCGTAGGTTATACGGTCTTTTCCTGGAGACTTCCCCTTAGCGTGTTACAGAGCGACATCTAATTCTGTTTGGGAGAATTCTGTTTCTAGGTAGAGAGCATCTTCTGTGACTGTGCTGGGGCCAGTATTGTCTGCCTTAACGTATTATATTCTTCGGAAAAGTTAGTGTCTTGGGCGTAATTACACCAGGTAGAAGCAAAGGCATTTGCAATTTCGGGCGTTTGCCTTTTTGTAAGCGATAAGGTTGACAATGTTACAAGAGTTTTTATAAATCTGCCAAAGTTTTTTTTTTATTTGTACGTAATAGACTAAGCTCGTTATTCCACCATGGTAAGCGTGATTTATGCCCTTTTGGGTTGCTTTGAGGAATCGTTTTGTTGGCTGCTGTTCTAATTATCTTGGTAATTGTGGCCGCTTCTTGTATCGCCTCTAGATAGTGTGTCTGGAATTGATCCCATTTTGCTAAGTCTGTCAAGAATTTTGCAGATCTCTTCGGGTTCTGTACGTTCAAATTATTTTTTAATTCTGTCAGAATTGGGTAATGGTCGCTTCCATAAAGGAAGTTATGGATTTTCCATGAAAATTTAGGACTTAGTTGAGGTGAAGCCATAGTGATATCGACATGGGTGAACGTTCTGTGTATAAAAAAGTTCGTGGCTGACCCGTTGTTTAGCAAAATCAGATTCTCCGCGAATATAACATTTTCTAGTTGTGTACCTCTAGCATTGGTAGTGGCTGAACCCCAAAGGGGACTCCACGCATTGAAATCACCTAGTAGTAGCGTTTGAGCCTGGGTCTGTTCGAGGAGATCTCTTATGTCTTTGTCGGAAAATGTTTGACTT
Organism: Bactrocera correcta; assembly: GCA_027475135.1. Classification (NCBI taxonomy): domain Eukaryota; kingdom Metazoa; phylum Arthropoda; class Insecta; order Diptera; family Tephritidae; genus Bactrocera; species Bactrocera correcta. Next base: position 63,116,088 of record CM050326.1, on the reverse strand, counting down.
GGTGGGGTGCATGCATTTATTATTGAGAAGGGTGTAAGGAGATGCAGTTCTATGGCTATTGATAGGATATTTGTATGTATAGCTATACGTTTGTGCGGAATATTCCGTTTTATTAGTATTGTGACCCCCTCGCATATCTGTTTTTACTGTTGTTATAGAAGTAACCAATATACGTCTTGGGGATTATAGTGTTAGTTACTTAAAAAGGGATGTGGGTCTCTTGAAGGCAAATTATATGGGGGTTAAGATCTTTTATCAATTGCTCTATGTATGATTTTTAATGACATTTCAATTGTAAAAAAAAATATCAAAAATAAATTTAAACACTTGTTTCTAATATAATATAACTTATAAAATAAATGATCTTTTTCAGTTTCTGTTCTCGACGTTTTCTCGCTACCGTAGTTGTTGTGTTGATTTAATGTAACAATAGTATGATCTTTTGTTGAATTAGTTGTTGTTGTCAAATTAGTTTTATTTGTTGGCTGAGCGTTGAGTTCTGTTAAAAAATTTTTGTTTGTTTTGTTTTATTAAAATTGAAAAAGGTAATTAATTACAATTGCAATTTTATATATATAGCACTAGCGGTTAAGCCATCAGCTTTACGTTATTATGATTTTGATATTAGTAAAACATTTATATTTCAAAGTACAATCTAATTTTGCTTATAATGTATATAAATCTCTTTATGTTTTCTTCGTTTACTTCTGTAAGAAGTTCTTCTATTGAGCGGTTTGTTGTAGATTGTCTTATTGAGTTTACTGCAGTACAGCTTTTGACGATATGTTTAATAGTAAGTATCTCATCGTTGCAGAATTGACAAGTTTGTGGGCTGCCTCTTTGAAAAAGATACTTGTGCGTTATCCGTGTGTGCCCTAGGCGAAAGCGAGTGTATATTATGATGTTTCGTCTTGAGATTGTTGTTGGGAAGATTGGAGGAACCAAGTTTGGGTTTATGCATTTGTAGTCGTGGTTTTTATTTTGCCAATGTTCAACCATAAGTTTCCGACTTACTTTATTGATTGTGTTTTTTAGGTCTTTCTTGTTAAAGCTGATTGTTATGTGTAACGGTGAGTTGGTGGCAAGTTTTGCTGCTACGTCGGCCAAGGTGTTGCCCTTTATACCGATGTGGCTGGGAATCCATATAAACTTAATTTTTGTAGCATTGGAAGTTAATATATCTCTGATTTGGGATACCACGGTATCGTTATTGTTAATGCAGAGTTGAGAGTGAGTCGTTAAAGATAAGCCATTTTCCTTTGCTTTTCTTTGCTATTTTACAAGCGTGGTAGCGTGGTTTGTAAGGAGTGCCCATGGTGGGTTTTGAATATTTATGGTGGCATTGTGATCCAGTGGCATGTCATGGTATTTTGCTGTCTCAATTAGTCTTTCTATTGTTGGTTCCTTACGTGTTTTACGTTTTCGTTTCAGCCTCTTTTTCACAAATAATTTCAGCACTGAGTCATTATTTTGTGTAAGTTTAATTGCCATACAACCGGTAATATAATTTATCCTATCTTTGAGGAGTGGAAGTCCTGCTTCGGTGAGAAGGTTGAGAGTGGGAGTGGTGCGAAAAGCACCCAACGCCAAGCGAACTGCAGAATGGTATACAGATGATATTTTAGATAGATTTGCTGGTGACGTGGTGCTATAAAATGGCAGGCCGTAATCGATTTTTCCAAATATAATGGCTTTCACAATGTTTAGAAGTGAGTTTGTGCTACTTTTCAGCTTGATGTTACTTAGGCATTTTATTATATTGAGTCTACTTTGTATTGATTTTTGTAAATAGGTAATGTGATCGTTCCAGTTGTATTTTTTATTAAAGAATATGCCAAGTATCTTGAGTGATGTAACATTTTTTATGTAGGTGTCGCCTAGGTTTAAAGTAAAACTTTGGCAAGTATGTTTGCTGCAAATGTGCAGATGATTAGATTTAGCTATGGATATCTTAGCTCCGCTAGCGTTGCACCAGTTTATTATCTCTGCGAGGAGGTTATTAAATTCGGTTTGGAAAACCATTACATTTTGAACTCTGCCGTATATGCATAAGTCATCTGCGTATAAGGCATGTTTGAAGAACTTGTTCTCATTTATTACTCGAATCAGCCTGTCAAAGGCAACTAGAAAAAGAGTGACGGATAATGGCGAACCTTGAGGAATGCCGTTTTCCAATGGCCAACAATCTGTAGTGACACCGTTTGCTTTTACTCTGAATTTTCGATTTACCAAAAAGTTTTTAATAAAATTTGTAATTTTGAGGCCTAATTTCCAGCCCAAAATTTGGTCTAATACGGAGTGCAAACCAATTCTATCGAATGCTTTTTCCATGTCTAGGGAAATGAGGGAAATGTGGTTCCTGCTGGAAATATTAACTGCTATATGTTCATCTAGGCGAAGTAATGCGTTGGTAGTGTTGCTTCCAGGTATGAAAGCGGTTTGGTTGCTCGAGAGTAGCTTGTTTGTGTGAAGGTACCACATGAGCCTCCTAGATATCATTTTTTCCATTACTTATGATAGGCAAAAGATGAGGGATATGGGTCTATATCCTTCGGTAATACTTTTCGGCTTATTAGGTTTCGGTATAGGTACCGTAAGAGCAATTTTCCATTGTTGCGGTATGGTGTGTGTGTTAAAGATGTGGTTATACAGCTCACAGAGCTTGCTTTTGCCAACAAAAGGGAGTTGTTTCAGCAATTCATAAGGGATGTTATCTTGGCCGGGACTCTTTCCTTTTAGTGAAGCTAGACATCCATCGAGTTCTTGAATTGAAAAGTTGTCTTCCATTGCGTTGGATGTTTTACTTAGTGGATATACTACATTTATAACATTTTTATAACGGTTTTTATGTTCTACGAACTGTTCCGAAAAATTAGAGTTTTTTGAGTAGTTTGACCATGCTCTTGCTAAAGTGTTGCCTATTTCAAGAGGATCGGAAGTTGGTGAATTGTTTTCCTTTTCAATTGAGTGAATGAGGTTGTGGGGTCGGATCCCGTGTAGTAGATTTACTTTATCCCATAGAATTTTTGATAGAGTGTTGCAATTTATATCCTCAGTGAAGGTGGCAAAAGCATCTCTTTTTGAGGTTTTTACTTCGCGCTTAAATATAGCGTTCGCTCTTTTGTATTTTAGTATATTACCAGGGGTAGGGTGTTGCTTGACCAGTTTCCACAGATCTTGTTTTGTTTTCCTTAGTGTAGTTAAATTATCATTCCACCAATATGTTGTGTGTTTTCTTTTATTCGGGGTTGACATTGGAATCGTTTTCTATGCACTTTGCTTAATTTTTTTAGTGAAGATAGCAGCGGCTTTATTGGGATTCATCGAGTTGAAACTCATATTTTCCACTTCGCTGGTTAGAAGGGTTTGATATTGGTCCCACTTTGCATCTTTTAATTTGAATCTTTTGGGAGTGTGGTAAGTTGTGTTAGGGGCCGTGTTAAACAGTGTTAAGCTAATCGGGAAGTGGTTGCTACCGCATAGTTCATCGTTAACTTTCCAATTTGATGTAATATTAAGAGGGGATGTACACATGGTGATATCAATGTGGGTTAGTGTGCAGTGCGTTGACCAGTGGGTTGGACTTTTGTCGTTTAAAATTAAAAGGTTTGTATTTTCAATAAATTTAGTGACAATTTTACCCTTACTGTTGAATCGTGGATAAGGAATGTTTTGCCAGTTCCACCTGGTGGATAAAAAAAAAAAAAGAATCCTCCTTGTCCTGCCGAAGCTGCCAGCATGATGCGGTCGTAAATAATTTTTTGTTCATCATTTAGTAGTGTCGTCCTCATCCCTACTCTCATAATTAATGGAACTTGAAATTATGAACTATGAATAAGAATTTATCGTACTACAATAGTAATATTCAATTGCCATCTTGCAACCCTATTGCGGATATGCGGATAGAATTTCGTCAACGATATCTCACGAAAAAATTAACCGATTTTGACCCGGTTTGCGGCCATCGACATGATTTTTCAGATTCGAAAGCTGATTAGTCTTCAGAATTAATCGATCCAGTCGTTTCAGTGCTGATTAGTTTATGGAATTTATCGATATAGCCGTTTAGAAGTTATTCCCAAAAAACTACTTTTGAAAAAAAAATTTTTTCGGTTTTTTTTTTGAGTTTTCTCGAAATCTACCGATTCGAATCGGCTCAAAATTTTAGAAAATCTAAGTTAAGTGAAACTCTTTGAAATGCCGTTGGATGGGGTTGAATCGCTTGATCCGTTCAAAAGTTATAAGCGGGTCCAATAACTTCAACAACCAATAACTTCCCGATTTTAGAAAATTTTTTATTTTCTTCGCGGAAGATTAAAAAAATTTAGGGGTGGAACACCCTTAGCATTTAGGAGGATGAAAAATAGATGTTGTCCGATTCTCCACCCTAGCCGATATGCACGCTAAAATTCACGAAAATCGGTCGAGCGGTTTCAGAAGAGTTCAATAACGTACACCGTGACACGAGAATTTTATATATTAGATATTCTTTACATAAGTATATTAATACATAATTATAAACATTTAAACAATAAGTTAAATAAAAAGAGTATACAGTCCACTAAATATGAAAAGCAATGATAAGCAACAAATTGTTGTATGAAACTTGCTCATAAAAATGAGAAAATCCTTGCCTCTCAAATAAAACACATAAATTAGTGTAAAAGTAATATAAATATGTATACAAAATGGCTATACTCCAGATGTTAAATTTATGGCTGAAAAGCGTGGAGGGCTTATATTTACGAAGAAAACCAGCATTGCCACACCTTAAAAACCAAAAGTGAAGGATTTTTTCAGCGTTTCACAGCGTCTTCTTTGTTTGTACTTTTGAGTGATTCTTTTTTCTTTATTAACTATAAAAAACTATAAAGAAGATTTTTCAAGCTAAAATTTAATATGTGAACACTTTTTCTATGAATAATATATGATTTATGTTTAAAAAACACAGATAAGTACAATCGTATGATAATATAATATTACGAGCGAATACCCGGGGTGACTGAAGTACTTTCGCGTAGTACTCCTTTCTGCGTTGGGGGCCTTCGGCCGCGCTTTAAAAAAATAACCCTGGCTGAGCGAATACCCGGGTTAACTGAAGTACTTTCGCGTAGTGCTCCTTTTTGTGTTGGGCGGCCTTCGGCCGCGCTTTAAAAAATAATCATGGCCGAGCGAATACCCGGGTTACTGAAGTACTTTTGCTTAGTACTCCTTTCTGCGTTAAAAATAAAAAAAATATATTGACTTTTTGTTATAAAGTGTTTAAAGTGGTTATAAATTTAGATTATCATGCACTCATATTGAAACAAAATTTGAGTTTTCGTTATAAATTGGATAAATTTGGTTATTATATCTGTCAGCGATTTCCATTTATTTTTGATGATACATTGGTTTGTATTTTAGGCGACGATATATACATATATATTATTATATTTATTGAGTTTTGGATATAAAGTGGTTATATTTTTCGGTTATCGTGCACTCATATTTAAACAAAATTTGAGTTCTCGTACTGTACTGTATACTTTACACTTAATTACGTATTATTACTTATATTATTATACTTATATATTACGTATATCACTGTATTTTAGCTGACGATATGTATATTAGTATATTTAAAATATGAGTTTTCGGTATAAAGTGATTATATTTTTCGGTTATCATGCACTCATATTGAAACAAAATTTGAGTTTTCGTACTGTACTGTACACTTTACACTTTAAGCTTAGTATCCAGTTCTCAAGAAATTTAAAAACTTCATATAAAAAAACGCTTAAGAAACGGACAAGAAACTTTCCTGAGATAAATTTACTTGTGCTAGTATGCAGCTCTAAAGTAATCTACTACTAATTTTCAATACTGTTTTTCAATAAAATGAGAATATGGCAAACCTGGTTTTGCGAAGAAACATCAAATAAACAATTGTTTCTTGGAGGAAATTCAAAGTAATCGTTAAATTCGTCCTAAATTAGTTAAAGTCATTATTATGAATGTTTCATTTTGAAATGTTGTATAAAACTTATCAATCATCAACAACATTCCTTAAATCGCAAGAAAAATATTTATGTTACTACACACATACATACATACATATTACGCACAAAGTTTATTTTCTTTGTTTATTCTCTCCAGCTCTATGTGGATCATTCACAATGCGTAGCCAGCTGTCAAAACTACTTGAAGAAATAACGTAATTTTTGGCAAAATTACGATTCTTTCGGCGCCGCGATTTTATGGCACGAATGGATAGAAGAGATCCTCAGGATTAAAAAATGTATACACATATACCGTCCTCAGACTCAGAGTTTTCGAGATATTTCACTTTAATACCATCAAATCCCGGCGCCGAAAGAATCGTAATCGTCCCCAGCTGACTTATGGTGTTTGAGATATTTGCATTTAAAATTCAAAAATTCAATTATTTAAAACGCGTGTTTCTCCGATTTATAATGAATTTCCCTCTTATATTTTTAACTTTTATATCCACTAACACTACACTAATTCGTTTCTAACAATTTATTTGTATAAGTGCAAAAATGACTTTAGTTGGCAATATTACGATTTTTTGGCGCCGCGGTTTGATGGCACGGTTGGATAGAAGAAGTCCTCAGGATTAAAAAAGTATGCACATATATCCTCCTCAGACACATAGTTTTCGGGATATTTCTGTTTAAAATTTGAAATTCTGTTTATAAATTTGAAAAACAATGCTCGTTGTTTCACTATGTTTAACCCACTTTTCACACATTTTTTAATTAATATATATTTAATTACACTGTACAAATTCGAATATATCAAAAATTTATATTAATTGTGTATTTTTTAAGAAAATAAATATACTTTAAAAACTATTTTGCACCTGTGTGCCCAAAGTAAGGTTGAGTTCCATTACTAGATCCTAGGGAAAGTGCTTGGTGCAGTTAGGTTGATGTATGTAGCGAATTCATTTGCTTGGTGAGAGTACGGCTTAACGGCGTATTGTTGTCACTGGCCAATTGGTATGGTTAAGTGGTTGTTGGGAATTTATTTGCTCGGTGAGAGTACGGCTGTGCGGCGTACTGTTGTCACTGGCCAATTGGTATGGTTAAGTGGTTGTTGTGCAGTTCTCGGTTAGGGCAATGACGGTTGCATAGGAGCCTACACGTGCGAGATTGGGTTAGGGTCTACAAGCGACCGATTGGATATAGTTAAATGGTTGTTGTGCAGTTCTCGATTAGGGCTATGACGGTTGCATAGGAGTTTAAACGTGCGAGATTGATTTGAAATTAATAGTTGGCCATGTGTTACCGTTGTTGGTAGTGCGAATAGTAGGGTGTTGAAGCGTAGCGCGGCGGCCGGTTGGCAACCTGCGTGGGGGCTGATTGTGGCGTTGTGCACTTGGTAGTGTTGCACGTAGCGTGGAGGCGGCGACTGATGCGAAGTGCGTTGAGCTGAATTCACTGCAGATGAAGCGATACATTGTGGACCCTAAATGATGTCGATCATATGTACCGTTGACATGTACTGCAGTGGTGGTAGCGTCAGTTTTGGTTGTGCTTGTTGCATGATGACGGCTTGTAGTGCCTGCGACAATTGATATGTGGTCGGAAGTTGTAATATTGGTTGATGATGAAGATAGAAGTTGGGTAGTTCGTACATCAGGATATGGAGGAACTGTTGCTAGCAAAATGAAGATTATGATTGCTGCTGCTTCAAAGTTTGCGGCAGTGTTGATGATGCTTGCTGTTGCTGCTGGTGCTGTACTTATGTGCGCTGTCCCAGCGACAGGTCCTGTGATTGTAGTTGCATTTGTACGTGTTGGTTTTTGCTGTTGTTGTTGATGGCTGTGGTCATGTTGCTGCACTGTACCAGCCAAATGCGGCAACATACCGGTGGTGGTGACTGTCAAATTGGGCTGATACAAATCGCTGGCGCTAATGTAGTAGGTGGTGGTGCCATCGCCGGGGGCTGGCGCCTGAATGATGGCTGGAGGCTCGATAATGGCTGGCGAGAGGTCCGTAAGATCGGTGCTGGACGCCCATTGAATTTCTTGTCTACTGCTGCGGCCGCGGGCGTACAGTTGGCGTATTGCGTTGGCCGTTTGCGCCAGTTGTAGTTGCGCGGCTTCGTAAGCGCAACTGGGCGGCAAGGTGATGTAGTGCTGTTAAACTGTAGTTGTACCAATTATGGTGTGCTGTTCAGTCGTCGGTATGTGGATAAATTTTATTAATTTGTTCGCTATCTATAGTATTATCTTCAGTACTTTGTGAGCTCGATTTGTTAAAAAATGTGGAACGCTTCACGATTTTGCGTGTCATCCTTGCACAGGGGCCATGCTAATCTTCTCTGTATCGTTCCAATTTTAGTATATGTTCTGCCGAAGCAAGATGTGTGACAATTAAGTAGTGAGACTGGTTCCATAAAAATCGTATATTTGAAACTTATACATTGATTCCAGCGCATTTTCCATGTTTCATAACTGTAATTTTCATTACCTCAGCTTTTCTCTGTGCACTTCGGATTCTCACTCACCTTCTCGATTACCACCAAGTTTGGGTTTATAAAAAATGGAAAAATGAATGTGCTTCAATTTGCATACGCGTATATATATGTATATTGCGGTTGTTTTTTGTTTCTGTACAATTTTAATGTTCACTTTAAAAAAATACTTTATAAAGGTTGATAATTCCGACATGGGATGAAAAATTAAGAAAAACTGGAGGAGGGAAAAACGACGTACGCAGTACGGCCGCGACCGCTTGACGTCGGGTCCGGCGGTGCGGAGCAGCATCATATGATGGTGCCGCATGCATACCTGGCACTGGTACCCGGTCGTGCATTCGCGCGTGAGACGGGTAGGCGCCAGGCAATTCAGGCAGTGGCCGTGTGCCTGGGCGACCTGCTGGCGTTGCAAAGGTGACATCCCCTTGAAGATGCCACGGTGTGGCAACCGATGTCGTCGGTGACGTAGTGCGCATTGAAGCTGTGGCTGTTCCGGAGCCATTGATTGCGGGCCACTGCGCGGAGCCGTTAGAACGTCTCGGGGGGCGCCGCAGCGATGGTTGTTCGAGGGGCTGCTACTAGGGTAGCTTTCGGACGCGGGACAGTGACGGCCGAACGTACAGTGGGCATAGGAACAGTGGGCATCTCGGCATCCATATTTATCTGTTAAGAGATATCATGTTAATTATTATATATTTGTATATACTCATATGTACGTTGGTGCCACGTAATGTGGCACGAACGAGTCGTTATGTGGATCGGCCCCTTTTTTTGGTTTTGGGTTTGGGTGGGTATTTATTTATAGTGGGTGAGTTTATTATTATATTTTTTTTTGTTTATTTCTTTGTTTATTACTTGCGGTTACGTTTAGATTTTATCTGCGCTTGGAAAAAAGCATAATTTAACGAGCGGTCTGGTCAGCGCTCCCGATTGTGTACGGAGATCGACTGTGCGAATGTGACCGTCGGAGCCATAGTAGAGCTTCTCTGTGCGGCCAAGCCACCATTCGGTAGGGGGGAGACAATCGTCATTGATTAAGACACAATCTCCAAACTTAGGTGCATTTTCTGTGATTTTCCATCGGTACATTCTGTGGAGGTCTTTTAAATAATCATCTTTCCATCGGCGGCTGAAGTCATGATGGAGAATCTTAATTCTTTCCCAACGGTTTAATAAGGAAAGCGACTCCACGCCAGGCTCAGGTGTGGCCAGAATGGGCGCTCTTTAAGAAAATGCTTTGGCGTGAGGGCAGTAAAGTCTGAGGGATCTTGCGAGAGTGCAGCAAGAGGCCGTGAGTTAAGAACGGCTTCAATTCTAGTTAAGAGTGTGGTGGACTCTTCATAACTGAATTCATAGATGCCAGCTAGCTTCTTGAAATGATTTTTGAAGCTTTTTACGGCTGACTCCAGAAAGCCGCTCATGTGAGGGGCGCTTGGGGGTATAAACTGCCAATTGATACCTTGGGGAGCGTAATTTTGGACAATGTCCGGTGAGACTTCTTTTGCGAAGTCCACAAACTACTTTTCGGTAGCTCTTTAAACCCCTAGAAATGTTTTACCATTATCGCTCATGATTTTTTATGGAAAGCCTCGTCGTCCGACGAAACGAACAAAAGCCGCAAGAAAAGTGTCCGTCGTCAGATTCGTACATAGCTCAAAGTGTACTGCTTTTGTCGTGAAACAGACAAAAACAGCCACATAGCCTTTCATGAGGGTAGGAGACCTTGGCATGGATGCCTTTGTCATAAAAGACCCAGCAAAATCTACACCTGTAGTGGTGAAGGGCAGAGCAAAATTGCAGCGTTAAGGTGGAAGTGCTGCCATAATCTGCGATCACATTTTCTGCTTATGCATACTGCAGATTTTGCACATGAAAATGCACTTCTTTATTTAGGGCTTCAGTCGGGGTATGCACAGCTTTTGGCGGACCATATGTTGCATGAGGCGATGTTCGGCGTGGAGCATTAGTATGTGGATATATCTAATAAATAAAGTGGCAAACGGACACCTCTCTGGTATAATTATAGGGTGGCGTTCATTGTACGTTAGGCTTGAATTAGCAAGCCGACCATTCGCACGAAGTAGTCCCTTCGTATCTAAAAATAGGTTTAGAACTAAGAGTGAGCTCTTTTTATCAATAGGCTTCGATTCTCTTAGTAATTCTATATCGCGGCTGAAGTAGAGCGTTTAGGTTGATGCGATAAGAGCGACCTTCGCTTTTTGTAAGTCTTGGTGCGTAAATTTATCGCAGTGGAGATAATTTGCACCTTTAACTTTAAGTTTAAGCCGCTCTAAAAACTTGAGCATATAGGCAACTACTCGGAGGGCCCGGGGGATTGATGAAAATCGTTCAAGGATGTCAGTGTCATCCAGTGTTGCATGATAAGTGTCGATTTAGCGACTTTCTGAAGCGAAGAGGTTTCACTTCTTCGTCTCAGTCGGTTCCGTCTAACCAAAATTTTTAAATCAGGATTTTCGCTTGTATCGTAATTTGCAAAAGCCATCCTGCAAAGGTCAAAAAGTTCTGCCATAGAGGAGGGAATTTGGCGTTTTGCAATAGCGGATAATGCGGATATGGACTCAGTCGTGTATGAAAACTGGTCCGATATCGCATTCCATTGGATGCCTTGTGTTTTTGTTTTACTTTCCTTTTCAAATATAAGGAAATTAGTACCCAACAAATGGTCTTTAGGAATATTGTTTAAAATATTTGCGTGATTGGCTGTAATCTTTTTTAAAGGAAACCCTGCGGTATTGAGAGCATTTATTGCCTGTAATAAGGTTTCGTAGGCTTGTGGAAGACTGTGGTTTCCAGACAGGATATCGTCTACATACGTTTGCGTTTTTAAGACTTGTGTTGCCAGTGGAAATTCTGGCTTTGTGTCTTCTGCCAGTTCGTGGAGTGTACGAATGGCTAGATATGGGGCACAGTTTACGCCAAAGGTAACTGTTGTAAATTTAAAGTGGCGCAGTGGACTATTGGCAGATTTTCGGAAAATAATCTGCTGAAAATCTTGATCATAATCTTGTTTAAGCTTAACTTTTCTAAGTAGGTTTTTTTCCATACTTAGAAACTACTGTATTGCAGAGGTGAGAGAGTGACCTAAGGCGAATGTGTCTGAAAATTGTTGTTTTAGTGGTAGTCGTATGACATACCGACCATTATCTGATCGAGTAATTGTGGCTTTGTTAAAGTCTACAATACTGATCTTCTGGTGTTGTAATTGAAATGGAGGGGAGTTCTTCTAACTCCCAAAACTTTCTCAATTGTGAACTGAGGTACTCGTTTGAGATTTCCTCAACATGAGTTGTTATTGCTGTGACTGGTTCCGCCACTAGTCCACTTACGACCCTTCCGAAAATGGTATTTTACGCCAGTAGTGTGTTCGAAATTTTTTCAACACCTTCTAGCCTGGTCTATTTGAGCGGGGTTGTTGCCATTGGGATCTGCTGGAATCAGATGTGAAATCTTATCCCAATTATTGCTATTTATTTGATAGCTTGGAAGCATGTTTGTTAGTCGCGGTAAGAGAATAGCATTTGCTTGAATGCGTTTATCCGCTTGGGGGGAAATTAGGGTAATGGGGCATTTTTTGTTAAAGTTTTGTACAACTCGTCCGCCCATTCCCGTAATTTCATAATTGGCTTGTTTTGTTGGCAGTTTTAGCCTATTTTGTGCCCTAGACGCTATGAATAATCGTTGTGATCCTTGGTCTATTAGGGCTCTTAGTTTGAACAGTTCTCCTCGATGTTCGATGGAGACAACTGCTGTGGGTAGTAAAGTACTACATATCATTTAAAAGCGAAATTTCGCTGTTTATAATTCCTTTGAACAACATGGTGTCTCTTGGCAATTTTCTTGAGTTTTTGTTTCGGGAGTTGCTGTTGAAGCTAAACACGTGACTTTTTTTTGAAAAAGCGCTGCTATGAGATGTGTTGGGAAAGTTATTGAGTTTAACATAGAATGATGCCTTTTGTGGCAATATACGCAATTAAATTTGCTTTCGCAAGTATTAAGATTGTGTGAGTGGGACAAGCAGTTTGTACAGAGTCCTTTTGACCTGACAAAGTTGTTCCTTTCATTGACATTTCATTTTTTAAATTTCTCGCAAGCTTTTAACTTATGCCCTCCAGTACATAGTTCGCATGGCGTGAACTTATTTTGTTCAGATGTGAACGATTGTGTTTTGAAAAAGCTTCTGTTTAAATGATTGTTGCTTCCGGCTGGGGCCTATTGAAGCTTCGATTTAAGTCTTGTTGAACGTTTTTAGTTCTGACTACTTTTTTGTCTATCCTTTCCGCAATTTCGTAGTGGGTGGTTAAGAAATCTTTCATCTGCTGCCACGTTGGGCAGCATTTTCTTCTTGATGAGAGCGATTGCTCCCACAAAAGTAATGGGAATGGAATCGGAATATTTTGTGTCGATAGAACCGACAAACAATTTGACACAGCGGATTCTAGTTTCATGAATTCTTCACTGGTTTCTCTTTGAATTTTAGGCAAGTTCATAAGTGTCGTTACTTGCTTGTCAACTAATATTCTCTCATTTTCATATCTTTATCAATGCGAACTGCTTGACTATTACGCCTGCTTGACCTTTAGTTTTATACCGGAGATGATACAATTGTGATAATTTTGGATGGTTTATGTACACGGCTGTAAACATGTCCCGGAAGGACGGCCATTGTTCATAACCTCCATGAAATATTTCCGTATTACACACTGGCACTACTCTACTGTGGGGAGTGGGTGCAATTGCCTTCATAAGTTTTAATTGATCTGATATCGTTGCTTTTGTGTCTTCATAGCAATTTTCGTATTTGGCGTAAGCCGAAGATTTGAAATTTTCAGGTAGATCTGAATCATCAGTTTCTACTATTGCGTCGTATGCAGCTTGGCGTGTCTATAGATTTACTATTTTTTATTTCTAGTACCGATTCAGTGTTGTCCTGAATCGGTGAAGATGCAAATCGAGTGCAGTATTTAATCAAACTGTCACTCTCAGAAATGAATTTAATATAAGAAATGTCCCTCCCCCTTTTTTGCTTTGTAGCACCTTACTTAGAGCGTGTAGCTTCAGCAGGTGTACATGGGCTTTTGTCGTCATTAATCATTTTCGGAATTCTTAAGAATTCTGCTTTAGATTCTTTTGAGTCAGTGCTCATTCAGAAAATTTTAATTAATAAAATATATATGTATATTTTATTATAATAGAGGGCTTATTCGAGGCACTCCATAACTGCGACAATATTGCCCTGATACTCAATTCGCAACACTGTTGCAGATGCTCAGCTGCTACTTAAGCAAAATAGTTGCAATATTTTTCGCGAATTTTGACCGAATGTGAAACTTTAACCATGAACTTTTTAATAAATATAGCGATAGATAATTTTGAAAGCAGTGATAATAACTTGCTGTTCAAGTATGGAAAAAATAGAAAACAAAATTTTTTAAGAAGAGAAAGTGGTTCCTCGCTGAAATTTCAAAAAAGAGAACAGTGACGAAGATGACAAAGGTTTGGAAAACAATTCCATTGTACCATGATGACACATATTTCACGCATTTTCGCATGACTCGTGAAACATTTGCAGTAAGTATTGTTGTTTACTTTGTGGTAGTACGTGATAAATAAATTAAATTGTCTTAGGACTTGAAAAATGCGTTAGAACCTTTTTGGTCAACACCACACGGGGAATATTCCTTGGAACATTCCTTGCATGTGACTCTTTGGAAGCTAAGCAATAGTAAAGTCACATATCGAGAGCTTGCCGATAGATTTAATGTTGGGCAAGGAACTGCCCACAAACTTTTCCTCAAAACAATCAAGACAATCTGCAAACTTAAAAAAGAAATATGTTGGCCGTCAGTTTTACAGCAGAAAAAAATAATGGAAAACTTTCAAACAAGCCGGGTAAATCCATTTCCTTTTGTTGTCGGATGCTTAGATGGAACGCATTTCAAAATTAACACCACTCAAACAGATGCAATTAGTTATTATGACCGTAAAGGAAATTTTTCAGTTATTATGCAGGTATGTACTTGGCTAATAGATCTGTTTTAAGATAAGTGTTATATAATCAATTATTTAGGCCATATGTGACAGTAAGTTCTCTTTTTTAGATGTGTTCATCGGCTACCCAGGTAGCTGTCATGATGCCAATGTGTGGAAATATAGTCTACTTTGGACAAATAAAACTTGAGAATGATGCAAATATTCTAGCCGATTCAGCATATCCTGTTTCAAGATACTTAATTGCTCATTTTAGAGATAACGGACATCTTTCCAGAGAGGAAAAATAATTCAACTATTATATGAGTTCAACCCGAGTATTTATCGAGCAAACATTTGGAATTTTCAGGGCTAAGTTCAAAATATTGAATCATATTGATATGCGAAATATAGAAGACATATCAACTGTGATATTAGCTTGCGCAATTTTACATAATTTTATACTGCGAAGCAATCCGGTTCATTCTGAAGACAATCATACGAGTATACCTGAAAATTTAGAAAATTCAAATGATCACGATATGATTGAACTACCTGAAAATATAAATGACACTAATGAAGGAATTATCAGACGAAATAACTTGAAAATGCTATTTACATATTTCATAGAAGTATTATTTCAATAATGTATATACATATGTACATATCAAATAAATGATTAATTGATTGAAATCTTGTTATATCAGTTAATTTAATTAAAATCACCTACCCTAGAATACTAATTAATTAATAAAAATTTATTTTATTGAAAATAGGAACTCATACTTATAATAATAATATATATTATATTAATATAAACATAAAGTTTATTATAAAATTATTTATTTTTGCACAATCCCTCCAAAACTTGCCGCAATTCCAACATTGCTTTAATCCTTTCCTTGTCAACCAGCAATTTTCCCTTTTCAATCTTCATAGTTTCTTCGTGCCGAATCTGCTCTTTCCGCGCTTCTTCTTTAAAAAAATCCAATGTTTCATATGCAATAGTTTTTGGTCGTTTTTTTCGACTGACACTTTCTGCATCGCTTTCTTCCACGCACCTTTCCTCTTCACTCACTCCACTTTAAACTAAATATTGGAGTGAGCTCTGGAGGTTCCTTATGGGATTCTCAATGGAGAGCCTATTTCCGAAAACGTTATCAAAATCATTAAAATATTCCCACGTCGTGGCACCTCGACCAGTCGCGTCGTTGCGTTTTTTAATCCTCTTATACGTCGCAAACAAATTTAAAAATTTCCTCTGCATAAATTCTTTTGTTTGCGACACTTCCGGATTTGGAATACGCATATTTCGACGGACTTTTTCCTCCTCCCACCAGCAAACTCGGGCTCTAGGTCAAGTCGGGACCTTACTAGGAGTTTTGTAACCGGTGAATTTAACTTTTCACTGAAAAATAAAAATCACGATATAATATATATTATTAAATTCAATAAATACCACTTTTACTTACCTCTCTTCTTCCATTATTGGCGCGCAGTACAAAAATTTTTGAAGCAACAAAATACAACTATTTAAGAATTACTATAAAATATTTGCGCGCAGTAGAAAAATTTTTGATGCATAATGATGACATTTGGCGCGCATCAAGTGTCAAATTTTTACTCGCTCGGACGTCTGACGTTTGCACGAGTTGCCACATTTTTACAACGAATATGATGTTTGCGCAATATCGCGCAGTACTGCCAAACTCGAGTAAGCCCAGAGATATGTGGTACCGAAACTCTTTTCAACAAATAAGAGTAGATATTGCCGAAAAACTGGATAAGTAAAATATAAGTGTGACCGAAAGCTCTTTTTAATAAATAAGAGCTGTTATTTTCGACAAAGAATTTAATAACGCGTTTATCGCTTGTATTGCTCTCGTTTGTATTCACTTTTTTTTTTTGTTTTTTTTTTCGAAAAAATATTTTTTACGGGTTTATTCGTATGCCCTTTTATCAGCGCACACTGAAACTAGGTCAATATCCTTTGTATATAAGTTAACACATAATGCCCATTTCCAGTTGGGTACGAATGTGATGAGGCCAATACAACATCTTGCCTCATTGTGTGGGCAACGACCGCCACTAAAGCAACGACATATCATTCGCCGTTCTGCAGAATACGTAAACAACATAAACAGTGTCAACAGCCGATTGCATAACAGTTGACCAGCGATCGTTGCTTGCGACAATTGGAGCACAGTCAGCACGACGCTGAATATGCGTTCTTAAGGCTTAATGGTTAAGTTAGGCTTTGGGCTAGGTTAGATTTAAGTTGAGCTTAAGCCGGAGCACACGAGGCCTGGCCAATAAAGTTACTTGCAAACACACAACTGGTATAATTATTGCCGCGTCCGACGGCCGGCTCATAGTACAATGATTACAGCAGACATCTTTAACTGGCGCCCCACGGGGGGCCGAAGAGAAAATTAGCGATCAACAATCAACAACCCAGCCACAGAGCAACGAAATTACCATATTTATTGAAAAATCATGTAAGTGAATGGCACAGCCAATCGTATCATTTGTGGAATTAATAAAGCAGCATTATATAAAGAGTGAAGTCATTTTTTTTTTATTTTTTTTTTTATTGTTTTGGTGGCCGTTAACGATTGCGCCGCGTTTGAGTGAAAACAGGTTATTGATGAAAAAATTAGTGAAGTTAGGAACGAGATGAGTGCATTGAGGGTCACGGCCCCTTAAGTAGAAAGCTACCAGAAAATTGCGATAGGGCAGGGAAAATCGTGTAGTCAGACGTTAGACCTCGTCAAGTCCTTGCCAGAGTTTTAAGGTAAACAAGAGGAATATATTTCGTGGAGGCAGGTAGCGATGGCCGCCCACGAAATATTCGAACCTTATGAAGGCAGCGTAAAGCATTACGAGGCAGTAGGTATTATTCGGAATAAGATTAGGGGTTCAGCGCGTAATATACTGGCCTCATTTAGCACAGTTTTAAATTTAAAGGCCATTGTAGCACGATTAGATTTCACCTACGCTGACAAACCTCCAGTGCGCATTCTCCAACAAGAGTTAGATACCTTGCGTCAAGGCGATTTGAGCTTGTCACAGTACTATGATGAGATAGAAAGGAAACTGACTCTCATAATAAATAAAACGCTTATGACATATGATGCAGCTGCTGCAGCTGTCCTAAATGAAAAATTTAGATGTGATACCCTAAACACGTTCGTATCGGGTTTAAAAAGACCCCTACACCAGGCTGTATTCCCAGCTAGACCAAAGGCTCTACCAAGTGCCTTGGCACTAGCCCGCGAGGCCGAGTCGGGCCACGATAGGTACATGTTCGCGGCAACTTACGCTAAAAATGCCGAAGAGAGAGCTCAAAAGTCAGGGGGTCAAAAATCAAACTCGGCGGCAAAATAATTATTCACAGAATAGTGGCGGCGATGCCAATCACGCAAAAAATCCACATTACTTCAAGAGTCAGGGCAGAAATAATGCAGGAAAGGCTTCATCATTTAGGCAACGCGAAAATAATAGACCTTTTCGTGGTAGAGGCCCCGAATCTATGGACGTCGATCCTAGTTCGTTTAAATTTAGGCACCCAACGGAATACCAACAGGCACAAGCTGGCGGTATTCACAATGCTCCCGTTCAGGGAAATAAGAGACAGAATAACTCAGAGCGTATGACAGATTTTAGGCATCAAAGGATCAACAATTTGAATCATTCGAATATTGATCAGGATTTCCAAGCGCATGAGGTTGCTGCCGCAGCTGCAGTAGCTGAGGTGGACAATGAAAATGGGGTTGACTACGAAAGTGACTCTATTAATTTTTTAGAGGCCACTGCCGGCTACCGTTCCTTGAGCGAACGTTGGCTGGGAAAACACAAAGGTTTCTAATTGACACGGGGGCGGCAAAAAGTTATGTCAGGCCCGTAAAGGAGCTTAAAGGCGTGAAGCCGGTAGACTCCCCGTTTAATGTGAACTCTATCCAAGGGTTCAATAAAATCAAACAGAAATGCCTGATAAATATTTTCGGGGTAACGTCCCCATTCTTTGTGTTGGATAGTCTAACACTGTTCGACGGAATCATAGGCCTTGACCTGCTATCGCAGGTGGGTGCGACTATTGAGCTAGACGGAGGCAAAATAAATTATGGTACCATGTCAGAAGATCTGCAATATCATAAGAGCAACACGTTAACTTTACAAATGTCAACGACATACAGGTACCAAGTTCAGTGAAGGCAGAATTTAAAAAAATGATCCTGAAAAGGATTAAGACTCTAACGAGCTGTTGCCATTTAACACTTCGGTTGTAGCCACGATCCGAACCAAAGATAACGAGCCTATTTATTCGAAGTTGTACCCTCACCCAATGGGAGTAGCAGATTTTGTCGAAAAGGAAATAAGAGAATTTTACGTCGATGACGTCAAAATTTATTCCGAAAATGAATTGGAACATGTCAAACATATAAATTGGGTTTTTCAAAAACTGTGTGAGGCCAACATGAAAGTGTCACGAGAAAAAACACATGTTTTTAAAACAAGTGTGGAATATCTCGGTTTCATAGTAACAAGAGGTGGGGCAAAAACTTACCCCGCAAAGGTCAAAGCCGTTCAGGAATATCCTGAACCTAAGGATTTGTTCAGCCTTAGATCCTTTCTAGGGCTAACAAGCTATTACAGGTGTTTCATAAAAGATTTCGCCTCCATAGACCTCTAACTGAGATCCTAAAAGGTGAAAATGGCTTATTAAGTAAACACAAGTCTAAAATTTAGTGAAGCGCAACGCAATGCCTTCAAAAGATTAAGAAACATCCTAGCATCTGAAGATGTCATCTTTATGTACCCGGATTTTAAAAAACCATTTGACCTAACGACAGACGCCTCCGCTCATGGCATTGGCGCAGTCCTCTCGCAGAATGATTTCAAGAACGCTGAAAGATAGGGAAATGCATTAAGCAACGAATGAAAGAGAATTACTGGCCATAGTATGGGCTTTAGGGAAACTTCAAAATTATCTCTATGGAATTAGGGATATCAACATCTATACAGACCACCAGCCTCTAACGTTTACGGTTTCTGATAAGAACCCGAATGCAAGGATAAAACGGTGGAAAGCATTCATAGACGAACATAATGCTAAAATTCATTATAACCCTGGTAAGGAAAACTCTGTCGCAGATGCCCTCTCCCGGCAGAAATAAATAAGTTGGAGAGCGAACTCAAATCTGACGCGGCGACAGTTCACAGTGAATTGTCACTGACCTACAGGGTCGAAGCAACAGAAAAACTTATAAACTGCTTCTGGAATCAAATAGTTTTGGAAGAGTTGCGTTTTCCTCTGAAACGAAATTTTATACTCTTTGGCGGAAAAACCCGCCACGTTGTTCACTTCGTGGATAGAAATAGCCTCATTGACGAAGTAAAGGAGGTTATTAACCCCCTCGTGGTGAATGCGATTCACTGCGAGCTACCGGCGCTAGCCAGCATACAACACGAATTGGTAAGATGCTTCCCATCTACCAAATTCTGGTACTGCAAAAACATGGTGTCGGATATTACGAACAAGGATGAACAAAGGGAAATAGTCACTACTGAACACAATCGTGCTCATAGAGCTGCGCAGGAAAATGTGAAACAGATCCTCTGTGACTATTATTTTCCGAAAATGTCCAAATTGGCAAACGAAATTGTCACAAACTGCAAAATATGCACGAAAGCCAAATACGATCGACACCCTAGAAGGCAGGAACTCGGCGTTACGCCGATTCCATCGTACGCAGGTGAAATGCTACACATAGATATTTTCTCCACGGACAAGAAGCATTTTTTAACTTGTATTGATAAATTCTCTAAATTCGCAGTAGTTCGACCGATACCGTCGCGGACAATTATGGATGTAAAAATACCCATCCTCCAGTTGATTAATTTCTTCCCAGGAACAAAAACTATTTATTGTGATAATGAGGCGTCCTTCAACACGGACACCATTGTGACTCTGTTGAAGAACCAATATGGGATTGATATAGTAAACGCTTCCCGTCTCCACAGTACTTCCAACGGACAGGTAGAGAAGTTTCACAGTACCTTGGTAGAAATTGCTAGGTGCCTTAAACTTGAAAGAAGAATAAGCGATACAACGGACCTGATCACTCAAGTTACCATTGAATACAACCGAACAATACACTCGGTCACAAATAAAGAGCCTATTGAAGTAATATACGCCTCAACCGAAGATTTCCGAAAGGAAGTGAAAGGTAAAATTGAACAAGCACAACAGGCTCAGCTCGATAGAAATAACCCGTCAAGGCAGAACAGCGTCTTTGAAGTGGGGGAAAAGGTAATGGTAAAAACTAATAGAAGGTTAGGGAAAAAGTTAACCCCCTGTGTGAGGAGAGGAAAGTAGAGGCAGATTTGGGGACAACAGTCCTAATAAATGGAAGGATAGTCCATAAGGTCAACCTTAGATAAAGTACTTAGCCTTAGAAATTGGCGACATTAATTTCTAATCACCTTATATTGCTTCTTTAGGTTTTCAATCACAATACTTCTCACTTTCGGAATAGCGGCAGCCAAATTCACGGATTACTCACACTCGCATTACATACCGGTAGTGGACGGCGACGCATTAGTATGGAACGAATACAATTACCTGAGGCACTCAACTAATTTAACCGAGTTTATGCGCATGACAGGCGAAACTTCCAACATGACGGACCTGTTCCCGCAGTCGCACATGCGAAAGTTGCTAGAGACTGACAATGGACATGTTAGAACATTACTAGCCGCTATAAGCGTACATCATAGAATGGCGAGAAGCCTAGACTTTCTGGGTTCAGCCCTTAAATTTATCACAGGTACCCCAGACGCTGACGATTTCCACCAAGTTAGAATGACAGAAGCCCAACTAATAGAATCCAACAATAGACAGGTAGTGATTAACACAAAGACACAGGAACAGATTAACGCACTAACTAGTACGGTAAATGAACTCCTCAAAGAAGCGAAGAAAGAAAAAATCGATACGGCGCACATTTTTGAAATTTTACTCACTCGAAATAGAATTATGATCACGGAAATTCAGAATATAATGGTCGCAATAACCCTTGCGAAAATAAAGGTAGTAAATCCAGTTGTTTATGCGACTTTATGGCATCTCGCCCCGCCACACAACATGACATTCATCACACAACTCACACTCATCACACAACACAACATTCAGCACACAACCTACATCATCATACACGCAACCCCACGCAACAAACCAACCACACTACACACACACCATACGTTATCGTTTTCACCACCTAACCGATCAAAAAGGATTGGTTAGATCGGGGTGGACCACAATTCGTTTTTTACGCTCGTATCGAGGACACACGTCTCGCCAATTCGTACACCGTCGATCCGCCAACTTTGAATACCGGACACACGTCTAGCCAATTCGTGCACCGTCGTTCCGCCAATTTTGAATGCCGGACACACGTCTCGCCAATTCGTGCACCGTCGATCCGCCAGTTTTGAACATCATAAAGCTCTAATCCAACGTTGGAGTCTCCATCCGATCGCGTGTGTGTGTGTGTGCAGGAGCAGCGACAGTGAAAGTAAACAGAAAATATAAATAATTATATTGTTAAATTTGAAATAAAATATTAAAGTCTCGCCCGCAAAGGGAAATACATACAAATAGAAATCAATACAGTTTTTATAAATCTTTAATTTAACCAGACCCACGAAGGGATACCTAATCCAAGGGTAAGTATTCCCCCCAAACTAAGTGCAGCGAACAAATGGTCCTTCGAGCCGCTCAGAAAGGCACCTAAGTTAAACACCACAAACGAAAAAGTAAAAAGTGCAAAAAACAAGTGAAGAAAATTAATATTAACAAATAGCATAAAACGGGCCCGTTATAACACCAAACAAAGGTCAATAACCTCAAAATACATAAACGGGTGCGGTTAATACAAATTAACTAACTAAAGAAACTAAAACGAAAGTGAAGTGACGATAGAAACAATACTGGAAAGTGCTGTGAAAAGGAATTAATAAAAGAATGATCCAAGGTGCAGTGCAGTGCTAAAAGAACAAGAAAAATACGTACATACATAACGTATAAGTGACAAAAACCCTAAGACATACGGCAGAACAGACAGACTGACCGACAGACTACAAACCCAACACGGAAAACTTCAAAGAGGAAATAAAACGCAAAAAGACAAAAACAACAAGAGAGAGAACACATAAGTATTGCCCAAAAACCCTTGGCGGAGGAAAAAGTGAGTCCTTTCCAATTAAATTTTTTTATAAAATTATTTATATGTATGTTTAATATACAGTTTAAGCTGTAATATGGCATACAGCTACTTAGAAATAATCCAACTGTTCTATACGAAAAACCAGTTAGACAGTTCGGAGTATATATATGTATGTATATAGGTACTGAAATAAATGAAAAAATTACGGTACCTGCCTGTTGCTTGTTTTGTGTTTCCAAGCGCAATATAATTTTCCAAAATAAAAACAAAAAAACAAAAACAGTTTTTCAAAGTCGAGTATTATTACTTGCATATTCTGGTGATACCCCTTGGGCTAAAAAAGCAACAAGCCGGATCGCCTATAATAAATAAGCAAAGGCGAGCAAAAAAAGAACATGAAAATACATACATATGTACACAAATAAGTAAAGGTACTCAATTGTGTAAGAGATACATACATACATATGGGCATATACATACATACATACAAAGAATTTATGGGCAATCAAACTTTCCGCGCCAAATTTTATATTCCGTAATTAATTTACATATATTCATAGATATATGGTACATACATAAATCAACTATATTAAGGAAAATTTTTGAAAAACTGTTGTTAATTACCTACCTTCAAGCTTACTTCGTGTCTGCAAACACACTACAAAAAAAAAAAGAAACTAAAATTTTTCAAAATCAAGTATTCTTACTTGCATGTTCTGGTCATACCCCTTGTGCTAACAAAGCAACAAGCAGGGTCGCTTTAAAAATAAGCAAAGGCAGAAGAAAAAAACAACAACAACATAACAGTGGGCATTTATGTATGTACATATATGTATGTATGTATGTATAACGCGACCCAGCTATTTTCTCCTTTATCTCTCGTACGCTTTCTCTCTCTCTAAATATTTACCAAGGAGCCAATAAAAAGTTACAAATACATATGTATATAACTTTATACAAGTAATAATATATTAAATATATTTATTACCACGGTCATCGAACTTTAAAAAGACAAAAAAAAAGCGGAACAAAACGGAATCGAGAAACATGTACATGGAGGATATCCATATCAACATTGAAACATTGGAAAATTAAAATTTACCGATATACATATTTACGTATGCGCATTTATACATATATACACACTTATAGTATATATGTACGTCCATCGGGTACTTATAAAATTTTTTTTTTCGTGTTCTTTTTGAGCAAACGTACGAGTATGCAGATGCAATTAATAAAACATTTGCATACATACTCACATATTTAATATTGACATATTTACGAATATATAAAAAACTGTTTACTTATTTTCCGCGAATTTCGTTATATTGCATATGCATACGTTCTACACACATATGTATGTACATATGTGATAATTGTGCGAACAAAAGGAAAACACAAACATTAAGCATAACTATATGCATATAAATATACATACATTTTTGCGATATTGTTATTTTCCTTCTCTTTACGTTCTTTTTTGTAAAGATACACGTACTAAGGAATAGTAAACAAATTAATCTCGAGTATTTCGCAGATATATACGTTTAAATAATACACGGTAAAAAAAAAAAAATTAGGCATATTTATTAAAACAATTACATACTAGTACATATATAAATCAAATGATTAATCGATTTATGCTGTGAATAAGCGTTCGCAAAGTCCTATAATATATTTCATTTATCATAAAATTTATTATATTTACAAAAAATTTTTTACAATACCAAATTTATATTTGTATTTCAAACGAAATATTGACAAACATTTTTTAGAAAATTTTTTAATAACTCCAATTATACAATTCTATTTCTAACGAAATATTTACAAATTTTTTTTATATATTTTTACATAATACCAATTGTACAATTGTAGTATTTCAAACGAAACATTTTTAAGCTCAAAGCTTCCAATTCAATTTAAATAATGCAATCTGACAAATCAAAAGAGGTTAAGCCAAAAACACCTCTTTCATTAGAAATTCCGAAAATGGCTGATGAAGATAAACCACAAGGCACACTTGCTGAAGCTACACGCTCAAAGCAGAGTATAAAACAAAAAAAAAAAAAAAAATCAAAAGATCAGACAATATCTAGATTCATCACTGAAAGTGACAGTTTTATAAGATATTGTACAAGATTTCAAGCTTCCCCTATTACTGACATCACAGAATCAGTTTTGAATATAAAACTAGAAAGTGTTAACAATCTATGGGCACGCCTTCTGGCAGCGTACGATACAGTACTAGATACTGATGACGCAGAACTCCCAGAAAAAGCAAAAGCTTCGGCGACAGCCAAGTGCGATAACTGCCGCGATCAGTATGAGTTAACAAAGGGAATGATAACTGAACAAATAAGTTTAGTAATACCAAGTAGGGCCACTACTCCCCCTCCCAGAGTAGTTACAACACCAAAAGAAGACCTAGGCATGTATCTCAAAGTACCAGCTTGTGATACTGAAGTTTTTAATGGATGTTATGATCAATGGCCGTCCTTCCGGGACATGTTCACGGCCGTTTATATAAACCATCCTAAACTTTCACAAGCACAAAAGCTATATCATCTAAGGTACAAAACAAAAGTGGAAGCAGGGCGTATTGTCAAGGAATTTGCTTTAAATGACGAAAATTTTAAGCTGGCTTGGGAAGCACTAGTCGAAAGATACGAAAATGAAAGGGTTATGATAGAAAACCCAATAAAAACTTTATTGCATTTGCCAAAGATTCAACAAGAAACTAGCCAGGAGTTTCAAAACTTATACTCGACAGTGACCAATTGTTTATCAGTGTTAAAAACACAAAATATCTCCACAGAATCGTGGGACCCTATGATAGTAACCATTTGCGCAGAAACACTGCCTGATGCTGCTTTGCTACGATGGGAACAATCTCAAGTGGAAAGAAAAATAATGCCCACCTCGCAACAGATGAAAACATTCCTTACTGCTCAATACGAGATAGCTGAGCGAATAGACAAAACAATTATGAATCTAAAAAGTCATCAAAATGACTCAAGTAAAAACTTGTTTAAACCTCAAGCCAGCAATAATATGCAATACAATAGACACGTTAATTGAAGTCACACTTTCGTGTCAAACCAAACAAATAAATGGCAACCATTATGTGAAATTTGTAAGGGAGGTCATAACATATGATCTTGCGAGAAATTTAAAAAATTATCCGTTTCTGACAGAAACAATTTTGTCAGACAACATAAACTTTGCATCAACTGTCTGTCGAATGCTCATACGACAAAAGACTGTGAAAGCAAATTTAGTTGTGTGTACTGTCAACGAAGACATCACTCATT
The DNA here is from genome assembly GCA_027475135.1 of Bactrocera correcta. NCBI lineage: Eukaryota > Metazoa > Arthropoda > Insecta > Diptera > Tephritidae > Bactrocera > Bactrocera correcta. Next base: position 63,090,074 of record CM050326.1, on the reverse strand, counting down.
GCTTCTTATTACAAATTTTCAAAATATGAAGCAAAATCAATTTCATAGAACCACCGGGTTAGTCACTACAACCAAAAGTGATAATAACGAAATCTCAAATCCCGAAAAAAGGGAAGAACAACCATGTTACTCTAAAGCAGCAAAAATTCAGCTCTTCATTCAGAGAATGAAAGCAAAATTCTTTTACCCACTGCGGTCATCGCTATTGAACATAGAGGAGAATTATTCAAATTAAGAGCATTAATAGATCAAGGTTCTCAAAGATCCTTTATATCATCTAAAGCTCAAAATCGGCTAAAATTGCCTGTCAAAAATTCAAATTTCCAAATTTCAGGAATGGGCGGACGAATTATACAAAATTCAAACAAAATTTGCCCAATCACTATAGTCTCCCCAAACGCGGATATAAGAATAGATGCACAAGCCATCGTTCTACCGCAACTCACAAATTTACTTCCAAGCTGGGAAATAAATAAAAAGCAATGGGAAAAATACTCATATCTCAAATTAGTAGACCCCAATTGCCATACCCCATCACAAATCGATTTGTTATTGGTAGTGACTTACTACCTCAAATAATTCTTGAAGGTATTGAAAAAATATCCAATAAATTGTTAGCCCAAAATACAATCTTTGGGTGGATATTAAGTGGCCAAGTCACAGAAAAAATTAATTCGTTTACAACTGAAGTTGAAAACATTTCAAATGAACATTTAAATAATGAACTCAAAAAATTCTGGGAAGTAGAAGAATTACCTCAGACTACTCAACTTTCAGAAGAAGTACAGGCATGCGAAGCCTATTACAAGTCCACAACAACAAGAAACGAAAGAGGTCGTTATGTTGTGCGACTCCCTTTCAAACCCACCTTCCCACATTCTATAGCTCTAGGTCACTCTGGAATATCAGCAGTCCAGCAATTTCTAAGCTTGGAAAAAAGTCTGATAAAGAAAAGTGAGCTCAAATCAGCATATGATAATGTGATGGACGAGTATCTAGACCTTAATCATATGGAAGAAACTGTACCATATGAAAAAGTATCTAAAGGGAGATATTTATCTTTTTATCTGCCATATCACGGGGTAATACGACCTGGTAAACTCACAACAAAAGTACGAGTGGTTTTCAATGCCTCAAAGTGTACGAGCTCAGGCAAGTCACTAAACGGAGTACTATATACTGGCCCAACATTACAACCTGTAGTGCGTTTCTGTAAGGAATCGACAATATACTCGATTAAAGTGACGTCATTTCGATTCGATCCAAATTAGTCGATTGATCGAGAACGAGTGTTTCTGTAAGCATAAGTCGACAAAATATGAAACAGTGAGAGAAATGGAACGCCAATCGACAAGAAATCTATCGAATCGGACTGACAACTTCATGTTTGAGAAACTATTATTGACAAAAGTAAGCATTATAGAAATGTGTGCACAAATATTTAATTCGTATTAATAAATAAAAATTGATTGTGTTTCAGCTATGAGTTTATTGGTAATAACGCTCGCCATACGGCATGACAGAAGAAATATGTTGCGAATACAAAGGCGCACTTTAAGGGACTCGACAGATCCATTCAGCATTCCCGAGCCGCGTTTTCTTGAGTTATTCCGCTTCAGCAGAACTGCAGTACGGGCACTCCTTGTGGAAATCCAGCCTTTTACGGACACAGCAGTAAGAAGTACATTTATTCCAAGCTCCACTAGGTTGTGTGTAGCGCTGCATTACTATGCTACAGGATCATTTCTTAGGGACGTAGGTCAGGATTTTGTTTGCCCTATAAGTAAGACCATGGTAAGCCGCATAGTGCATCAAATTACAGAGATTTTGCAAAATCATATGGCGCAACGTTACATCATTTTTCCAACTACCTTAGAGCAGCAGAATATTGTGAAGCAACGGCAAGTGAAGTGTTATAATCTTGAACATTAATGGTTATTTATAGCTGGCTTATGTTTATGTTCACTTCCAGGTTCTTCACTGCTACTGGATTTCCTGGCATCTTAGGAGCGATTGACTGCACTCACGTCAAAATTAAGAAGCCACCACTTGCAGTAGAACACTGCTACATTAATCGAAAAGGATATTTTTCCAAAAATGTGCAATTAGTGTGCGACTTTGATTTAATATATTAACAAAAATATACTTACATTTGCTTTAAATTCAACAAATTCCATTTTAAATGTAACGTAACGGGTGATTTTTTTGAGGTTAGGATTTTCATGCAGTAGTATTTGACAGATCACGTGGGATGTCAGACATGGTGTCAAAGAGAAAGATGCTCAGTATGCTTTGACATTTCATCATGAATAGACTTACTAACGAGCAACGCTTGCAAATCATTGAATTTTATTACCAAAATCAGTGTTCGGTTCGAAATGTGTTTCGCGTCCGTGTCCGATGAGCGATGAGGCTCATTTCTGGTTGAATGGCTACGTAAATAAGCAAAATTGCCGCATTTGGGGTGAAGAGCAACCAGAAGCCGTTCAAGAACTGCCCATGCATCCCGAAAAATGCACTGTTTGGTGTGGTTTGTACGCTGGTGGAATCATTGGACCGTATTTTTTCAAAGATGCTGTTGGACGCAACGTTACGGTGAATGGCGATCGCTATCGTTCGATGCTAACAAACTTTTTGTTGCCAAAAATGGAAGAACTGAACTTGGTTGACATGTGGTTTCAACAAGATGGCGCTACATGCCACACAGCTCGCGATTCTATGGCCATTTTGAGGGAAAACTTCGGACAACAATTCATCTCAAGAAATGGACCCGTAAGTTGGCCACCAAGATCATGCGATTTAACGCCTTTAGACTATTTTTTGTGGGGCTACGTCAAGTCTAAAGTCTACAGAAATAAGCCAGCAACTATTCCAGCTTTGGAAGACAACATTTCCGAAGAAATTCGGGCTATTCCGGCCGAAATGCTCGAAAAAGTTGCCCAAAATTGGACTTTCCGAATGGACCACCTAAGACGCAGCCGCGGTCAACATTTAAATGAAATTATCTTCAAAAAGTAAATGTCATGAACCAATCTAACGTTTCAAATAAAGAACCGATGAGATTTTGCAAATTTTATGCGTTTTTTTTTTAAAAAAAGTTATCAAGCTCTTAAAAAATCACCCTTTACATTTGTTTTGTCATCACCTCAAATGGAAGTGAGAAAACCAATCGACAGTATTTCATTCAATTTGGTTACAGAAACACATTCAATCGAGTATTCCTACTGAAATGGAATGGAACATATCAGCTGACTATCGATTGAATCGAGTAATTATTTTACAGAAACACATTGAGTGAGAGTGACGTCAAATCGAGAATTTGAGTCGAGAACATCGATCGAAATGGGTTACAGAAACGCACTACTGATCTCATGCTGATAATATTAAATTGGCGCATGTTTAAATACAGTTTTAATGGGGATGTAGAGAAAATGTACAGACAAATCCTAGAACATAAAGATGACCAAGATTTCCAGCGTATAGTCTTCCGCAAATCGAGTAATAGTCCAATCAGCGACTATAAACTTAAAACCGTCACCTTTGGCATCAATTGCGCACCCTATTTGGCGATCAGGACACTACATGAAGTGGCAAAAACAAATGCAACAAATTTGCCTTTAGCATCTTCTGTGTTGCAAACACAAACATACGTGGACGACATACTATCAGGTAGCCACAGTATCGCATTAGCATGCGAATCACTATCGCAAGTGATCGAAGCATTAAAATCAGCAGGTTTCCCCCTAAAGAAAATTACTTCAAATCACCTGATATAATAAAAGGCATTAAAAAAGAAGACTTATTAGATACAGACTTCCTTAAATTTGAAAAGGCTAGTACAACTAAAACTCTAGGAATTCAATGGAATGCGATAACAGATCAATTTTCATATACAATTGAGTCAATATCTGCAATGCCCGCCATTACAAAACGCCAAATACTTTCCTCGGTGGCAAAACTTTTCGACCCCGCAGGATGGCTTTCGCCAATAATGACTCAAGTAAAAATCCTCATTCTAGAATTTTGGCAAGATGGCACTGAATGGGATGAACAGGTAAAACCTTTACGTTTAGCTAAACTGGTTCAATTTGCTAACAATTTACATACTATCTCTGAAATTCGAATCCCTCGATGGGTAAATTTCACTCCTAACATTAATGCAGAATTGCACGGTTTCTGTGATGCCTCTGAAAAGGCTTATTGTGCAACAGTTTACGTACGCACTCAGTACGATAATAAAATATCTTCACATCTCCTGGTAGCCAAAGCCAAAGTTGCACCTTTGAAGACACTCAGTCTGCCACGGCTTGAACTGAATGGTGCTCTTCTGTTAGCAAAATTAATTTCAATTATCCAAACCCATCTCAAATTAAACGATCATAAAATGTATCTTTGGTCAGACTCAGAGATAGTTTTAGCATGGTTAGAAAAACCACCTTATTGCTGGAAGACCTATGTATCTAACCGAATATTCCAAATTCTAGACTTAGTTAGCCCAGCAAAATGGCAACATGCTGCAAGTGCAGATAATCCAGCGGATCTTGGGACAAGAGGTTGCAAGCCACTGCACCTCACTAGCACTACACTCTGGTGGAATGGTCCAACATGGCTAACAGAATCACAGGAATTCTGGCCAAAGTCTCCCGCTCGTAATATAATACCGCCGGAAAGTTGGAAAATTGAAAATTTTCATATCACTCCAGAAGAGGATGATATTCTCCACCGATTTTCTTTATTTCCTAAAGCACTAAGAGTAGTCGCTTACATGCACAAATTCACCCAAAGACTTAAACAAAAAATGAAAGGGATACCAAATGATCCTTGCGTACAACTAACGCATACCGATTTGCAACATGCCAAAGTTAGTCTCATTACCTACACCCAAACTCGCTATTTCAGTCGAGAGAAGGCAAAGTTGGTCGAAAGACGACCACTCGAAAAGGGAAGCTCTCTTCTCGTTTTAAATCCATTCTTGGACGCTAAGGGATTAATAAGGGCAAATGGAAGATTAGCGAACTCCAGCCTTAGTTATATCGAACGACATCCCATTATTATACCTGAGAAATCCCGGTTTACTCATTTATTCCTAATATACCTTCACCAGCTTACACTACATGGTGAGCATCGCTTGATGCAGCAAATGGCCCGACAAGAATTTTATATACCGCGACTAAAGCCACAACTTAAAAAGACGGTTTTTATGTGTAAACAATGTACCTTGTACAAACATAAAATGCGTACGCAGATCATGGCAGCTTTACCACCTAAACACTGCAATTATGCTCTACCTTTTACTATTACTGGGGTTGATTTTGCTGGACCTTTCCAGATAAAGGCCTCGATGTTAAGATCTTCTTCCTTTAGAAAAGGGTATGTGGCTGTTTTTGTATGTTTTACGACAAAGGCAGTACACCTAGAGCTTTGTTCAGATCTGACAACTGCGGCTTTCCTCGCAGCATTTGCACGCTTTGTCGGACGACGCGGATTTCCCTCAAAGATTATGAGCGACAATGGGAAAAATTTTATCGGAGCTCAAAGAGCCACCGAGAAAGAGTTCATAAACTTTATGAAAGAAGTATCCCCTGAAATTGTTAAAAAATATACACCCCAAGGGATCGATTGGCAGTTTGTGCCTCCATGTTCTCCACACATGAGCGGACTTTGGGAATCAGCAGTCAAAAGCTTTAAGTCCCATTTAAAGAAAGCGGCTGGTAATCATAAATTTAATTATGAAGAGTAAACTCTACTACTACTCACTCGTATCAAAGCCGTATTAAATTCAAAACCTATATCACCACTCTCGCAAGATACCTCCGATTTCACAGCTCTTACACCTGGACACTTCCTCAGAGGAGCTCCTCTTCTCGCCATACCTGAGACAGAAGGAACTCACTCACTTTAATAAATCGATGGGAAAGAATCAAGATTCTCCATCATGAATTCAGCCACAGATGGAAGGAGGACTATCTTAAAGATCTCCATAAGAGATATCGATGGAAAACGATCCAGAAGGAAACCAGTACAGGCGAATGCGTCATCATACAGGACGAATGCCTTCCCCCAACCGAATGGCGACTAGGTCGCATTGAAAAGGTACATCGGGGACGAGATGGTCATATAAGAGTAGTAGATGTGCGAACACAAACTGGCCTTCTAACTCGACCATTAGTGAAATTGTGTTTTCTTCCAAATACCGAAGAACCGATCACCGAAAACAAGCGAACGCAAACGCATACATAAAATAAACAATAATTATTTAAAAATACACCGTTTTACAATCCGTACGTGCAAATCAAAAGCATAATGAACGCGGTTAATAATAAACAATAAAATCCATATAGTTATAAATAATATATAATACACGTACGTACATCTATATATATATAGTATACACATATACATACATAATAAGTAGCATACTTCATACTACTAGCTAAACCAAGTTAATATACATATTCCTATTCCACTAGAAATGGACGTAGAAGAAACCCGCAATAACCCCCAGTCGGTAAGGTCCGCAAGTAATGCAAATGCAGCATCCGCTGCACCCATCGCCGCACCAAGAAGGCAACAAGGCACAAGCCCGCCCAGCCAATAATCCGGTCAACCAGCGAGGGAAACGGTCGAGGAGCAGTTCGAGGAGTATGTACCGCCGCGATGCAGCCTATGCCATCGACCCCATGTCCTGAAGAGGTGTACAATTTTCAAGACGATGACGCCCGCTCAGCGCCAACAGATCGCTAGAGCCCCAGGCCACTGCATGATATGCTTGGCAGGCACGCACGCTACGTTGGAGTGCATGTCCGACGGGTCGTGTCAGTACTGCCACCGACCGCATCATACACTATTTCACCGCTTTCCTCAACACTCGGTTCAGTCAACGCCTGTCAGTCACCGGCATGGTCAACAGCGGCACCATCAGCATGGGAGTCACGTTCAACGCCGACGAGCCCATCGCTCTACGCAGTCCCGAGGTTCACGTTCGCAGACACTACCGCACCATCATCGTCGTAACCAGCGAAGGGCGACGAGTTTCAGCGCTGTAGTGAGCACCCTACAGAAGCTGCAGCGACTTCTAGGCAATTAATTCGCCTAGGGGGGGCCGGGATGTTTATGCGACTTTATGGCATCTCGCCCCGCCACACAACATGACATTCATCACACAATTCACACTCATCACACAACACAACATTCAGCACACAACCTACATCATCATACACGCAACCCCACGCAACAAACTAACCACACTACACACACACCATACGTTATCGTTTTCACCACCTAACCGATCAAAAAGGATTGGTTAGATCGGGGTGGACCACAATTCGTTTTTTACGCTCGTATCGAGGACACACGTCTCGCCAATTCGTACACCGTCGATCCGCCAACTTTGAATACCGGACACACGTCTAGCCAATTCGTGCACCGTCGATCCGCCAGTTTTGAACATCATAAAGTTCTAGTCCAACGTTGGAGTCTCCATCCGATCGCGTGTGTGTGTGTGCAGGAGCAGCGACAGTGAAAGTGAACAGTGTTCAAGAAAATATAAATAATTATATTGTTAAATTTGAAATAAAATATTGAAGTCTCGCCCGCAAAGGGAAATACATACAAATAGAAATCAATACAGTTTTTATAAATCTTTAATTTAACCAGACCCACGAAGGGATACCTAATCCAAGGGTAAGTATTCCCCCCATACTAAGTGCAACCACTGAACTAATGGAAGTGTCAACCGTTAAAGTTTTTCAGCACAATGATGTAATTCATTTTATAATCAAATATCCTAGAATTGAGTTTTTGTGTAGGAAAGTTTTGATTTTTCCGGTCGAGTGCAAGAGCGGAATTTTGGCGGTCAACAACTGTGAAGCAACAACAACTTCAACGTTCTGCAGATTAACTACAAATACAACATGCGCTCTGCAACTTCACACCGGTGGCACAGCACATTGTAACACGCAACCGAGTCACCTTAACGCTAGCACCATAGTTGACGATGGAGTCATAATCATTAATGACAGCCCAACCAGAATCGCCATTGATGAAACACCTGAGAGAAATGTAAGTGGCACGTATCTCGTCACTTTCGAGGACGTTGTGTTCCTGAACGGCACTAAGTACGTTAACAGAATGAGCAGGCTGGAAAAGGCTCCAGGTATTGCTGCTTCACCCCTGCTGAACATCAGTGGCCATGGACCATTTTGAGTTTGCCTTACCTTCACCGCCTCAACAATCAAAATCTACAAACCAGAGATAAAGAGATGTCCAACTCTTCTCTCACTGGAAGTGACAATGAAAATCAAAGAAAACTCGAAATTTAAATATATTTCATAAAGTGTTTTGTAATTTGATGCACATTAGAATTAATTTTCAATTACAAATGATTAAAAACAGGCTTATTTCACCTCATTAAGTACTGAAAGATCGAAAGTCAGTTGTGTTAATATACCATAAAATCATAAAAAAGGACTTAAGTAGTTTCGCCATATATTACAAGTTCAATATATAATAATTTGCAATCGTAATATATGTTGGGTGTTTTAATTTAAAATGCCCAAAAATTCTTATTTTATTCGATTTGGCCATAATAGAAAATGTTATAAAAAACGCTTTTTTTGAGGTGCTCTCACACTGAAATAAGTTGGGTATCCCATTATCCCTGCTACAAACCATTGACGAAATTAAAGAAGAACTAACGACCGTCACGAGCCGGAGACTCGCTTTCATCCTGGGTCTGGGAGTAGCTGCGTTGATCAGTGGCCTCGCTTTCGTCTGGCAGTACAAGAAGAAAACACGAGCATTACACGAGATCAACCTGGTAGTGAAAGATATGGCAACGAACGAGGACGATCGTGTTTCGAGGGGGGGAGTAGTTAACACATAATGCCCAATTTCCAGTTTGGTACGAATGTGATGAGGCCAATACAACATCTTGCCTCATCAGCAGATTGTGTGGGCAACGACCGCCACTAAAGCAACGACATATCATTCGCCGTTCTGCAGATTACGTAAACAACATAAACAGTGTCAATAGCAGTTGACCACCGATCGTTGCTTGCACTATCACCAATTGGACAATTGTATGAAGAGAGTCAGCACGACGCAGACGTCAAAGCCGGCAGCGTCGACTACTAAATATGCGTTCTTAGGGCTTAATGGTTAAGTTAGGTTTTGGACTAGGTTAGATTTAAGTTGAGTTTAAGCCGGAGCACACGGGGCCTGGCCAATAAAGTTACTTGCAAACATACAACTGGTATAATTATTGCCGCGTCCGACGACCGGCTCATACAGTGATTACAGCAGACATCTTTAACTTATATTTATATACTTGTATGAAAGTATATACGTATTTAAACGGATACGTACATACATATGTATATGTATAAATAAATTTGCTTTCTGTTCCTTATGTTCAATCCGCTTGAGGATATGTATATATGTATGTTTGTACTTATACTCTTTTATGCTATATTCTTCACGCTATTTTTTGCTTACTTTTTAGAAGCAATTCCTCTCACAGCCTAATAAGCTGAAGAGGTATTGTTCGTATAATTTGCAAGTATCCCTCTCACAGTTAAGGAACTGCAGCGGTATTGCCAGACTAATTTGAAAATAAATTTTTATTGATTTTTTTTAAATTTATTAAAAAAAAATATATATGTACATATATAATGTATATATATATATATATACTGTGGATATATAAATATACATATATATTATTTACCGTATTGGTTTGTATCGGTACTTACATTTCCCGCCGATTTAGAACTTTTACTAACCGTTTCTATTAAACGGGTTTGATTTCTTGCGGTTCTATTATATTGACCGTTTGTGCAACGCTACATACATATAATAAATGAAATTAAAAGTGGAATTGATACACTCACTCGGTTTTTCCTCAGGGACTTTGGGTATAGAATTATGGTGAAAAGTGGTGTGCTTCCTTTTCTAGCTTCTCTGGGTGGAAATTCCTTCCAACGCCAAGGAATGGAAAAATTTATGGTTATTTGTATTTACATTCTTATTGTTCTAATTTTTACTGAAAAACAAAAGTATTTGTACACATGTGTGACTATCTACAACTAGTACTTATAACTATACATAAATATTTATGTTTTCTTAGCTGCACTGCAAACAATGTATCTGTATACAGATGTTAAACAGATGCGTTCCGAATCTGCTTTAGGTTGCTTTCGATAGTTTTGATCATCAGGTCAAAATTCTCATTTGTAAAAAAGAAAATGTGCTGATTACTGTATCTGATCTTTTACATTTTCTTCTTCTTTACTGGCGTAGACACCGCTTAAGCGATTATAGCCGAGTCAACAACAGCGCGCCAGTCGTTTCTTCTCTTCGCTACGTGGCGCCAATTGGATATTCCAAGCGAAGCCAGGTCCCTCTCCACTTGGTCCTTCCAACGGAGTGGAGGTCTTCCTCTTCCTCTGCTTCCCGCGGCGGGTACTGCGTCGAATACTATCAGAGCTGGAGCGTTTTCATCCATCCGGACAACATGACCTAGCCAGCGTAGCCGCTGTCTTTTAATTCGCTGAACTATGTCAATGTCGTCGTATATCTCGTACAGCTCATCGTTCCATCGAATGCGATATTCGCCGTGGCCAACGCGCAAAGGACCATAAATCTTTCGCAGAACTTTTCTTTCGAAAACTCGCAACGTCGACTTATCGGTTGTTGTCATCGTCCAAGCCTCTGCACCATATAGCAGGACGGTTTTTGTTCGTCGAGAGAGGACTTTACTTTTCAATTGCCTACTCAGTCCGAAGTAGCATCTGTTGGCAAGAGTAATCCTGCGTTGGATTTCCAGGCTGACATTGTTGGTGGTGTTAATGCTGGTTCCTAAATAGACGAAATTATCTACAACTTCAAAGTTATGACTGTCAACAGTGACGTGGGAGCCAAGTCGCGAGTGCGACCACTGTTTGTTTGATGACAGGAGATATTTCGTCTTGCCCTCGTTCACTGCCAGACCCATTTGAGTTGCTTCCTTGTTCAGTCTGGAGAAAGCAGAACTAACGGCGCGGGTGTTGAGGCCGATGATATCAATATCATCGGCATACGCCAGCAGTTGTACACTCTTATAGAAGATGGTACCTTCTCTGTTGAGTTCTGCAGCTCGAACTATTTTCTCCAGAAGCAGGTTGAAAAAGTCGCCCGATAGGGAATCGCCTTGTCTGAAACCTCGTTTGGAATCGAACAGCTCGGAGAGGTCCTTCCCGATTCTGACGGAGCTTTTCGTCTCGCTCAACGTCAGCTTACACAGCCGTATTAGTTTTGCGGGGATACCAAATTCAGACATCGCGGCATAAAGGCAGCTCCTTTTCGTGCTGTCGAAAGCAGCTTTGAAATCGACGAAGAGGTGGTGTGTGTCGATTCTCCTTTCACGGGTCTTTTTCAAGATTTGGCGCATCGTGAATATCTGGTCGGTTGTTGATTTACCAGGTCTAAAGCCACACTGATAAGGTCCAATCAGTTTGTTGACGGTGGGCTTTAATCTTTCACACAATACGCTCGACAGAACCTTATATGCGATGTTGAGGAGGCTAATCCCACGGTAGTTGGCGCAGATTGTGGGGTCTCCTTTTTTATGGATTGGGCATAGCACACTTAAATTCCAATCGTTGGGCATACTTTCGTCCGACCATATTTTACAAAGAAGCTGATGCATGCACCTTATCAGCTCTTCGCCGCCGTGTTTGAATAGCTCGGCCGGCAATCCGTCGGCCCCTGCCGCTTTGTTGTTTTTCAGGCGGGCAATTGCTATTCGAACTTCATCATGGTCGGGCAATGGAACATCTGCTCCATCGTCATCGATTGGGGTATCGGGTTCGTTTTCTCCTGGTGTTGTGTGTTCACTGCCATTCAGCAGGCTGGAGAAGTGTTCCCTCCATAATTTAAGTATGCTCTGGGCATCGGTAACTAGATCACCTTTGGGTGTTCTACACGAGTATGCTCCGGTCTTGAAACCTTCTGTAAGCCGCCGCATCTTTTCGTAGAATTTTCGAGCATTACCCCTGTCGGCCAGCTTATCAAGCTCTTCGTACTCACGCATTTCGGCCTCTTTCTTTTTCTGTCTACAAATGCGTCTCGCTTCCCTCTTCAACTCTCGGTATCTATCCCATCCCGCACGTGTTGTGGTCGATCGTAACGTTGCGAGGTAGGCAGCCTGTTTTCTCTCCGCTGCGACACGGCACTCCTCGTCGTACCAGCTGTTCCTTTGCACTTTCCGAAAACCAATGGTTTCGGTTGCAGCTGTACGTAAGGAGTTTGAAATGCCGTCCCACAGCTCCCTTATACCGAGTTGTTGACGAGTGCTCTCAGAGAGCAGGAGTGCAAGCCGAGTAGAAAATTGTTCGGCTGTCTGTTGTGATTGCAGCTTCTCGACGTCGAACCTTCCTTGTTTGTTGGCGTGCGTTTTTTGCTGCACAGAGGCGGGTGCGAATTTTGGCTGCAACAATATAGTGGTCCGAGTCGATGTTAGGACCTCGGAGCGCACGCACATCTAAAACACTGGAGACGTGTCTTCCGTCTATCACAACATGATCGATCTGGTTGGTGGTTTTTCGATCCGGAGACAGCCAGGTAGCTTGATGTATCTTCTTATGCTGGAATCTAGTACTACAGATAACCATATTTCGGGCCCCGGCGAAGTCGATCAGCCTCAACCCATTTGGGGATGTTTCCTCGTGGAGGCTGAATTTACCGACCGTAGTGCCAAAGATACCTTCTTTGCCCACCCTGGCGTTGAAGTCGCCAAGCACGATTTTGACATCGTGGCGGGGGCATCTCTCATAAGTGCGCTCCAAGCACTCATAAAAGGCATCTTTGGTCACATCGTCCTTCTCTCCCGTCGGGGCGTGGGCGCAAATCAGCGATATGTTGAAGAACCTCGCTTTAATGCGGATTGTGGCTAGACGTTCATTCATAGGAGTGAATGATAGTACTCGGCGACGGAGTCTCTCTCCCACCACGAATCCAACACAAAACTTGCGCTCCTTTATATGGCCACTGTAGTAAATGTCACAAGGACCTACTCGTCTCTGTCCTTGTCCCGTCCATCGCATTTCTTGGACGGCGGTGATGTCAGCCTTTATCTTTACGAGGACATCTACCAGCTGGGCAGCGGCACCTTCCCAATTAAGGGACCGGACATTCCAGGTGCATGCCCTCAAATCATAGTCCTTATTTCGCTTGCCGTGGTCGTCATCAAAAGGGGGGTCTATCATCCGAGGCTGTTTTTTCCTTTTCATTGGGGGTGTTTTTTTACGTGGCGGGTCCCAAACCCAGCGCACAACCCTATGCAGGGGATGTTTCGCCTTCTCACTTTAGCTCGCCTTCAAACGGATGTTCTTAGGCTACCCAGAGGATACTTGGTCAAAGACCGGAAGTCGTGAGCTGCTTGAGTCATATGTAAAAGAATCGTTTCTGGCCTCCCAAGTGAATGGCGATCAGAGAACTTTCCTCACTTGCGTGAACTTCTACACATGACTCCATCCTTCATTTACATTTTAGGTACACAATTATGGTTGTTATTAATGTACCTGTTATTGAAATGAGGACATACCAATACATATTTCGTTTTGATGCATCTTTACTAAATTTTTCTATCTTCTGTAGGTTTAGTATGTGTATTTGATGCATGTAAGGTAGCGTTGGGATTGTGGCATGCTCGGAGATATTCAATTTGAAGCGGTTCGTTAATTCAGGCACCATATATGGACTTTTTTCGCTCACCGGGTACTTTGTATTATTTATTAAAATATCGTTGTCGTACATTATTAAGAATGTCCCCATCAATTCATTCGTTTGGTTTCCTTCCGTTAAGATTATATTCTGGTTGTTGACTAGCAGAATGTTTTCGTCGATTTGGATGACCGGAGGTACATGGTATGCTGTAGTTGTCTACAGGTTGTCGAAATGTTGTTTAGCATTTGGTACATGCAGGAATCAAATGTATCAATTTGACAGAAAGGGATAGTTACAGTTTCCTTGCAGTTATAAAGCGGACTACGGTATTTCCCGTATTTAGCAGCATATTTATTTCTTAAATCTAATATCGTGTTATTGTATACTACCGGAAAAATTTCTATTAATGGGCAAACAGAGTACACTTTTGGTATTTTTACCAAATATTTTAATATATCATTATTAGAGTAGATCCTAACATTTCCAGCAGCCATATGGGCACTTATACCTAGTTGGTAATTTTCTTGATTTAATACTTTTTTAATTTCGTTATCTGATAAAATTACATTATTTACTATATTTAAGTTAGCGAGCGTAACTGTATAGACAACATTAGTGAGAAGCGAGATTACTCTTTGATTACGAACAGCTATTATCTGAAATAAGTCTGGATACATTTTATTTTCTACTTTCTCGTAATGATTGTATTTGAGTTTATTAATTTGAGAAGTTAACTCGTTTATCATATTTACTAAAACAGCATTTATCTCTATCTGCTGGTTTTTAGCTTCTATTAGCCTTGTTTGCCTTTATTCTAATACCTCGAAATCACTGTGATCCGGAGTGCCAGCAACAAATTTCAATGCAGAACCTAAAAAATTTATTGATCTAGTTTTTCTACTGCGAAAGCTCAGTGCATTAATGAGGCGAAGCATCTCGTTGGCATCGGCCTCCAAGGATTCCTTTTTCTCTTGGTTTTCGAAAAGCTTTTTAAGGCTGGATACGTCAAGGGCCACTTCCTCAAATTCAGTTATGTTTATGGTATGTACAAGATATATGTAGGTCTCATAAAAAGCTACTTCTCCTTTCTGAAATGGGATATACCTAGAGTGGCTGTAATCTAGAATCTTGGCCTGGATGGTGACCATATTGAGGAGCCTGTAAAATCAGATATTTAGCAAATGTTGTCTTTATGTACTTCTTTTCCATCTACTAGGACAGTTGAACCTAAATCCTGTTGTACTGTTCTTTCAACATATCTATTGGTTACTTTAGTACCTCTTCGTTTGTCTAACTTAATAAAAAAATTTTTTGACCTGGGAAGAATTTTCTATTATTCCGATTTATATTGTGAATCTCATTTTGTTGGTTCTGAACTTTTAGTAAAAGCTCTCGAATTCTCTCTTTCTCAGGTGTTGGTAAGGAAAATATAACATCTATCGGCCTTCGGTGGATCGTTGAATGGATTGAGTTGTTATATTTTGTAACTGCTACCTGCATTAACTCTTTTATGTCCGTAAGTCCATTTTCCTGTTTTACTGTTCTAGCAATTTCGCTAAGTGTAGAGTGAAATCCTCAACTTGGCCATTTGTACTGCAATGCATTGCAGGTGCTGTGAAGTGCGTCATATCAAAATTGTCTCGAATGACTGACTTAATTGTTTGAGAGCAAAATGTTGCTTCATTATCTGTGACTAAAATTTTTGGGTTTTTGAAAAATCCTAATATCCTAATTATTGGTACTTTTAAATCTACAATTGAACGAGAATCTATGGGTTCAATGAATGCAAATTTTGAAAATTTGGTATTGGGGTTGATTTCATAATCTGCTTTTTATCCAGCGGCTCGATGAGCGCGATTATGTTCTGTAGCGATTGCTTCAATTTGATCACTTTCGTTTGGTAAGTCCATAACCAAGTTTTCTGTGTGTTTGAAGCGAACCGATGGAAATAGTACTACAATCTCATTTTGTATTTTTCCTAGCACAGTGAGTCGGCAATGAATACCATTAACAACATCTGCATTAATAGCATCTTTTAGTAAATGATATAGGGACTGAATGTCGCTAAATTGAATATCGTGACGCTTATATCCAGGAAACGGCGAAGTTGCTACACGGTCAGAAGTTTGCGCTTCTGATAAAACAATTTGATTTCTAAAACTATTAATAGCTGTTGGTCTGAATAAACTGGGTAAAAGAAAGCTCGCTGTTTGTGCAGCATTGTGTACTGTACTGATCGGTATTATCGCATTGGTTCATGTGTTGAATGTACTGCCGCGAAAGGGCATCTGCTACCACATTTCCAGTACCTGGTTTGTAATGAAATTTGGGCGCAAATTCTTCTACAAAACTTCTCCAACGTTTTAGTTTTGTATTGGGATTACGGTCCGAAATAGAAAATTTTAGCGGCTGATGGTCTGTAAATATGTTAAGATTGTTAACGCCGTACAAATAATTTCGTAAATTCTGCAATGACTAAACAATCGCAAGCATTTCTCTTTCATTAGTATCATAGTTTTGCTCTGCAGAAGATAGTGTGCGGGATATAAAAGTTATAGGTCTTTTCTCCTGCGATAGTACAGCTCCGATTGCTACAGAAGAAGCGTCGGTGGTTAAATCAAAAGGTTTACTAAAATCTGGAAAGCGAAGAGTAACATCTTCAGATGCAAGGATTTCTTTTAGTTTATTAAACGCCTTTTGAGCCTCCTTTGACAATGTTATTTGTTTACTACTTGAATGCTTCATATTTATATAGTCATTTTTTCCCCTTAATATTTCCGTTAGCGGCTTTGCAATTTTCGCATAATCTCGAATAAATCTCCTATAATATCCTGACAGTCCTAAAAAGGAGCGTAATGCCCAAAGAGTTTTGGGTACGTCAAATTTTAGTATGGCAAGTGTTTTATCGTCTGCTGTCTTAAGGCCATTCTCGGAAACTACAAAACCAAGAACTCTACGCTAGTTCTGAAAAATTTGCATTTTTCCAATGCTATTCTCATATTGGCATCTAGAAGTTTTTTAATGATACTCTCTATATCGTATATGTGAGTCTCAATATCGGGAGAGAAAATTATTACGTCATCAATGTAAACATGACAACGTGCCCCGATATCTTCTCTCAATATGTCGTCTATCGCTCTCTGAAAAATACTAGGAGCATTTTTCAACCCAAAGGGTAACCTGCAAAATTCATACTTGCCGTTATTCACGGAGAAGGCTGTTTTCTCTCGATCCTTTTTAGCAAGAAAAATTTGGTGAAATCCCGACTTTAGATCGATCGTTGTAAAATACTTTGATTTTCCAACATTCGTCAGAATCACATTTGTGTCAGGAATTGGATACCGGTCAGGAATAGTTTTTTCATTTAATTTGCGAAAATCTATTACCATTCGTAGCTTTTTGCTACCTGTCTGATCAATTCCTTTTTTGTCTACAACCCATACTGGGTTGTTATAGCGAGAGCGACTTTTGCGTATGATTTTGTTGGCGAGAAGTGACTCGACTTCGAAATTTACAAATTTTGTTGCAGACATTTGATAAGGATAAGATTTCGAATAAATAGGTTCGCTAGTTGTTGTTTTGATTGTCGCCACTACTTTTGTGTTATACGGTAAAGCTTCTTCTGGGTCTGCAAATACTTTTTCATATGATTTCAGCATATTTTGAAACTTTAGGTTTGCCCTGGGCGGAACATTTTCGACAATAGTTTGCATTGTATTAATTTGAACACATTCCAAAAACCTTGTCTGTTCCCTGCCATTATTATAGTTCAAATATCCTGTATTTGTATTTAAAACTCCGCCAATTTGCCTAAGGAAATCAAATCCTATAGTTCCATCAAAACTTTCTAGATCCTTTAAAATATAGATTTCTGTTAATGTACCAAATACTTCTATCCAACATTTTTCGAAAATAGTTGTGGTACCATTAATGGATGATAAACTGAAAAGTTTTTCCAGTTTTTTGATTGACGTTAGAAATTCATGGTTAAGTACATAATTTTTCGCTGTTCCCGTGTCAATAAGTAATTTAAGTTCTTTCCCATTACGTATTTTAATTAACACATACGGCAATTGAGAATTGTTATTTAAAAATTTAGTGCGACTATCCTTGGAAGTATTCTTCATTTCTTCACTTTCATATATTTGGTAATGATTCACATGCTGACCACAGTTATTTTGTCTATTATTATTGTTCTCTCTTTGGGGATTTCCTAATCTTGTTCTATAGTTAGAAGGATTGAAATTTATTAAACGCGTTTTCTGCATATTATTATGAGTGTTGTTTAGCCGAGAAAAGCTGGGATCAACATCCATATGCTCTGGTTGTGGTTGTGACAAGACTGTCCTTTCATGATTATGTGCCGTGCGATATTAAGGATGAGACATTCGGTAAGAACCATGGGTAGCGTTAGCAAATGGGTAGCGTTGTTGATTCATTTCTAATTCTTGTGCTAAGGCTAAAGCGGTTGACAAATCTGCCGGGCGACTTGAAAACAAAATATCATTAAGGGGTCGATTTAACCCTGAAATGAAAACACGTAAGGCATCATTCCTATACTTCTCATTAAGAAGTTTCAAGGCTTTTCTGTCCCCGTAATATTGCATAAATGCTTTATTTGTAAGGAGTGTCAGAAGATTCTCTACTGAATCGTAATAGTCCGTAATGGATTGTCTTCCCTGTCGCAAAGTGGAGAGTTCTTGCTCTAGAAGATATAACGGTCTTTTGTCCGAGTATGTTTGGTCAAGCCTTGCTATTATAGCATCAAAATTCAGGGGCGTGCTATATGATGATAACATGGTATCCGCCGCTCCTGTTATTTTATTTCGAATTATGGCTATGGCTTGATAATACCTATTTGAGCCTAAGTATTTTTCATAAGGCTTCATAGCTGCTTTTGCAGACTGGTGCCATGATGGATATCGAACCGACTCACCGGAAAACTCGGGTACAGTCTTCACAACATCAAGTCCAATATCGCATTGGATATTTGTATCTATCTCTATATCCTCGTACCTCAAAACTTTTGGTGGAGCAACATTTAAATACAACGCGTCAACATTAGCTTGCACCTGTCTAATCTGTTCAGATACGCGCTGATTCGCTACAGCTGTAGTGATTTGAGTAACCAAATCGGTAATGGCTTCTGCGGTTAACATTTTACACCTATTTTTTTCGCTTGTTATAAATGTTGTTTATTTTCACAAAACTTGGCAAAATTGGATCTTATTCCTGGCGTACAATTTCAATTCTCTTAGATAATGGGTATGCTTACATTAAGTACAGCTTCATGTCCCGTTGTCCTGGCGTGGAATTGTTGACTTCTTTTTCCTTCCCGATTGTCCTTGGCGTGGGATTGTTAACCTATTTTTTTCCCGATGTACAATTTTTCGACTTCACTTGATTTTTTTTTGTTTAGGTGTTCTTCTGCTGCTCTATTATCCTGACATAAGGGAACAGACTTACAAAAACTTTTTTTATTTTTCTTTAAGGGTGTTCTTCTGCTGTTCTATTATCCTGACATAAGGATTTTGGGAACAGACTTACAAAAACTCGTTGGGCGCCAATTAAATAAATGCGTACTTTTCGTTCAGTGGTCAATTTTATTCTATTTATTCTTTTACAAACTACTTCTATTTGAAATGTACTTATGCTAGTACTGACGCGCAGGTCAGTTGTTTTTCAAATCTTATGTGTACTTCAAACAAAGGAATGGAAATATTTATGGTTATTTGTATTTACATTCTTACTGTTCTAATTTTTACTGATAAACAAAAGTATTTGTACACATGTGTGACTATCTACAACTAGTACTTACTTACATAAATATTTATGTTTTCTCAGCTGCACTGCAAACAATGTATCTGTATACATGTACATTAGGGTGGCTCTTATTTTTCAAGTACAATTTTTTTCTTGTGCTACCCCTCAATTTAGTTCCTTTTTATAAAAAAATCAGATAAACGAAATTTGAAGTTAATCCGATAAGTTTAAAGTGTGCCCCTTGGCCCTCAAAAATACAAAATAAACGAAAATTCAAATAAAAAATCAATTTTGTTTCTTGGTTTCAAAAACTTGTACAGAGTTATCGCCCAAATTAGGTCCGGGAGAAAATTGCTTTGTTTTACTGCAAAAAGAAAGTGAAAAAGATTCGTAAAAGTATGTTCGCATTGCAGCGAAAACACGCTTTCCGTGTTTTCAGCTGAAAACCTAATTGAAAACATGGTTTTCGTCATGTGTTAACTGTCAAATGCATAGCGTATTTTCAGGATGTTTTCACCAAAATCAGAACGAAAACGCAGTTTATTGTGAATTACTAAGGAGTATTGTGAATTGAGTGGATGAAAATAACTATTTACAGTAAATATTGACGGTTATTGAGCGTTTTTTTAAATTTTGGGTGTGCTTCGTGTATTGTGAATTGAGTGGATGAAAATATCAGTCTCCTATAACATTCGAAGTGAACACATACGGTAGCACAACGTCAACTCCTAGATTACGAGTGAAAATTTATCTTCTTGGGCATTACTCAAATGAAATTGTTGGAAGTAAACTGCCATCGGTGAAACAAGTGTTAAACGTTTTCTTTTTCAATTTGCGAGTGTGTAAGTTAACCGTACGGGGAAGTGCCTCACTAGCTGTGCGGGAAGCGATGATATATTGGGAAAAAGCACGAATTCCGACGCAAGAGTTAAGGAATTGTATACCAAAGTTGGGAGGTCTGTATCAACAATGGAGGCAACTTCAAAAACATGCTGGAAGATTGTCGGAGGTTCATAAGAAAAAAGAAACAGATTTCCTTGAAAAACTTGAGAACCTTTTTGATATAGCACACGCCAATGCTTTGAGCATCATTACCATTGAAGAAGATAAACAGTTCTTAATCAATCAGTGGTTGAGAGGACGGCCAGGGTTTATGTATGGAATTGATTACCAGCTAATTGCGAAAGAAGCACGAGTTTCTGAACGAAAAATGCAAGAGATGAAGAGGAAGAAGCGAAGCGATCATGAAATGCAACAACTGAGTAAGTGTATATAACTATTTATGGATTTATACATATGTTTCCATTTGATTAAATCTTTTAATTTTTTCAGCTCAACCTGCTATGCTCATGACGTCTAGTAGTGAAGATTTAGATTTCTGTGAATTGGGGGAAGTTCCGTGAGTCTCAAAAGATTTATCACCACAAGCAAAAAAGAAAAGGGGGCGTCGAACAATAATCACTCCTAAGCTTGCTGCTGCCTTGGATAAGTGCAAGATCAGTGACAGGAATGCTGTTCATATTCTGGTAGCTGCCATCGAAGCGCTTGGTTATAATGTTGAAAATTTCGCTATCAACAGGTGCTCTATTCACAATTTTCGAGAGAATCTTCGCGAACAAAAAGCTGCTGAAATCAAAAATATTTTCAAGGATAGGAAATTGCACGCTGCTACCTAGCATTGGGATGGTAAACTACTTCCAGCATTAACGGGAAAAGAGACAGTGGACCGACTTTCTGTAATTCTTTCAAATTGTGGTACTGATCAACTTCTTGGTGTACCTGCATTGCAATCGAGGAATGGAAAACAACAAGCAAACGCTGTTTGTGAAACTCTTGCGGAATGGGGCCGTAAAAGCATTAGTTTTTGACACAACAGTATCAAATACAGGCGCTTTTAAAGGTGCATGTGTTTTGATTGAAAACTTTCTGGAAAAATATCTCTTGTATTTACCCTGTCGGTATCACATGTACGAGATAATTTTAGAAGCAATTTATACGGAAAAGATGGGGAAAACTACAGGCCCAACTGTACCAATATTAAAAAAGTTCCAAACTGCTTGGTCTGGAATTAACATTAATAATTTTAAAACCGGAATCGAGCATGAAAAGGTCAAGGAAAATTTGGATCCGGTCGATGTATCTCGAATTCTTGATTTTGTACAAGACGCTTTGCAAGAACAACATCCCAGAGAGGATTATAGAGAATTTTTAGAATTGACTGCTATTTTTTCTTGGCACAACACCGCCTCGTGGAGTGGTCTTCCGAGTACCAGGGGCTATCCATCATGCAAGGTGGATGGCAAAGGCTATTTATTGCTTGAAAACATTCATGTTTCGCGATGAATTTAAGTTATCACCGCATGAAAAATTTGCTATTTGTGATATTTGCATTTTCCTAATCCTTGTATATGTCGAAGCGTGGTTTTGTGCTCCTTCTGCAGCCAAAGCCCCATATTTAGATTTCAGTGTTCTTTCAACACTTTATAAATATCAGAATATTGATAGTGACATCTCTCATGTGGCTTAACAAAAAATTAAAAATCATTTGTGGTATCTATCTCCTGAACCTATCGCCTTCGCGTTCTTTGACTCTAATTTGTCTTCTGAATCAAAAAGAAAAATGGTCAGCGCACTATATCGTGAAGCAGATATATCAGAAGAAAAAAACCAAAAAGATTAATGTGCAAATAAATCAAACCCCAGGAATAATGAACAATGGAATCGAACAATTTGTTTCTAATAAAACAAGGAAATTTTTCACTAGATTCGATTTAAGTGACGAGTTCCTTAACATAAATCCTTCGCAGTGGCTCAAAAATGAAGATTTCATTAATGCTCTAAATCTAGTTAAGAAACTGAAAGTTGTAAACGATCCGGCGGAAAGAGGCGTGAAACTAATGGAGGATTACAATAATTTATTTACCAAAAACGAGGAACAGAAGCAGTATGTGCTTCAGGTTATAAATGAGTACCCTCAAAAGTTTCCAGATAGCAGAAAACAAACTTTATCGATGAATAAGGATTTTAAATTCATCATGACATTTTCTTTTGTAAATTATTAACCTTTCTTTATTTCAAATTTGTATGTTATTATTTTGTAAATATTTTCTTACCATTATTTTTTCTAATAAACTGAAATGATTTGAAGAAAAAGTTTTATAGAATTATATGTATAAGCTAAATATAATATGGATAATAATTAATAAATTATAAAAAATAATTAATTATTTAATATTTATTACTTAATATTCTTTATGAATACAAATTATATATGATTTAATATAATTTAACAGTAAGAATTCTTGCTAGTTACTTACTCAATAAACATTTTTTGGAACAAACACATAAATAATTTGATTTTCATGTGATTTTCGGTTCATTTTGGATTTTTAAGGGCCTAGGGGCACACCTTACCCTTATCCGATTGACACCAAATTCCATAGAGCTCTTTTTTTCATAGAATGGAACCAAACTGAAGGGTAGCCCACGAAAAATTATTAATAATTGTAAAAAGTGCTATATAAGAGCCACCCTAATGTACATACATATAACGTACAAGTTAACAAAATAAATATTTTGCTAAACAGTGTACCATGTAAGCTTAAGAATGCTCAGGAATGCAGGTACACAATTTAGCAAGCACATCACGCCACTGTACCGCTACTCACTAAAAGAGCGCCAAACTAATATTACGGATTTTAATGACGCTACTAGCACGCTACTAGCACGCCACTAACAATATGCGTCGCTGCCGACGTCTCGTTCTGCCAGCGCTTAGAATATTAAGTTGGTGATAGCATAAGCTTAGATTTAAGTCACACTTTTATTTCGGCTATCCTTCAAGCAGGTTGGACATCGCTCCAACAAACTTTAACTTTAAGAAAGTATTTTTGTACAGTGTTTATAAAACATAATGAAATAAAAAATTTAAATAAAAAACTTAAAGACATTTAACTGGCGCCCAACGGATTGGAGAACCACACAACAGCCTGAAGGAGGCTGCAATGGAATTTTAATCAATTATCCTCCTAGCCGAATTAATCGTCCATCTCGATCTCTTACCCATGCTTGAGGAAGAGAAGCGTGCGAGAAAGTGGCCATCGGGGGGCAAAGGACTAAACGGGACACTTCTTCCAGCCATGCACGTGTAAGATGTAATTTTAAGTATTCTCATTTTTAATTATCTAATTCATTCAATTGAATACATTAGTGAAAAGTGTTAAAAATGATATTATCTTATATCTAAAATGTAAAATTTGAACAAAAGTGTATTTAAAAGTGTATTCTTAGTTGAACACATAAAATCAATATAGTAAAAATGAAAAATGAGGTAAAAGTTAGTTATTACTAAAAATTCTAATAAAAAAAGGAAAAGGTTTCTATTCCTATATACCGTTTTCCAAACAAAAAATATCTTTTACCAAAAACGAAAAATTTTAATCAGTTGTTTATTTCACAAAAAATGTATTTAAAAGTTTAAAAGTGTGAGGTAAAAGTTAGTTATTACAAACATTTAAAAAAAAAAAAAACAAGTTCCTATTCTATACTGTTTTCAAAAAAACAAAAAAATCTCACACGCAAAATATATATTATATATGCATATATAAATACTTATTAGTAGAAATAAAAAAGGTTGCTATCCTACTACTTATTTAGATTTATTAAGAAATATAAATTTAAATTCAATATAACATAAAAGCAAATTTAGCTAACGAGCTATAATAAAATTCTATAAAATAATCCTTATAATAAAGTAAAATACAATTATAAATTAAAATTATAATATTATGTTCAAAATCAATATAAAATAACATCACACGAAAAGAATAATAAACTTATAATCAACTTCTAACTTAAAACGTCTCTGCGATTCACCACCTTCGGGGGGACCCTCCAGAGAACAATCATAATAATAACAATTTTCTAACTTCAAACGTCTCTGCGATTCACCACCTTCGGGGGGACCCTCCAGAGAACAATCATAATATCAACCATTTTCTAACTTAAAACGTATCTGCGATTCACCACCTTCGGGGGGACCCTCCAGAGATCGGATATAATTCGATATTAAAACAATAATAACCATTTTAGAGGCTTATATATAGCTATAACTAAAAATACCTAAAAAGACCGCGATTCACCACCTTCGGGGGGACCCTCCGGTTCTTATAATAAATACAAATATAACCTAAAAAACAACAAAATTTAATAGAATAAAAATATATAATCAAAAAAAATAATAATCAAAATGACTAACCCAAACAACCTTATTCGTCCACCAATAATAAATATACCATCCGTACCCTCTCCTGCTAATACACCAATTATAGAGGAAGTAAACGCAACACCAGAATTAGAAGCTCTGATTAGAAGAATAGTGAGAAATGTATGCCTCACCGAGGACAGCAGACAAACTAATCATAACGAACTTAACTGTACAGATGAAGTAATTAACAGCGAATATAGGCATAATATTGATGAACTAGATAAGGTTCCTGACGTAGTTCGCTGCCTCAGAGAATTTTCGGGAAATCCAATCGAATATAGCTCTTGGAAGAAGAGCGTTGATAGAATTTTAAAGTTGTACGAACCTATCAGAGGAACAGCTAAATATTTTGGTATTATAAATTCTATAAGAAATAAAATAACTGGAACTGCTGATAATGTTTTGGAGTCGTATAATACTCCACTAAATTGGAACAGCATTTCACGATGTTTGACTCTGCATTATGCAGATAAGCGGGATCTCGGCACACTTGAGTACCAAATGATTACTCTAGTTCAAGGCAACAAAACGGTGGAACAATTCTATCAAGCCGTGTATGAACATTTGTCTCTTATTTTATATAAAATTTCGTGTATGGAAATCGGAAGTAAATCCATGAACGTGTTAATAGGCACATACCGCGATAAGGCTTTAGATACTTTTATTAGAGGTCTTAAAGGTGACCTACCGCGATTATTGGGAATGAAAGAACCAGTAGACCTACCACAAGCTTTATATCTATGTACAAAATTACAAAACCAAAACTTTAGGGCTCAGTATGCCAGACATACTAATAACATTGGAAAAGGGCTAAGCACTAGCTCACCACCACTTTTTTCCTATAGTTCACACCACAACACATTTAACCAACATCGCGATTATCCTCAACCATTTCGCTCGCCACAAACACCTCAAAGGGTATTCCAACCAAATAGACCTTACAACCAATACCGTTACGGACATAATGATTATAAATTTCCTCCATCTAGGCCAACTGCCCCAAAACCACCGCAACCTATGGACACAGATCCAAGTCTAAAAACAGCTCATGTTAACTATGTGAACAGACCTTTCGCTCCTAAATACGCAGGGAAAAAACCAACAAGTGGATTTTCCAATAATCAAAATCCACCAAAACTACAAAGAAATTTTCATATCAATAATTCAGAAATCGTAAACGAACAAGATAATTATGAACAAAACTTAATGGAATACACGAACAAATCAAAATTTATAAACGAGACATTTCCTAATGACTCTGAAGACTTTACAGACATACATTTTTTTAGATTAAACAATTCATCACTAGCATATTTCGAGTGCAAAACAGCTAGCGGTGAATTGCTCAAATTCCTTATCGATACTGGCTCGAACAGAAATTACATACAACCAAAACATGTTCAAAACCCCATTCCTAATAAAAATATATTCTACGTAAATTCAATAGCAGGTAATGTTAAGATAACTCACCATACAATGGCAAATTTATTTAAACAAAATCATTTCAATGTAAAATTCTTTTTATTGCCACCTTTAAAATCCTTCGACGGAATATTAGGGAATGATAGCCTAAAAGAACTATCCGCCATCATTCATACGAAAGAAAATTATATGACTATTTGCAATAACTATAAAATCAAAATAAAACAACAATCTGCAAATTCCTTAAATAACATTGGCATCAGAACAGAACACATGACTGAGCAAGAAAAACTTCATATCGAAAATTTAATAAGACAATACTCAAATTTATTTGCTGAACCAAACGAAAAGCTTACATTCACAACCATCGTAAAAGGTGAAATAAAAACTACAACTGAAAGGCCAATATATTCGGCATATTACCCATATCCTATTTCCCTAAAAGATGAAGTTGAAAAACAAATACAGGAACTTCTTGACAATAATATAATTCGACCTTCACGGTCACTTTATAATTCTCCGATATGGATAGTACCAAAGAAAATAGACGCTTCAGGAAAGAAAAAATATCGACTCGTTATTGATTATAGGAAACTCAATACCGTCACCATTCCTGATCGTTATCCCATACCCGACATCAGTAACGTACTCTCAGAACTAGGAAAAAGCAAATTATTTTCAGTCATAGACCTTAAAAGTGGATTTCACCAAATACCTCTAAAAGAGAACGATATAGAAAAAACGGCTTTCTCCGTAAGACACGGAAAATACGAGTTCACAAGACTACCATTCGGTCTCAAAAATGCACCATCAATTTTTCAACGTGCACTCGACGATATTTTACGTGAGCACATAGGGAAAATATGCTACGTATACATTGACGACATAATCGTATTTAGTAAAGATACCGAATCACATTTCCAAAATATCGAAACCATATTTCGAACTTTACAAAACGCTAATATGAAGGTGCAAATCGACAAATGTGAATTCTTGAAAACAGAAGTCGAATTCCTTGGTTTTATTGTATCCCAAAATGGTATACGAACCAACCCAAAAAAAGTAGAGGCAATTAAAAACTTTCCCTGTCCAAGAACTATAAAAGACCTCAGGTCATTTCTAGGACTGTCCGGTTTCTATCGTCGTTTTATAAAAGATTACGCCAAATTGACGAAACCCTTGACATCCCTTTTAAGGGGGAGGAAGGACATATATCCAAAAGACTTTCTAGTAGGAAATACATTAACCTTTCCAAAGAAGCCATCGATGCATTCCAAAAGGTAAAAAATTCTCTATTGTCGGAAGACGTTATGCTATCTTATCCCGATTATAATAAGGAATTTCACCTAACGACGGACGCATCGAAATACGCTATTGGCGCAGTATTAACACAGGAAAATAGACCCATTATATTCATTTCGAGAACCCTAAGTAAAACGGAAGAAGCATATGCCACTAACGAGAGAGAAATGCTAGCTATTATTTGGGCTTTGAAATGCCTTCGAAACTACTTGTACGGGACTGCCAAAGTAAAGATCTTTACAGACCATCAGCCATTAACATACGCCTTATCTAACAAAAATTCCAATTCTAAAATGAAGCAATGGAAATCAATTTTAGAAGAATACCATTACGAACTACAGTACAAACCCGGAACAAGGAATAAAGTTGCAGATGCTTTATCTCGTCCCCCTCGCAATTCACATATTAACTCTATGACGTTGACCCAGAACAGCGACGAAAGCTCCTCACAGAATTTGATACCATTTGCCAATGTACCCCTTAACGTATTCAAAAACCAAATCATCCTCAATGTAGGAAATAACACTGACTACAAGTTTGAAATTCCATTCCCAACATATCATCGTCACACAGTAACTGATGTAACTTTCAACGAAGAAAAATTAGCCAATATCCTTAAATCATACCTGAACCCATGGGTTACTAATGGCCTCATGACAGACGAACGAACACTAGGTATGATACAAACATTTTTGCCGATCGTTTCAACAGATACAAAATACAGTTCACTAGGAAGTTAGTAAGAGATCTAACAAATTCAGCCGATCAAAATAAAGAAATTATTAATGAACACAATCGTGCCCACCGAAATAGCGAAGAAAACAAGTTGCAAATTCTAGAAAAGTTTTATTTTCCACAAATGAGAGCCAAGATTAAAAAAAATCGTGAAACAGTGCAGAACATGTAAATTTAATAAATACGACCGTCACCCTCATAAACACGCTATTCAAAGCACACCAATACCTGAGTACCCCGGACATATTGTCCATATCGATATATACCACACAAACAAACAACTCATTCTTACCGCCATAGATAAATTTTCGAAATATGCTCTTATTAAACAAATAAAATCACGAGCGGCAGAGGATCTGAAACAACCTCTTAGAGACATCATAATTTCATTAGGAATACCAAAAGTTATTATATTCGACAATGAAAAATCATTTAATTCCAGCCCAATCACATTCATGCTGACTAATCAATTCAATATAGAAATTCACAAAGCTCCACCCTATAAAAGCTGTTCGAACGGTCAAGTTGAAAGATTTCACCTTACTCTTACCGAAATAATACGTTGCCTCAAATCAGAAAATACGCATGAATCATTTGAGGAACTCCTAGACAAATCAATTTTTGAATACAACAACTCAATCCATTCAACAACCGGTAAAAAACCTCTCGAGCTCTTCTTTGGCCACAGAACACTAATCGATTCCAAACAAATAGAAATAAATAGGCAAGAAAACGTTAAGAGGCTACGAGAAAAACAAGAGACCGATTTAAATTATCATAACAAAAACAAAACGCCCATGAAGAATTACGACATAGGTGACACAATTTATGTAAATATAAATAAAAGGTTAGGAAATAAACTAACTCCACGATATAAAGAGGAAATAGTCGCTAAAAACTTTAACAGTACTGTCCTCACCAAATCAGGTAAAACTGTTCATAAAAATTTAATTAAAAACTGCTTTAAGTAAAAAGTTAAAATTATAACTTATTGAAAAATTACAAAAATAATATGCATCAGAATTAGAAAAAATACGTTAAAGTAAATAGAATATAACTTTACTATCAAAAATAAAACTAAAAAGTAAAAATAAAAATATTTAAAATTGAAATTGTAAAAAGAAAAAATTACTACATATACTCATGTTATTAACTGAGCCAAGACCAATATTATAACTTCATATAAATAAAAAATTTTTAGAAACACTTAGAGTAAGAATCACTTGTAGGAATGAAAATGAATTGTAAAATTTTTTGCAATATTTAAATATGAATGTAAAATATGAAAAATGAAAATGAATTGTAAACTTTTTCCAATATTTAAACATGAATGTAAAATATTAAAAACGAAAATGAATTGTAAATCCTTCCCTAATATTCAAATACTTTAAGCAATAAATCATGTAAAATATGTATGTACATAGTTAAGAAATACACCACTTAATTGCGCAAAGGCGAATAAACAGCACCTATCATCAGCCTAAGGAATCAAGCCAATCGTTAATGAATATAATACCAGTGCCAAATACACTACATATGTCGCTCAATGAAACATTTTATAAATAAAAGCTTACGGTACGAAAGAGGACACTAGGGCTAAGCTATAGTACTCCTTACATTGAAGTCTCCCAATTGCCCAAATCAATCACTTGGCTGTCGAACGCGGACGTTCGAAACTAAGAAGGGAGGAGTTAACAAAATAAATATTTTGCTAAACAGTGTACCATGTAAGCTTAAGAATGCTCAGGAATGCAGGTACACAATTTAGCAAGCACATCACGCCACTGTACCGCTACTCACTAAAAGAGCGCCAAACTAATATTACGGATTTTAATGACGCTACTAGCACGCCACTAACAATATGCGTCGCTGCCGACGTCTCGTTCTGCCGGCGCTTAGAATATTAAGTTGGTGATAGCATAAGCTTAGATTTAAGTCACACTTTTATTTCGGCTATCCTTCAAGCAGGTTGGACATCGCTCCAACAAACTTTAACTTTAAGAAAGTATTTTTGTACAGTGTTTATAAAACATAATGAAACAAAAAATTTAAATAGAAAACTTAAAAACATTTAACTTACATAGTGTACACAATTGAATTAAATTTAAACTTACAATTTAAAAATTTCGATGCGGTAAATTCAACCATTTACTAAGGAAACAATACATTCTATTGATTAAAAAAAAAAAATAATATATACGGACAAAATAAAATAAACAAAAACCAAGAATTGGTAGCATATTAACATTTAATTATATATTATATATTCAAAGACCAAATCCGCACATTTTCAGCAGTACCCCTTGTCCTTGATAATATACAAGCAAGCAGGATTGCAAACGGAAAAAAAAATATTTTTTATTTACAAAGGCCATTAACCTTTTGCTTTCTCTCATTATCATCCGTATAAGAAATTATAAACTAACGAGTACGAAGCAATAAATAAAATAGAAAGAAAACAAAACAAACTAATAGCACAACTATTAGGAATAAAGAAAACGAAACACTCGCTCGTTAGTTCGTACATTGCGTATACAACAAAAATACAATAAGGAAAACGAAATACGCGTTCGTTATTCGATACGTTGTGTATACAATAAACATACAAACCGTTTATCTTAAAGATTCAAACGTATTTATTGTTAACAGATATACACTGAGAGAAGTTTTTCTTTCTCATATTTTCAATTTTTACCTATTGTCTAAATGAACGGAGATTCTAAGGAATCTAAATCGATTCAATATCTGAAAGTACAAAAAATGATTTCTGAAGAAAAGAGCCCATGTACACCTGCTGAAGCTACACGCTCAAAGCGAGGTGCTACAAAGCAAAAAAAAAATTAAAGATATTTCATATACCAAGTTCATTGCTGAGAGTGACAGTTTAATTCGATACTGCACTCGATTTTCATCCTCACCGATTCAAGACAATTCTGAATCGGTACTAGAAATCAAAAAAGAAAATCTAGGCAATTTCTGGACACGTCTCCAAGCTGCGAATGACGAAATTCTAGAATCTGACGAATCAGATCTTCCGGAAAATTTTAAATCCTCGGCTAGCTCCAAATACGAAAACTGCTTAGACCAGTACGAGGAAACTAGAGCTATGATCTCCGACCAATTGAGATTAATTAAAGCAATTGCACCTACTCCACAACCGAGAGTAGAGCTGCCACAGATTCAAAGCCAAGAGGCGAGTTCAGGCATTCACCTTAAAGTGCCAGCATGCGATACAGAAATATTTCATGGAGGTTATGGACAATGGCCGTCCTTCCGGGACATGTTTACGACCGTGTACATAAACCATCCTAAATTATCTCAAGCGCAAAAATTGTATCACCTCCGATACAAAACAATAGGTCAAGCAGGCGAAATAGTAAAACAGTTCGCTCTTTATGACGAAAATTTCAATTATGCTTGGGAAAGTCTAAAAGCTCGCTACGAGAACGAAAGAATATTAGTCTACAAACAAGTCACAATATTAATGAATTTACCAAAAATTCAGAGAGAAACAAGTGAAGAATTTATAAAACTTCAATCCACTGTTTCAAATTGCTTGTCGGTTCTAGCGACACAGAATATTCCCACAGACAACTGGGACCCCATACTGGTAAATATATGCTCCGCGGCATTACCGGAAAAATCTTTGCTAGTAATAATCACAATTTAAACAGAAGATTCTTTAAAAATCAATCGTTCACATCCGAACAATATAAACAAACGTCCTGCGAACTGTGTAAAGGAGGGCATAAGCTGAAAGCTTGCGAAAAGTTTAAAAAACTTAATATCAATGAAAGGAACAAGGTTGTCAGAGCAAAAAGACTCTGTACAAACTGCTTGTCCCACTCAATCTCAATCATTGCGAAAGCAAATTCATTTGCGTATATTGCCACAAGAGGCATCATTCAATGTTGCATTTCAATAACTTTCCTAGCACAGCCCAAAGTAGCGCTTTCTCCAAAAGAGCCACGGGTTTAGTTACAACCACAACTCCCAAAACACAAAATCCCGAAATTTGCCAAAAGACACCATGTTGCTCAAAGGCTTTAAAAACTCAAACGCTTCACAGCGAGAATCAAAGTAGGGTACTACTACCAACAGCAGTTATCTCCATCGAACATCGAGGAGAACTTTTCAAATTGAGAGCCCTAATAGACCAAGGATCACAACGATCATTCATAGTGCCTAGGGCACAAAATAGGCTAAAACTACCAACAAAACATGCCAATTATGAAATTACGAGAATGGGCAGAAGAGTAGTACAAAACTCAAATAAAATCTGCCCCATTACCCTAATTTCCCCCCAAGCGGATAAGCGCATTCAAGCAGAAGCTACAGTCTTACCGCAACTTACGAACATGCTTCCAAGCTATCATATAAATAGCAAGCATTGGCAAAAGGTTACACACCTAAAGCTAACAGATCCTAACTGCAACACCCCCGCTCAAATAGATCTTCTATTAGGCAGCGACCTCAAACCTCAAATTATTCTAGAAGGGGTTGAAAAAATTTCAAACACGCTTTTAGCTCAAAATACTATATTCGGTTGGATACTTAGTGGACTAGTAAGAGAACCAGTTACCACCATGACAACTCAAGTGGCAGAGATATCCAATGAATTCCTTAATTCACAATTAAGAAATTTTTGCGAGTTAGAAGAACTCCCCCCCATTTTAATTACAACGCCAGAAGATCATATGTGAAAACTTTTACAATGCCACAACTACTAGACTAGGAAATGGTCGGTATGTCGTACGACTACCATTTAAACAACAATTTCCAGATACACTCGCCATAGGTTACTCTCGCACTTCTGCAATACAGCAGTTTCTAAGTATGGAAAAAAACCTACTTAGAAAAGGTGAGCTCAAACAACATTATGATGGAGTCTTAGAAGAATACCTCCATTTAAATCACATGGAGGAAGTAAGCCCATGCGAAAAAACCATAAAAGGCAAATATCACTCATTCTACTTGCCACACCATGCAGTAATAAAGCCTGACAAAAAAAAACAACAAAAGTTAGAGTTGTCTTTAATGCCCCCAGATGCACTAGCTCGGGGAATTCGCTCAATGATATTCTATTCACGGGCCCCACACTCCAACCAGATTTAATGCTCCTCATACTAAACTGGCGTATATACAAATACGTTTTCAATGGGGATGTTGAAAAAATGTATCGACAAATAGTCGTACATAAAGATGATCAAGATTTTCAACGAATTATTTTCCGAAAATTTCTCAATAGTCCATTACGCGACTTTAAATTAAAAACAGTTACCTTTGGCGTAAACTGTGCCCCATATCTAGCCATTCGTACACTCCACGAACCAGCAGAAAACACAAAGTCAGAATTTCCTCTGGCAACAAAAGTCTTAAAAACACTTACGTATGTAGACAACATCCTGTCTGGGAGCCACAGCCTCTCACAAGCATACGAGTCCTTATCACAAGTGATAAAGGCCCTCAACACCGCTGGGTTTCCTCTAAAAAAGATCACAGCTAATCACCAAAGTATCTTAAAAAATATACCAAAAGATAACAAATTGGATACTAATTTCCTTATATTTGAAAAGGAAAGTATAACAAAAACACTGGGCATCCAATGGAATGCGATATCGGACCAGTTCTCATACACGACAGAGTCCATAACCGCATTAGCCGCCATAACAAAGAGGCAAATTTTATTCTCAATGGCAAAACTTTTCGACCCCGCAGGATGGCTTGCGCCAATTATGATACAAGCGAAAATCCTGATTCAAGAATTATGGCTAGACGGAACAGACTGGGACGAACAAGTGAAACCTCTTCGCTTAGAAAAGTGGTCCCAGTTTGCTAATAACCTAAAAGACATCTCGCAGACACAAAGTGGAACTACACGGCTTCTGTGATGCCTCTGAAATGGCATATTGTGCCACGATCTATGTGCGCACACAAAGCGACACCGCAACCACAAGCCACGTACTAGCTGCAAAAGCAAAAGTAGCACCTCTAAAAACGATAAGTCTACCACGACTTGAACTCTGTGGCGCTCTGCTACTAGCAAAGCTGGTTTCCATAGTGCAGACCCACATGAACATAACCAAATGCAAATTATTTCTATGGTCCGATTCCGAAATCGTTCTAGCCTGGTTAGAAAAGCCACCACACTCGTGGAAAACATATATTTCTAATCGAACCTCTCAAATACTTGACCTAGTAGGAGCAGCCACATGGCGACACGTAGCCAGTGCCGACAATCCTGCTGATCTAGGTACAAGAGGGTGCAAACCCCTGGATCTTGCCACCTCCACGCTCTGGTGGAATGGCCCCCGATGGTTAACCGAATCCACAGATTCTTGGGCACAATCGTCAATGCGCAATATAATCGCCCTAGAAAGTCGAAAAATCGACACCTATCATACAATAGTGGATGATAATGAAATCCTTGAACGATTTTCATTGTTCCCCCGAGCCCTCAGAGTAGTCGCATATATGCCCAAATTCATAGAGCAACTTAAACTTAAAGTTAAAGGCGTAACTTACACCCATTGCGATACATTGAGGCACCAGGACTTACAAAAAGCAAAGGTCGCGCTTATCGCCTCAACCCAAATGCGCTACTTCAGTCGCGACATATCGTTACTAAGAGAATCGAAATCAATTGACTAAACCCATTTTTAGACAGGAAAGGTCTGCTTTGTGCCAATGGTCGGCTCGCTAATTCAAGCCTGATTTACAACGAACGCCACCCCTTCATAATACCTGAGAAGTCTCTTTTTGTCACATTACTCCTGAATTACATCCATATACTAATGTTACACGCCGAACAGCGCCACATGCAACATATGGTACGCCAAGAGTATTGTATTCCCCGTCTTAAGCCCCAGATCA
Organism: Bactrocera correcta; assembly: GCA_027475135.1. NCBI lineage: Eukaryota > Metazoa > Arthropoda > Insecta > Diptera > Tephritidae > Bactrocera > Bactrocera correcta. Next base: position 63,055,009 of record CM050326.1, on the reverse strand, counting down.
AAAAATGCATTTTCATTTGCAAGATCTGCACTATGCATAAGCAAAAAATGCGAACTCAGATTATGGCAGCACTTTCACCTGAACGCTGCAATTTCGCTCTGCCTTTCACGACCACAGGTGTCGATTTTGCTGGTCCTTTTCAAATAAAGGCGTCCATGCTAAGATCTCCCACTCTCATGAAAGGCTATGTGGCTGTCTTTGTATGTTTCACGACAAAGGCAGTACACCTTGAACTGCATTTGCTCGCTTCGTCGCTCGACGTGGCTTCCCATCCAAAATCATGAGCAATAATGGCAAAACATTCATAGGAGCCCAACGAGCCACAGAAAACAAGTGTCCCCTGATATCGTACAAAAGTACGCCCCTCAAGGCATCAATTGGCAATTTATACCTCCAAGCTCTCCTCATATGGGTGGTTTATGGGAATCAGCTGAAAAGAGCTTCAAATCTCTTTTCAAAAAGCTAGCCGGCAGCTATAAATTTAATAATGAAGAATTCACGACATTATTAGCTAAAATTGAAGCCGATCACAACTCACGGCCGCACACAGCACTATCGCAAGATCCCTCTGAATTCACAGCCCTAACTCCAGTGCATTTCCTAAAAGGAGCACCCATTCTGGTCACACCTGAGCCAGGCGTGGAGTCGCTTTCCTTATTAAATAGATGGGAAAGAATTAAAATTCTCCATCATAATTTCAGTAGCCGATGGAAAGAAGACTATATCAGGCGTGGCGTGGAGTCGCTTTCCTTATTAAATAGATGGGAAAGAATTAAAATTCTCCATCATAATTTCAGTAGCCGATGGAAAGAAGACTATATAAAGGACCTCCACAAGAGGTACCGATGGAAAAATACAGAGAATGCGCCAAAAGTTGGAGATTGTGTCCTGATTCACGACGATTGCCTGCCACCTACCGAATGGCGGCTGGGCCGCATAGAGAAGCTTTATCCAGGCTCCGACGGTCATATTCGCGCAGTCGATCCCCGTATGCAATCCGGAAAGCTAAAAAGACCGCTCGTCAAACTATGCTTCTTACCGATCGCCGATAACCGAAACAAAAACCGATAAACCGCTAAAATAAAACGAATATAAAAACAAAATAAAATAAAAATTTATATAAATACATATACATATATATATTTAAAAACCACACAAAATTAGTCGATTAATCTAACGACCCACTCATGCCGCATAACGTGGCAGCCATGCTCATATGTTCTATATGCAACCAAATCCTATTTGAAATAAGACATGCCAGCAGCCCTGACACCAACCACTCGTTCGGCTGTCAATGTGCCACACCAAGCGGCTGCCCCAGTTACAGCGCCCCGAACAACCACACCAACGGCGCCTCGGAGTGGACCGGTAGCATTGCCGTCAGCACACGCGCTAATCGCAGACCCACAACGCCGTAGATGTCCTCTATGTCGTCGACCCCACCGGCTGCTACAATGCGTCATTTTTAAGGGATTGCCACCTCAGCAACGCCAGTTGGTCGTGCAGGCGTACGGCCATTGTCTCAATTGCCTAACGCCTATCCACCAAACTCACGAGTGTACGTCGGGCAATCTGTGCCAGATTTGTATGCGCCCGCATCACACTATGTTGCACCGTACACCTCGGAACGACACCAGCCAACCTCGGCGCAGTAAAACGACCGCCATTAAGCCGGGATGCACGGCCCCGTCGAACCATAGGGCCATTATCATCCCGTGCCCGGCGGCCACATAATGGGGCGTCCACACAACGCAAGCAACAACGACCGCGTCCGCGCCGCACCTCAGGCCTCAGCAGCGTCGTAGCCACTCTGCAGCAGCTTCAGAGGATTCTAGGCTGAAATATTCGCCTAGGGGGGCCGGGATGGCTAAATGAGGCTTAGTCGCCTGCCCCACCCCACCCTTACACCCATCTCTAACACGCACACTCACCACACTCACCTCGACATCACCACAGTCCACATCAACACCACCCACACGCGAGAGTCCTGAATCCAAACACTCAAACACACACCACACCATTCCACTTAAATAAGGGTCAGCGTACACACAAGTCAGTCCTGATTCGACCGCCTTTGAATCCACGTCGCTTTTCAGCCACCGCTACGCAGCGCTCCAGCTCGATTCATCATTTGAAGTCAATTTGAATTATTGCTTTTATTATAATAGTGCTTATATTGATAAAATACAGTCAATTTGAAATTAATTTATAATAGTGATTATATTGGTGAGGAGGCCTATCAAAGAAGTGTCAAAGTTATACTCTGAAAAGCTACACTAATAAAGTGGTATAACTGGAGTTTGGTTTTTTTTTTTTTATTTTAAAATCAACAAAGTGAACAAATGGTGAGTGAAGCGGGTAGTTAATAAAACCAAAATATTAAAAGAAAACGATGTTTATGAAAATAATAAACAATCCTCTAAACAAAAAACAATTCAAAGAACTAATGCAAATTCGGAACAACCTAATTATAAGAATAACAATAATAATAGTAATATAGAATATTTTGCAACCAAAATACATCAATTGCCAGTTCGTTCCAATTACAACAATTTTTCAAAAAATTATCCATTGTCCACTCAAAATAATTATTGTAAAAATAAACCATTTCTCAATGAATATATCAATCAACATTATACTTTACAAAATAATAATTTCCCACAAGTAAGACATACACCTTTCAATTCTGCACACATTTATACTAATAGAAACTTAAATAATTTAAAACAAGATAAGATTCATGATTCGATTAAGACGTTTTGGCTATCCTGAACCAATGGAACAAGATGAGATAAATTTTTACTTAACAGCCTCGGAAGGCTCCCTACAGTTGAATTGAAATTTAATAAAAAATATTATAAATTTTTAGTCGACACATTTTCATCAGTTAGTTTAATAAAGCCTGGGATATCCAACGAAAAGATTGTTTATGTTCAGCCAATAACATTAACAACAGCGATAGGAAAAGTTTGTCTAAATAAAACCCAACAATTGTTTAGCCATGAACATATGAAAAAACTGAAATTTTTCTTTTATAATTTCTCAATAACTACGGCGGTTTACTTGGTTGTAATATACTTAAGCTACTTAAAGCTAAAATTGATCTGGAAAAAGATATGATACATATGAATGGTGTTCGGTATAACTTTTTCAAGAATAAATCAAATTCTGAAAATTTTGATAATAGCCTTCAAGAATTAAATATGAACGAAAATCATAACACTTAACATAGTAAATTTAGACTTGAACATTTATATTCGGAAGAGTTAAATAAATTAAAAAGCTTTTAAATAAATTGGAAAATATATTTTATAAAGAAGGGGACAAACTCACCTTTACTCATTAAACAAAACATAGAATTAAAACGGTTCATGAAGATCCAATAAATGTAAAGTCGTATAGATATCCTGAAATTCATAAATCAGAAGTAACAAACAAATAAAAGAAATGCTTGAAAATCAAATCATTTCTCATAGTGATTCCCCCTATTCAGCACCAATTTGGGTGGTACCAAAGAAGTCAGATGTTTCAGGTGAAAAGAAGTGGAGGATTGTTGTCGATTTTCGCAAGCTCAATAGTATTACTATCGACGATAGGTATCCCATTCCAAACATGGAAAGAATTCTCGAAAAACTGGGTAGGTGTACATATGTATTTTTCAACAATAGACTTAGCACAAAGCTTCCATCAAATAGAAATGGATCCTGCAGATAGGAAAAAACAGCTTTCTCTACTCAGAGCGGATATTTTGAATTTTTAAGAATGCCATTTGGGCTTGAAGATGCACCAGCCACCTTCCAGAGACTGATGAATATGGTTCTAGATGGTTTAATAGGAAGAGATTGTATGGTTTACTTAGGCGACATTGTAGTATCCAGTACGTCATTACAGGAACACATATAATCTCTAGACCGAGTTTTTCGTAAACTAAACAAAGCAAATCTGAAAATCCAGATGGATAAAAGCGAGTTTTTCAAAAGAGAAACCGAATTTCTTGGTCATATCATAACGCCAGAAGGTATTAAGCCTAACCCTAATAAAATCAAAGCAATTTTAAATTATCCCGTTCCTAAAACGAAGAAAGAAATAAAACAATTTCTTGCTTTGGAAGGATTTTATCGTAAATATATTCAAAACTTTTCTGAAATAACTAAACCTTTGACTAACTGTCTTAAAAAAGACAATAAGATAAATAGCTCAGATGAGAAATTCGTGGAAGCTACAAACACCATAAAAATTTTAATTACTAATGATTCAATTCTGGCATATCCAAATTATGAGAAAATACTTACATTAACGACTGATGCGTCAAATGTGGCATTAGGAGCAGTATTAAGTCAACAGGGACATCCAATTTGTTTTGCTAGTCGCACACTCTATGAACATGAGCAGCACTACTCAACTACTGAGAAAGAACTTTTAGCCATGGTTTGGGCTACCAAATATTTTAGACCATATTTATATGGCAGGAAATTTTTAATAAATAGTGATCATAGTAGACCATTGCAATGGCTCCAATGGCTGAATGGATCATAGACCATTGCAATGGCTTCACAACTTAAGAGAACCAAACTACAAGTTACAAAGAAGGAAGATTCGGCTCAATGAGTATGATTTTGACGTAAAATACATATCAGGTAAAGAAAACCGTGAAGCAGATGCTCTTTCTTGTATCAAATTTACGGAATGCTTTTTTTAATGAAGAATCTGAATCTAACGTAGATACTGTTCAATCTGTCGATGAAGATTCCGAAAGTTTTATTAAGATAACATAGCGACCATTAAATGTATTCAAAAATCAAATTAAATTAATCAGAGATGATAAAGATTCAACCACAATAATGAAAGTTTTTACAGTACTACCACGATAAAGGCAAAAATGCATCTCAAGCCGCCAATAAAATTTGTGCAGTTTATGGACCCGATACAGTTTCCATTTCAACCGCACAACGATGGTTTCAACGTTTTCGTTCTAGTGTAGAGGTGGTCGAAGATGCGCCACGCTCCGGAAGGTCTGTCGTCGCTGAATTGGTCGAAAGAGACCGGCAAAGTAGTCATCAAACCGTTATAAACCATTTGAAGAAGCTTGGAGTCACTAAGAAGCTCGATGTATGGGTGCCACACGAATATAAAAGTAGAAGTAACCACCGGTAAAACTGGTATAGGTGACATTGAAAGACTACATTAAACTTTAAATGAAAAACTTAGAATAATCAACACTTCAGGTGATAAAGAGCTAAAATATTTAGAAATTGAGCAAACACATTTCACTTATAACCATATAATTGTTCACTCTACTACCAATGAAGTTCCATTTACAATCTTTTTTAATAAGGAGTCACCAAAACAAGATCCTCAAATTATTAAAGAACAAAGAATAAATAATGTAAATATAAACCGTCAAGAAAAAGATATTGACACAAACTTTGTAAACGCAGAAGTTTCGAGAAAGAGATTAGACAAACTTAGTAATCCATACAAAAAAGTTAGTCTCATTAAAACTGAAGAATATGGCCAACATCATATTGTAAAATTTAAAAGTCAAAATGTAAGAAAATTTAAAAGAAAAAAGAAAACCAACTAAAACTAAATATAGTAATCGAAAATTGTTTTTTATCAATCTTATCATTCCTTTTTACTTATTCATTATTAGTTAATCATTTTTATATGCTAAAAATATCTTTAAATGTTGTAAGACTTCTATTTAGAAACTTTAACTTGTAAACAAATAAAAATGGCAATGCGGACAGTGCATTATTTTAAGATGGGAGGAGTGACATATCCTAATGTTGCATTGGAGACTTTTGCCAGCAAAAGCATCGACATGCAACATTGCCAACGTGCTTAATTCAGCATTTTCGCCATTGAAAGCGGTCCCGCACATTAAGCGGCACCATTTGTAAAATCGCGTTTATCACGTTACTCAGATTTCATCATCCAACTCCCAAGGTTCAACATTAAAAACTAGTTCGTCGTGTTACATAAGTATTATTTAATAAGACTATTACCTGTTATTAAAGATATTATAAAAAAACTATTACTTGTTACAAAAATATTAATTAATAAAAACTATTAATTATTATAAAAATATTACTCGCATATGTATGCAAAAAAATACGTTTTATATAAAATCCGTATTTCAAAATCCGTTTTAACAGCGAAAAAACGGTTGCCAAACTGTCCCAGTTTCGAGTAGGCGCCTATGGTAAGTAGGGAAAACTATTTCGAATTTGATGAATTTTTGGAATCTTCTGATATGAAAATTTGGGTTTTTGAAGACGTTAATGGGTATTTCTACTGAAAAAATTAAATTTTCGGAAGAGCTGTCACTGCTATGGACAGTCATTGAATTTAAATTAGCGATTGGTGGTCGTGAGAGTAGGTCTGCGACGATGTTTGTGCTGCCTGATTCATAAATGATTTCGTGATTATATTCTTCCAATTGTGCCTTTTTTTCATTTTTGGGTTTGTATTTTTGTTGCTGAGAACAAAGGTCAATGGTTGGTAATCAGTGTAAATCTTAACCTTTTTTGATCCGTATAGGAAGCCTTTCAGGGAATGTAGAGCCCAAATTATTGCCAACATTTCTTTTTCATTGGCGGCAAAAGTTTCCTCTGCTCTGCTAAGAGTTCTTGATAGAAAGGATATTGGCCTACCATCTTGGGAGAGTACGGCTCCTAAAGCGTAATTTAAAACATCCGTGGTAAGCTCAAAAGCTTTTTCGAAATCTTTTTTTTTTCGAAAGTAATTTTTCAGGTCTTTAAAGGCTTCTTGTTGTGCTGTTAAATTTAAAAGTGTCTTTTAAACTGATTTTTAGAAACTCTTCCCAGCTTTCCTCTCAGTATTTCAGTCAGGGGTTTTGCAATTTGTACGTACGCTTTTTTTTGTGTATTGCGAATTCCATTTTGGCCAACTATTATACCGAGGAATTCGATTTTCTTTCTGATAAATTCACATTTATCAAACTGTACCTTTAAATGCGCATTTTCGAGAGTATCAAATATAATTGTAAGACTTCTAAAATGATCTTCTTTGGTTTTGCTAAAGATAATTATGTCGTCGACATAAACGTAGCACCGAACGCTGATGTGTTTTCGTAGCACATCATCCAAAGTGCGTAGGAAAATAGCAGGCGCATTTCTTAAACCGAAAGGAAGTCGAGTAAATTCGAATTTCCCATTGGTAATGGAGAAGGCGTCTTCTCAATATCTGCTTCGTTAAGAGCAATCTGGTGGAATCCACTCTTAAGGTCAATTGCAGAAAAATATTTATTTCATCCCAGATTAGTTAGAATAGTAGTAATATCTGAAATGAGATATTTATCTGCTATGATATCCTCGTTCAATTTACGATAGTCGATTACCATACGGAATTTTCTTAATCCTCAGGTGTCTTATTTCTTCGGTACGACCCATACCGGAGAATTGTAGGGAGATTTCGATGGTCAAATAATGCCATCTTTAAGTAATTCTTCAATTTGTTTGTCTATTTCTTTTTTTAAAGGCATTGGATACGGGTAAGTTTTGGAATATATTGGCCTTTCGGTTTTTGGTCCTAATTTCGGCTCATACGTTCGCGACATATGTTAATTTTTTATCTGGTTCAAAAAATAGTGTTGGGCAAGTGTTAAAGAGTTGTTTTAATTTTTCGTTATCTTCGGGACTCAAATGATTTAGCCTTAATGTAGTGTGTGCAATAGAGTTAACTGCTAACTGGTGGATGGGGTATTCGTATTTATTGAGTAATGTAAAATAGTTTTCCTTAGTAAAAATTACTACGTTTAAACTTTTCATTGTATCGTTACCTATTATGGCATCAAAGGTTCTTAACTTGGGCAAAATGTGAAATTTTAATTATTACTAGCCTGGGCTAGTTCATTACTAAATGCCTGTAGTTTGTTACTGAATGTTTGTTGCCTATTATTATAGTATGTTAGATTTTGTTGAAACTGAGATTTATTTGCTCCTTTTGAAGAGAACGATCGACTTCCATTGGTGTAGAAGGTTTTGGAGGAACAGGTGGTCTAAAGTTTGGTTGCACTGTGACGTGGTGTCGGTTTTGTCCATACTGTTGATACGAACTTGGTATAGGGGATTGGTTGTGAACATTTGTTCTGGGTGAAAGGGTCTTACTTGAGGTTTTAATGAGTATGGGCTTGGTTGATTGTGGCTAATAGGTTTGGTATTGGTCGGCAAGCGACTGATACTATTTGCATGGTTTGTCCTATAATTCATGTTGCCTAATTTGAGACACATGTGGAGAGCCTGTGGTAAAGTGGTTGGTTCCTTTACACTTAATAGACTGGGTAAAACGCCATTCAGACCTCTTATGAATGTGTCAAGTGCCTTTTCTCTATATGTTGTTGTCATGGCATACAAAGCTTCTTCACCTAACTCCAGGCTTGTAGGTAAAACTCTTCAACAGTGCTACCCCGTTGAGCAAGTGTTGTCATTTGATATTCCAACGTGCTAACGTCTCTCTTGTCTGAGTAATGTAGCATCAGACATTTTTTTATCTTACCCCAATTTAATGGGGTGCGGTAAGACTCAAGGGCCGTGTCAGCTTCGCCAACTATCTTGTGTTTATTTCAAACTGAGTACCTAATTCTATTGTTAGTTATTATTTAGCTAAGCTCGAGCCCTATACGTGCCTAGTCATCAAAATTAGGTTTGGGCGTGTTCCGCCAACTGCCTAATAATTGGGAGAGCGAATGCGCATGCAGCGCATTCCATTAAGCTAAGAGTGCAATAGGAGTCTCAGTTGTAAGTTGACTCCAAATAATTCAGACATTGTTGTCAGCGAATTTATGTTGCGTTAACTTATAACTATCAAGATTTTCGAATATCCTCTTGACCATGCTCCGTATGATTGGTGATTGTATGGTCGCGTTTTGCCGCGTTCACTACCACGCTCATTTGCTTTGCTTCTTTGCCAAATCTGAAGAAAGCAGTACTAACAGCGCGGTAATTATGGCCAATGATATCGGTGTTATCGGCGTTTTCTAGCAGTTGGAAACACTTGTATAAGATTTTACTTGTCGCACGTTAAGGAGTCGCCTTGTCCGAAACCTATTTTGGTATACAAAGGCTTGGATAGATCCCTCCTGTTCCTGACGGAACTATTGGTATTACTCAATGTAAATTTACACAGCCTTATTAGTTTTGCGGGGATATCAAATTCAGACATAGCGATATAAGGCAGCTTGCTTTCGTTCAGTCAATAGTTGCTTTAAAATCGACAAAGTGATGTGTGTCGATCCTCTTTTCACGGATCTTTTCCAAGATTTGGCATACTTGGTTAATAGTAAATTTTGCAGATCATCAGTTTGTTGGCGGTGGGCTGCAGTCTTTCACAAAATACGCTTGATAAGACCTTAAAGAGACTTATCTCAAAGTAGTTGGCGGGTCTGCCTTTATTTGGATTGGGCAGATCATACTTAAATTCCAATTTTCGGGCATGCTTTCGTCCGACCATAATCTACAGAGAAGTTGGTGCATGCTCCTAATCAGTTTTTTGCCCCCTATTTGTTCATCATCGGTGGGGGAATTGGGTTCACCCTCGCTAGGTGTTATGCTTTTACTGCCATTCAGCAGGCTGGAGAAATATTTTCTCAATAGTTTCAGTACTTTGTAGGCATCAGTCACTAGGTCACCTCTGGGGTTCCTACAAGTGTATGCTCCGGTCTTAAAACTTTCTGTTCTGTGAGCATTACCCCTTTCGGCTGCTTGTCAAGCTCTTCGTAGGATTGATGTTCATCCACCGAATTTGAGCTCTTTTTTATGGCCGCCGGCTGACTTTGCCCCAAGTGATTGGCGATGTACCTTAATGAAACCCTGTGAGCATTTTAATAGTTTTGTGTTAATTGCGTGCAGTATCGGCAAAAATTGATAAAATCAACTTCACCTAACTCTTATGTACTACTTATAATGGCTTTCGGCAATATATGCCACAAAATGATTTCTGTCTTTCCACCTGTATTTAAACCATTCAGATTGGTAAAAATGTCTGATAATGTAATGAAACTAAATGAACAAGTTTTCTTACAAATTATGTGGGTTAGCGATGAATTAGAATGTGATTAGTCTATACCTTGGTCTAAACCTTATATCCCTAATATAATGAATTCCGGTCCTCCGGTTGACGTTTTCCATATTCTTCTAAACATTTTGAGATCGAGTCATTACTGTTTCGATAGCCTATGTAATCGTCTTACATTATTGATAACTTTTAATAATTCATCTACTGGGTTTCATTTTTTTTGTCATTGAACAGTATTTTTTTCACTTTTACTAGCGTAGACCAGCTTACACGGTTATAAAAAAATTAACAACGGCGCGCCAGTCATTTTTTCTTTTCGCTGTTTGACTGCCAATACGAGATACCAGTACAGCCAGGTCTTGATTCTGATATCCCTGGAGTGGAGGTCTTACTCCTCCTTTGCTTCCACTGGGGGATACTGAATCGAAAACCTTCAACACTGAAGTGTTTTTTCCAGCCCAGCCGTTGTCTCTTGATTCGCTGAACTACCATATGTCAATGTCGGCGTATATCTCGTACAGCTTGTCATTCCACCGACTGTGGTACTCGCCATTGTCATTGCGTAAGAGACCATAAATCTAGACAGGTGTAAAAACAAATGGCGCATCCTGATAACATTGATCCTGACTCTCCTGGTGGTCTGAAAAAAAAATCAAAAGAAATTCTTAATCAGTGAGGATGCTGTTATAGCCCCTAAATCAGGAAATACGAAAAAAAAAATTTTTTGGAAAAATGGCTGAAAATAAAAATAATTTTTCGCGCTTTTTTTTGAAATTCCTGAATTTTTTTAAATATTAAAAACAAAAATTTTGACACAATGCTTATAGGAACGATAAAGGATTATATAAAGAAGGTTTACACAAAATTTCAAGTAAATCGGTTCTATAGAACTTGAGATAATGCCGGTACCGTGTGGAAAAAAGTAGTTTCGAGAAAAACGCGTTTAAAAAAGTGAGTCTACCTACCTACCGGGCTAGGTACTGAGTCACTAAAGTAACTATAGCTCTTAAAATAATTTTAATTTTTAAAAATCCTTTGGAGGATATGTTCTTAAGGGTCTAAGCTTTAAACATATGAAAAAAAATCTAATTTTTCAAAATTCTAGAGTAGAATACCCCCTTAATGGAAAGTTTTTTTCTTATTATTTATAATTATTTGACTTTATATAATTAAATATTTTTTAAAATAATGGACCCTAAATGACTCAGCCCCGCATTTCAGAGACCTAATTAGAACATTTTTCATTGCTGCCTGAAGGGTTGAAGTCGAGATGGCCTTAAATATTAATTTAATGGACTGCTACAATTCCGCCAGATTTCTGGATTTTGTTTTGTACCTCTCAGGTCAGGTGACCTTGGGGCTAAAGGGATTATAGAGTTTCTTGATACCTTGCTGGAACTAAGTTTCAGCTGGAGTTTCATCATTCATAATAATTTTTTTCATTGAGTTATAAAATCCATAAGAAATTTAAAATTTTCCCAAAAATAATCAAACTTTAACTATTAATACCTTTTAAAAGGTTGGGCTTACGAAAAAATCAAAGGAAACCTTTTTTAGGGCAATCAATTTCCTACAAAATCTAAGGAACATATTTTTTCAATTAGTTGGAAGCGAGATATACATTTTTGTATCTGATAATAAGAAAAAATAGAAAACTGTTTGTAGGAGGACCTTCTCTTTCTAATTAAAAACTCATATTTAGAGAGGCTTTCTTAGAGGTGTCTAGGAACTTATTTGTCCGAGTACCAATTTTTGAATCACTCTAATGTGAATACTTATATTTGCGGGGTTGTCACTTTTTCCTTCTCACACAAATATCTTGAATTGTTCAATTTATGATTTTTAGCTGTTGAAATCGTCGCGAAAGACGCTTGTAGGCAAAGGCATGCTCGGGGAGATGTAATGGCGTCTGCTTTTATAAATGAATCGAAATTGCTTTTGTAAGTGTGTTTGCGTTCATGAATGTAAATTTGGTTGTTGTGTAATTTCCCAATGAACATTTTTGTTGATTCTCAAATTGAGATGCGTTTGAGAATCAACCTTAATTTCAAATCTCAAACGTTTGTTCTCTAAGTCATTTCAATTTGAAAACAAAGCCATTCTCAAACAAAAAGGAACATTTCTAATATGAAATTTTCCTTTGTTCTCAATTTGAGAATGTCAAAATCTCAAACATTTTCTCAAATATGAAACGAGAGAAATGGAACGAATTCCAATTACATTAATTGAAGTTGCCACTGATTTAAAAATAAGAACTGGTTGAAATTAAGTTTTGAAATTAATTTTTATCTATACAAGAATTTATAGAGGTATATTGTACGCAGTACATACATATATACATAAATTTTATTAAACAATAAATAACATAGTAACGTAACAAAAATTCATTTTTTAATTTAAATTAACAAAAATAATGTACATTCTTAAGGTAAGGAAACAAACGAAAAAGTTAATTTCAGTGCAAAACAAATCCAATTACAACTTACAAAATTAAATATAAAATTGTCGCGCAATAATATAGGAACTAATTAATCTACGATTACCGATGACATATTCTTTTTGTTTTCGTATTCAATTCTTTTTTTTATTCTGTTGCTGGCGTGTTGGAAAAAATTTAATGTAGTCCGCTCGAATTCCATATCCGTGGCAGCGGTAGGGAATTTTTGATGGTATGCCTCTATAATAGAAAAAAATTACAAATAAGAATAAAGTAATAAAATAAATATTACGCCTTAATGCTGTCGGCACACTAAGTGCTCTTGCCGGTTTTTTCGTCTTCGTTCCTTTCCAGGAGTATATCTGGGCAACATCGTCCGTAAAAACTTTTCGCCAAGCCATTTTAACAAATTTGTTCGAATTGGATGCTATTATCATTTGCAATTCAGCCACCTATAAAAATATATAGAAAAATTATTGATATAATAATATAAATGAGAATTTACCAAATCGTTAAATTTTGTTTCGGAAGATTGAATTTTGTCTTCAAAAGTAGCGAAATCATGCGCTTCTGCAAAAGGTTTTTGTGGCAAAATTTTATTTCTTTTTTTTTGTAGCATTATGTGAGGTCGATTTAACTTCTCCCAATACTCTCTTCAGAAGCTTTTGAGTTGTATGATGTTCTGAAATTATCGAAATTATCATACGCATATGTACAATAACGATATAAGTATATGTATGTACCTTTTAACAAATCTTCTACCTTCTTATCCAGACTATCCAGTTTGCTACTTAAGTCGTCAAAATCTACGATTTAATTAAAATGTTAGAACCACTTAAAAAAAACGATATTGTATTAACTACTTACTTGATTTAGTGGTTTGCTCCAATCGATATAAACGAGCTATTGAAATCCATCTAATTGTGAATAAGAGGAATAAATACATATTGACTACATTCAAAATTACTAAGCAAGATCATTTTTTGTGATATTTCTTCCGCTAAATGCTGATAGACGCAACTTGAAAATTGTAAAGCAGAGCAGTATCTTATATTAAAGTTTGATGATTTTATTGGTGTAATGAAGAAGTCATTCAAATTGATAACTTCCACGGATGAAATTTTTGATACACCATTTTCCTGTGAAAAATTTATGACTTTAAAAATCTTATTTTTTATGTTGTAAAAATTATCTGGCATTTTTAAGGATAAATAAAATGATTTTGTATTTATTGATTTCATTGGCTGATTTTGCTTTACATTTGCAACCTCAAAATTATCATTACTGAACAAACTTTCCTCAACTAAACGATTATAAATTTGGGCAGCAATATGAGTTTTACTATTACATTTACGTTTAAGCTTGGACAAAAAGTTCTCGAACTTAAATGCGCTAATAGATTCTAATCCTCCATAATTTAATGCATCAGAATGTAAATGAGTAAGACAGTGGAAGTTAAAAGTTAAGAATGAATCGTCATAAAGTCTAGAAATGTTTTTGACGAATTCACTTAAAAGAATTTTCGCACACTCATTATTTTCGATGCAAGAGGTTTCATTTAATAAAATTCGCATACCCAAACTAAGTAGCAAAAAGTGATTGTACCTTTCAGCGTCTAAAATATCAGCTAGTAAAACAATTCCGGTATATAATAGAAACTGCCTTAGTTCTGTAGCCTTAAGCCTCTCAATTTCTTGTAGGGTACGTGGATGTCGAGCAAATTCTTTGGGAACCTGATTACTTAAAAAGAGTATTTTAGAATTCAATGAATTAATTTGGGCTGGTTTTAAAGAATACAATCTATTTTTGTGCCTAATCCAGCGAAGAAGTAAGCTTTTCATGACACCTAAACACACCACATGCATATAGTCATATGGAAATGACTTCACAATGTCGATTGGTAACTTTTCAATAGCTATTTGGTCCAATACTTTATGATGATTTACATTACTTCGTGAGCGAAAATTTGCATCTGTTCTATTAGGATAGATTTCACTACGGAAAATTATCCAATGTCCAACAGATTCGCCTTTTTGAGTGCATTTTATGCAACAAAAAAAGCCAGAGTGTCCTTTAACACCCAATACATAGGATCTTGCTGGGGCATCACAAATAAAAGACCGGCAATAAATTGAAAAATGTTTACCATTGAAGTTTAAACCATGTTCTAATAAGTACAACAACTCATCCACAAATCGTTGCAAGAAAATGTTCGGGCAGAGTGCCTTACTATTTCCGCAATATGCTCCCACAACCATGACAACTGGTTCCCCATTTACATTTATTAAAATAGGCCAAGCTTGCAAATTAGAACTTTTTGCGAGTGGAAGGCCATCAATATTAATGTTGAGGGGAATTTCGGTGGAACCAAATGATTTCCTCAATAAAAAATCTGTCAGGGAGTCTTCTATGCCGTAGTGAATATACTCTCCTGTTCCCATTTTCTCTACGGGTGGAATCTTAGGAGTACACTTTAAAGTTCGTGCATCCTTTGGAATACCTCTAATATATTTTTGTAGAATTCCTAACAGACTACTAGTTGCAACGGTGGAAAT
The DNA here is from genome assembly GCA_027475135.1 of Bactrocera correcta. Lineage (NCBI taxonomy): Eukaryota > Metazoa > Arthropoda > Insecta > Diptera > Tephritidae > Bactrocera > Bactrocera correcta. Next base: position 63,039,979 of record CM050326.1, on the reverse strand, counting down.
ATTAAATTTGACCGCCCACTCCGCTAGCTCTTTCCTAACTGAAGTGTTTGTCACGTTTAGGTTGGATTCCTCATATACGGAATCTTCACTTTCTATTTCACTAAACTTATATTCCACCCTATTGGAAGTAGAAGGACTTTCCTCCATAGCCTCATCTACACCTGGGATCCCCAGGCTTTTATTTTTCCCTACTCCATCACTATCTGTGAGCAAGTCAAATATCTGCCTCACTTCACTTTTTATTTTTTTCGTAGTATGCATTTTTTGTTCGAAATATCACAATAATAACAAATATTTATAATATTATACTTCCTTTCACTTTTATTCCTCAAAATTGCTGCACAACACGATTAAGTTTTTTTAATTATGAATATTTTTTGACAGATGATTGATTGATTATTGAACGGAATGAAACGGGATGCCATATATTTGAGAAAATGATTTTTATCAAATTGTAAAATTTGAGAAATAGCCTTTGAGAAACATTTGAGAAAATGTTGTCTTTCAAATTGAATAAATGATGAATTTCAAATTGAAAATTAATATTTTCTCCAACGTTTGAGAATTTCAATTCCAGTGTTTGTTGGGTTGTAGGATATTATGAAAGTGTCTTTGTAAGTAGTATACACATAACATACATACAAACGTACATATTAGGTTGTTAAAACAGTCTTGCGGTATTTTCGCTAGTTGGCGCTGAAAGCGCGTAGTTCTAGTTTTATTTGTCGCATCGGTCATGCTATACCTTTTTGGAAAGCTCATTTAACGAGCTAACACGAGTTTGATTGATTGTCGTTTCTTTTAAGTCGTTCGTGAGTTATAGCGTCGCAAACATGGAGCAAAATAAAGAGAAAATACGGCATATTTTACAGTACTACTACGGTAAAAGCAAAAATGCATCTCAAGCCGCCAATAAAATTTGTGCAGTTTATGGACCCGATACAGTTTCCATTTCAACCGCACAACGATGGTTTCAACGTTTTCGTTCTGGTGTGGAGGTGGTCGAAGATGCGCCACGCTCCGGAAAGCCTGTCGTCGAAAATTGCGATAAAATCGGTGAATTGATAGAAAGAGACCGGCATAGTAGTCATCAAACCGTTATAAACAATTTGAAAAAGCTTGGAGTTACTAAAAAGCTCGATGTATGGGTGCCACATGAATTGATTCAATAAAAATACTGCAAGACTTTTTAGACAACCCATTATTATATGAAATTATATAATATTAAATTATCAAACATAACAAATATTCAAAAAGGAGCACATTTGCCCATTAACTCCAAATATTGCTTGGAGAGTTGCATTATTTAATAATAATGTTATCAATTTTTCTTGAATTCGTAAAAATTCGCAAAATGGTACTCATATCAAATGATATGGCTGCATGTAAACGTATAAAAATTTAAACGGAAGGCTTGAATCAATAAAGTTTACATACACGTACTTCTATTAAATTACGACACGTTTATTTGCTTTAAAATGAATAAATTTCGAGTTTTTTTCTATCCATTTCAAAAGATGTATATTTAACACTAAATATAGCATGTCAAAATATCTATTTTTTTTACACAAAATGAGACTAATTTATATCAAAAAAAAGTTAACATACACTAATGTTTATTTATTTAATTTTGACACCAGATGCCGAAGCATGCTCCCCACTCAATTTCTAATATTCTTCTTCTTTACTGGCGTAGACACCGCTACCGCGATTATAGCCGAGTTAAAAACAGCGCACCCGTCGTTTCTTTTTTTCGCTACGTGGCGCCGATTGGATATTGCCAGCGAAGCCAGGTCCTTCTTCACCTGGTCCTTCCAACGGAGTGGAGGTCTTTCTCTTCCTCTGCTTATCGCGGCCGGTACTGCGTCGAATGTTTCAGAGCTGGAGGGTTTTAGTCCATTCGTAGCGTAGCGGCTATCTTTTAATTCACTGAACTATGACTATGTCGTATACATCATACAGCTCATCGTTCCGTCGAATGCGATATTCGCCGTGGCCTACTCGCAAAAGAACATAAGTCTTTCGCACAACCTTTCTCTCGAAAACACGTAACGTCGACTCGTCAGAGTTTGCCATCCTCCATGCCTCTGCACCATATTGCCATCCTCCATGCCTCTGCACCATATTGCAGGACGGAAATAGTGAGTGACCTATAGAGTTTGGTTTTTGTTCGTCGAGAGACGACTTTACTTTGCCTACTTAGTACGAAGTAGCACCTGTTGGCAAGAGATATCCTGCTTTGTATTTCCAGGCTGACTTCTTCAACCTGCTGCTGGAGAAAATAATTCGAGCTGCAGAACTTAATCGAGCAGGTACAATCTTTTATAAGAGTGTACAGCTGCTGGCGTATGCCGATGATATTGATATCATCGGCCTCAACACTCGCACCGTTAGTTCTGCTTTTCCGGTAGGTAATTGAGAAGTAAAGTCCTCTCGATGAACAAAAACAAAACTCTATAAGTCGTGGACCATGAGAACATCTGATGAGTCAACGATTCAACAGCGGCTAGGTCATGCCGTTCGAATGGACGAAAACACTCCAGCTCTGTAAGTATTCGACGCAGTAAGCGCCGGGGGAAGCAGAGGAAGAGGAAGACCTCCACTCCGTTGGAAGGACCAGGTGGAGAAAGACCTGGCTTCGCTGGCAATATCCAATAGGCGCCACATAGCGAAAAGAAGAAACGACTGGCGCGCTGTTGTTAACTCGGCTGTAATCGCGTAAGCGGTGTCTACGCCAATTAAGAAGAAGAAGAATGTTTTTAACAAACAACCTGGCTAAAAAGAACTAGTTAAATGTTTCCATTGGATGAAAACCATTGGCCGGTTACGTCTTTAGATTTACTTAAACACATACTTAATAAAAGAAATGCACCTATGAAGGATATATTAGCTTCGGTGCTGCCGAAGTTAACGTTTTTTCTTGTTTTGGGATAGTTTAGTTACATAAAATTTTTTTCTGCAATCCTTCTGTATTTCTTTAAGTTCGGGAGACAAACTTAGGAGCCTAATTCTTCATTTAAATTGAGTTATTGTGTCCGGGAACTACTTAATCAAGATTAAGGTGAAGCATAGGTCATCTTATTTAATAATTTTTCGAATATGAATATGAATATCTAATATCTTTTGTCTTTTTCTTGTTATAAATGATGGCATGTTATCTCTGCTATACAAAAAAAAATGCATATCCAGTCATTAATATATGTATGTGCTGCACGATGGTGTGCGTGACCGTTATGACATCTAAAAAAAGGAAATTCCTCTAAAATTGTGATATGAATGTTAGCACGACACATATTAACAAATGTTAAGACACGCATACTATTACACCAACATTCTTTGGCGCAACATAACACCTCATTATACTAAGGCATAGGCATCTAACATACATCCAACTAATAAAGTCGCTGACGTTGCGGCACGTGTAACTCCAGACTATGGGAACGGACGGCCAGCAAGACAAATCTAGCAAAACGGTGGGAACCACAGAATCAGCACTTTTGGTCCCGTAGCAGTAGCGACAGATTTAGGGCTAGCATTAAGAATGATAAAATGTAAAGTTTAGTTCTTAGTTGGAGTTGAAGGAATAAAGGAGCAAGCTCCCAAAAATATATATTTTTTTTAAATCAACCGTTTGTGTTTGATTAACTGGCGCCCAAGCAGGGGCCAGTGTGTCGTAAAGTAAATAACCTGAAAACCAAGAAGTAAGGTTTCGCGAATGCCGTAACAAATAATATAACAGCCCGAAAATCAAAACGTACGTCTCCGCGAGTTTGTGAGAAGTGAAAAAGGTCTGAACAGCAAAAGTAAGACACTAAGCGGGATAAGAAAAAGGCGAGCGGATACTTAGCGACAAGGAGGACTGACCGATAATAACGTTTAAGAACCCCAGTACAGCAGAAAAAGGATCATCTGGAAACGTTTAGCAACTCAGAGCCTCAACGCTGGACATGATTAGTCTGTAAATGTGAATGATTGTGAAAAGAATAACGTAAAAAATTATTTAAGCATTGTGAAATAAAAATATACTGTAACAACATAAAAATATAGTCAAATATTGATTAATGGAATAATTCCAAATTTTAAAATACTAATTATTTAAAAATTTATACTGTGCGAAGTTATTAAAACTAAAGAAAGCGGAAATCGCAGTGAGAATGTTGATTGTAAAATTCTATTGAAAAGAAAATGATTATTTTTTATAAATCGAAAAGAAAAGATTGTTTATAAATTTTATTGAAAACAAAGTTATTGATATTAAAGAAATCGACTATTTGGAGGATAATATTTATTGGGAAAAATTCTAGTGAAGAAGAAAAAACGTAATCAAAACGTAAATCGAACGCCTTAATAAATAAAAATATTAGTTATAAATTTTATCGAAAAGAAAATTCATTAATATTAAGGAAATTGTAAAACCCGATTTTTACTTAATTGTGAAGTTTAGAAAAAAAAACAAAAAAAAAATTTTTTGTTCTATTATAATATAAAAAAAAAAAAATGGAGAAAGAATTAGTTAAACAGTTAAACCAGATTAGACTAAATGAAGACCCAAATACCGAACCTTTTACCTATGAATAACGCATTTACACGAGAGATAGCACAACATGTCGCTAACCACATGACCAACAACCCAGACTCAGAGTATAGGGACTATCGCATGACAGTTGACAGAAAAATTGACAGAATACCGGACATGGTAAAATTCCTAACAGAATTTTCCGGACGTATTGGAGAATTCAATTCTTCTCGCAAATCCGTAGACAGAATTCTAGAAGTTTACAAAAACTTCCAGGACACCCCAAGATACTTCGCAATCCTGCATACCATACGGCATAAGACTGTCGGCGATGCCGATACGGCCCTGGAGTCTTATCGAACTATTGGACTGGACACAAATTAAAAAATGTCTGATGCTTCATTACTCAGACAAACGAGACATCGGTACTCTCGAGTACCAACTGACAACACTGGCTCAGAGCCACAATGATATTCCCACTTTTTACCAAAAGGTTTATCAGCATCTCTCCCTGATACTAGATAAAATCGCTTGTCTCGATATGAACGATGAATCTATCAGAACTATCACACATACTTATCGAGAAAAAGCCCTGGATACATTTATTCGCGGACTTAATGGAGACCTTCCCCGCCTCCTTAGCTATCGCGAACCAACATCCTTGCCGCAGGCGTTACATTTATGTCAAAAATTAGAAAATATGACGTTCAAAATGCATCATGCACATAACGGGCAAAAAACCAGCCATCCACCACCGCGACCTCCTCGACAGAACATGACATTTAACCACAACAGGCCCTTTTCTCCCGAGCTTATATATTTCTCTGGATTTAGGCAGAATCCTGGACTAAGGACAAACTCCTTCAATCGACCATTGAATCACTACCCACAAATCGCACCTCAAAATTACCGCCCTCAACAACAAGCTGCTTTACCTAATAATTATAACTATAATAGATATAATCATCCTCAAAATAACCAAGGGTTCCGACCGAATGCTCCAGGATTCGGTAACCAACCAAACTGTTATAATAATAATAGACTCAAACTACCTCAATAACCGTCCATACCAATGGATGTAGATAGATCTATACAGTCCAGAAATGTCAATTACCAAAACCACCCCAATACCAACCAAAATAATAACAATGCACAGAAGCGACCACTTTCTGCACAACAAGTCCACTCACCGAATAAAATACAAAGAAATTTTTATGCGGATACCGAACCAGCAGTTAGCAACTACCAAATACCAGCAGATCCCAACCAAATTTTTGAAAGCAGTACCTACCCTAACGAATACATAGAAGGAAACGAACCAAATCAATTAACGGAAGGAAATATTAATTTCATTAATAATAACGAACAGCAACAGGACGATCAAGACTATTACGAACCCGATACGATCCATTTTTTAGACTAACGCAGTCCTCACTACCTTATTACGAATTCGTGACAAGGAGTGGAGACGCTCTAGATTTTCTTATAGACACAGGATCTAACAAAAATTATATACAATCTTCTAGGATCAGGAATCCTATACCAAATGAAAAATCGTTTAAAGTCAATTCAGTGGCTGGATCCATAGAAATTACACATCACACCTTTATACACATATTTGGACCCCATGTAGGGAAGATAAAATTCTTCATCTTGCGTACATTAAAATCATTCCACGGGATAGTTGGCAATGATACTTTAAGGCAATTATAAGCCACCATTCACACCGATAAGAACATTATGACAATTTTTCCCAATCTAACAATTCGTCTAAAACAACGAATGTCCCAGGAAGTCAATAATGCTGAAATGCAGTTGCCCTATCTCTCTGAACAACAGCGACGAAAAATAAATAACATAATTGAGAAATGCCCTAACCTTTTCGCAGACCCGGACGAAAAACTCACCTACACGACAACGTTGAAGGGAGTGATTAGGACAGTTAGTGAAACCCCAGTATACTCGAAACCATATCCTTATCCAATGGCTTTAAAGGAAGAAATCGAAGGTCAAATCGAAGAACTCCTTGCCAATGGAATTATAAGGCAATCAAAATCCCCATACAACTCCCCCGTTTGGATAGTCGATAAAAAAATGGATGCTTCCGGCGAAAAGGAGTATCGCGTGGTCATCGACTACAGGAAACTCAACTCAATTACCATTCCAGACAGATATCCTATTCCTGAGATCAGTGAAGTCCTTTCAAACCTTGGAAATAACAAAATATTTACAGTTATAACCTTAAAAAGCGGATTTCATTAAATATCTCTCCGTGAAACAGACATAGAGAAAACGGCATTTTCCGTAAATAACGGAAAATACGAATTTCCCCGATTGCCCTTTGGGCTTAAAAATGCCCCGTCCACATTCCAAAGGGCACTAGATGATATCCTCCGTGAACATATTGGAACTCGCTGTTACGTATACATTGACGACGTTATTATATTCGGAAGAGGATCATTTAAGAAATTTAGAAAGGGTTTTCGAAACGTTGGAAAGAGCCAACATGAAAATCCAACTAGATAAATGTGAATTTGCAAAGAAGAAAGTAGAATTCTTGGAATATGTAGTCAGCCCTGAAGGAATAAAAACAAACCCCAAAAAGGTAGAAGCAATAGCTCAATTCCCAGTTCCGCGCAACCTAAAAAAGTTAAGGTCATTTTTAGGAATGTCGGGATATTATAGACGATTTATTAAGGACTACTTTAAGCTAGCCAAGCCCTTTACAGCACTTCTCCGAGGAGAAGCGGGTAACGTCCCTAAAAACAAATCTAGGAAAATGGAAGTAAGACTAGATGACGAAGCGTTAAGAGCATTCAATAAAATTAAAAGCACATTAATATCAAAAGACATCGTTCTTGCGCACCCAAACTTTGAAAAAGACTTCGAACAGACTACCGACGCCTCTGCCTATGCCTTAGGCGGTGTGTTATCACAGGAAAACAAACCGATAGCTTTCATATCAAGAACCCTTAGTAAAACGGAGGAACACTACGCTACTAACGAAAAAGAAATGCTGTCCATAATATGGGCGCTCAACACATTACGAAGTTACCTCTATGGTTCGAAAAGAATAAAAATAATAACTGATCACTAACCGCTTACATATGCCCTTAGCCATAAAAATTCTAACAGTAAGATGAAACGTTGGAAATTAATATTAGAGGAATATAATCATGAATTAGTTTACCAACCCGGAAAATCAAACGTAGTGGCAGACACACTATCAAGGATATCGAACCAAGTAAACTCACTTACACCCACTATCCATAGCGACGATAGTTCAAGTCACAATTTAATACCTTGTGCAGAAGTACCCATAAACGTTTTCAAAAATCAAATATTCCTTAAACTAGACGAAACACCCTCATACCAATTCAAAATAACTTTTCCGACCATGCACCGACATATAATTAAAGAATCCAATTTTAATGAACAGAACCTTACTGCGTTGTTTAGAAGATATGTATTTAAATCCGTCCGTTATTGACGGAATACACACAGACGAAACAACGATGGGCTTGATTCAAAATATTTACCTTCAAAACTTCAGCAATTATAAATGCAGATACACTCAGACATTAGTAGACGACATATTGTTGGTTGCCTGTTAGCACGACACATATTAACAAATGTTAAGACACGCATACTATTACACCAACATCCTTTAGCGCAACATAACACCTCATTATGCTAAGGCATAGGCATCCAACATACATCCAACTAATAAAGTCGCTGACGTTGCGGCACGTGTAACTCCAGAGTATGGAAACGGACGGCCAGCAACACAAATCTAGCAAAACGGTGGGAACCACAGAATCAGCACTTTTGGTCCCGTAGCAGTAGCGACAGATTTAGGGCTAGCATTAAGAATGATAAAATGTGAAGTTTAGTTTTTAGTTGGAGTTGAAGGAATAAAGGAACATAGCTCCCAAAAATATATATTTTTTTTAAATCAACCGTTTGTGTATGATTAACTGGAACACATATATTTCGCAAAAAAGGAACTTATTCTTGACGCAGTATTTAATTCTGTTCATCTAGCGGTTTTTTGTAACAAAAATCCAGATGAATTAATACATGTATCATAATTGACAGAATGATGGGACCAATAGCCAATCCGCTAACATAGTTACTCTGTCCGTAAAAACGGTGTAATTTGCTATAATTGTTCCTTAACCCATTAGGTCCCATTTTTTTTTTTGCAATTTTTTCCCCATTTTCTGTTAGCCTGGTCCAAAATATAAAGACAAATGCACAAATTTCGATTTTCAGAAATGATATATATATTTTATTTCATCTGATTAGTTAGTTCCCAAATGGGAACAATGGGTAAATAAGACTTAAATTATATTGTGATAGTCCACAAAGCAATGAACGTGGATACCTCGGTCGCATTCAGTACACATCTTACGTGAATTTTTTTTACAGAACGCACATCGTTTTTTTTTTTCCATTTGGAATAGCAGCTAAAACATGTTTTGTGATTGTCCTGTTTTGTTTGAGTGTACGAACTGGGCCAAGTATTTTCGGATCTGAGAGATCAGAATGTATATGCAAATAGCTTCGCGCTACCGTACGAATAAAGTCAAAATAAGGAATCCTTTCATGACTTAAGTTATATAAAACGAATGCATTGTACATACAAATATCCACACAGTTTGTAAAAAGCCTGAAGTACCACTTTTTTCCTCTAATTTTGACGGGGTATTTATTTATATGCCAGTCTAACTTATCAACACCTCCCATGTACTTATTATACTGTGATATTACATTAGGCTGAAGTACTTCCACATACTTTTTGTCCTTCTTGCAGTATCTTTGCACCGGTTGCATTGGATTTATATTTAAGTGATTGGTAATAACTTTTACACATCTATTATCATTCCACGAGACAACTAGTACTTCATTATTTTTGTCAAATCTGTAATCAGCAGCACCTCGCGGCTCTTTTTTCATAGCGTCATCTGTTTTTATCGGACACTTATTGAGACGATTGAATCTGGCTGTTCCAGTAGCACGCACTTTTTTTACTTAAAAGTGAAATTAGTCTGAAACTTGAAAAGAATTTGTCAAAATATAGTTCATGGTCTTCAGGATTCTCCAGATGATTAACCATTGAAGTTATGACCTTTTCTCCTACACCTATCAAATCCTTCTCAACAGGATCTTTTTTTCCTTGATACAGTTCAATATTGTAACAAAACCCAGTTTCTCCACAGGCCATAATCCACTGTTTTAACCCAAAACGTATTGGTTTTCCTTTAATAAATTGCTTTAGGAAGTGACCTCCGTAATATCGTACCATCTGCTCATCTATGGACAGTTGTTTTGAAAATACGTTTAGTTTTAAAAAAATTTCGTTGAGCTTTTCTATCAATGGCTTAACTTTGAAGTCCTTTTCCGGAACACCGTTGGCAACGTTGTCGTTGTTAGCAAAGTGCAAAAATCTCTTGATTTCAAGGTATCTGTTTTTCGGCATACAGTTTCTTACAATTTGTATATCAACGTCATCGTCAGTGCACCAATACATCTTTTCAGATTGTAAACTGTGGTATGATGTAAAAATCAATATGCCTAAAAACTTCCTAAAACACTCTGAAGAAAGGGAAAAACCATGAAAATTGTTTTGGTGTGCATAGCGCATACTTTCATCAACTATGTGTTGGACTATCAAATCGTCAAAAAAGAACTCAAAACTTTCGAATGGCTCTTTTTGTTGAAATTTTTCCCGAATTCTTGCTTTACTATTTTCGCAACGTTCAGAGGATGGAGAATTTTGGCTGTAGGTCGCATCAGTATGAATCCAACGTAGTGAGCTAGTTTTGCTGGCTGAATTTTCTTCGTCTAGCTTTCGTCGTTTTGAAGTTGTACTTGGTGTGAAGTCGATATCTTCTTCTTTTTCCGTAAAGTGAATTTCTACTTCGCCAGGTACGTCCTTCAGTTCTGTTACTTCATCGAGATTGTCTTCATCAACATCTTCGCAATCAGTCAGACAATCAGCATCTGGTGGCAGTTGCACTATATCAATAGTGCTTTCATCACCCAGCTCTGCGTCTTCGAGAAGTTCTTCTAAAATTCCCTCAATTTCAAGAAGTTTTAGAGCTCTCTGGCTGATCATACTTGGTATATAACAATTTCAGCCTAAAACGACGACGAAAAATATTTACACTATTTTGATGCACATAGGGACCAATGCTCCCAATTGGGAACTTTGCAAATTCGTCGGAAATGTGAAACCAATTTCTTCAATACAAAACTATTTATTTTATTTACTTACGTCACAATATAACACAATATAGAAGATAATACCTAAATTTTTTTGTTAAAATAAGAAAAAATTGCGACAAAACCCGAAGAAAGGAAAAATGTACCACTTCCGAGAATATTTGCTTTCTACTGTGCACGTGTGATCATTGGAGATCATCAAGAACAGCTGATTATAAGCATAGGAATGTGAGAGTGTGTAACTAGTTATCGGATGTTTGAGGCATATCCTCATTATCGATAAAATCCCGTTATTTGTACAAGTTCCCAAATGGGAACATTAGGACCTAATGGGTTAAGACTCTTTAGCCTTCTGAGAGTGTAGGCAGATTTGGTAAGTAGCAAACATAGAATATCCTTTATCGAAAATAAATAAAGTACATAGTATATGTTAATTCCCAATCAGTCAATAATTGAGACTTTAGAATTTGGCATTAAATTTAAATCGTTAAATATTGTAGAGAAAGTTTGAATGTGTATTTTATATACTTGTAGTTTGAATGGACAATAGTAGTGGCTTCACTAACTTATGGATAAAATATAATTTATTCGTAACTATTTGACTAATTTTATGCGGAAAAATTTATGTTTCAATTTTTTGATATATTTTAATGAAATTAAGCGTGAATAAGCGTAAAAAATTCCCGGTTAGTGGATTATGTTTTGAGAAAATTTAGTGGTACAGATGTAACGCCTGATATATAGTTAAAAATTTCGAGTGTTTCGTCAAATTTTTCCAAAAAATGGACAGAAGCCAATATGATGATTGAAAGTTCTTTAAAGAAAAATCGGATTTTGTTAGAAGGAGCAGATATACAATTTCACCTACGAATGGAATTTCCCTGTTCTACCTCATCAACTAGCTAGGCCAAAAAAAATTTTTGAAGAGTCGTCTTTTAGAATGAAAAACGGAGGGTTGAAGACTTACTTGAATCGCGAAGTACCATCGAGTTGACCATAGCCGCTGAAGTAGCAAAGCGCTTGGAGGGTAATAGAAACATAGCTACTTCGATTAGAGAAAGTTTGAAATTTACGGAAAATAAGAAGTTTATGTGAATTCTAAGTGCACAAGTTACTCCTATAAACAGAAACGAAAATGGTCATTGAAGGCGGGACACAAAGTTTTTCCATCCTATTTTAGTTTGCGTAAGTCTAAAAATTTGTGTTATCTTGCAGATGAAATCTTGGTAACAGAAACGGGCGCCAAAATTAAACTTAAAGCCATTTCGGACCGCTAAACGTTTAGTTCAAGTGCAAAGTGAAGTTTTTAAAGGAAATATATCTTCTAATTTGTCATTCACACTAATCAGCAAATGGGGATGTGACGGGAGCTCCGGCCATAGCGCTTATAAACAGAAATTTGAGAATTGCTATGCTCCTAATGAGTATGAGGTTGAATGACGATGCCAGCCAAAATGTTTTATGGCAAAATCCGCGGCCTTCGTCCACACTTTATTGTCGCCCAATTAAGCTGGTTTTTTCAAAGGAAACAACTAATTTAACTACATCAGAAACTAACAAGATTTTGGAAGAAGTATCTCAATTTCTTCCAACACTTTGTGATAATCGTCAAATTTCGGTAAAACCTAATATTTTACATACAATTTCAGACAGAAAAGTATGTAATGCTTTGACTCGTACACTTTCTTCACAAAAATGTTATATCTGTGGTGCTATTCCCAAACTGATGAACGGGGAATTAAAAGACTTTACTTTACACTAATGGATTCGTTCCTTTATAAAAAAAGCTAGTGTATAACAGCGTTCGGAAGAAGTTAGGTAAAAGTTTAAAAACCAGATGGAACTCATAGTAGACAAATCGAAGCCTGGATATGGTAACTCTAATGATCAAATAAAACCAGGGGTATTCCGTATAATCAAAAATCCGGATAATCGATTTCAAAGCAAATCAAACAATATTTAAAGTACATGTAATAGAGTTTTATTATGTAATAAGTTTTACAAGTGTAGTGTAGATATTATGTACGATATATAAAAACCCAGCTATAACGATAAATAATGTATTACATATTGCCTATGTAATTTAAAATTTTGGTTGGAAATAACTTGTTTTTGGTCTTTGACGTAAAGAATCACATCGTTTCATTGCGGCCAAGTCCCTGATGCGTTTCAGTTGTAACAACTGTATGGGATCCGATACATCGGAGATGTTCGAGTCTTAATCACTGCGGCAGTAGATCAAGGCAGTAGAGCAAGGCATCATATTACTACGCAAAAATGTTGCAATATAAGTATCAACTGAGTATCTGCAGAAAAACAACACTGTCGCAATATTGCTGCAGTTATTTGCTTGCCCGAACATCCTCATCCTGTCTTCCAAACCACTTAAAAGCAATATCAAGAGCTTCAAAAGCTTCTGCGTGAGATGGTACTTGACATATATCCCCAGTTTCAGTCTCTTTTTCAACTTCTCTCTCGTTATTGTTCAAATCCTCAACGATTTCTTCATCAGTTAATATTTAGAACCCAGGGTCTTCATTATCGCAGTTCAGCCATTCCTTAATATTTTCTTTATCGCACCCTTCACCAATTCTAAGAATTTTCATTCCTACTATTATTTCTTTAAAATCGTCATGAGGTTTAATCGAAGACTTAGATAGAGTAAATTTTAATAATTTATTCCAAGCCCTTTTTAATGTTTGCAATTCCACAGAGTTCCACACTTCTACCAGCATATAACAAGAATCTTTTAAATTTGTTTCCTTAAAAAACTTTAACATGATTTCTATTTCACTGTCTCTCTCTGTTGTCAAAAGACGACGCAATAGTTGCTTTCTGTATAAACGTTTTAAAGTTTCAATGATACTTTGGTCCATTGGTTGCAATATCGATGTTACGTTAGGGGGTAAAAACTTAACAGTGAACTTCCCATTTTCTCGATTTAGTGTGTCAGTGGAAGGGTGCGTTGGCGCATTATCTAACAACAACAATACGTCGCCCTCTTTCCCCACCTCCTTTTTAAATTTCTTCACTTCAGGAATAAACGTATTTTCATACCAAGTAAGAAAAATATCTGTGTTCTTTCATGCTTTTTTTTTTGGTTAGCGTAAGTTAAGGGGATTTTAACATTTTTGAAACAGCGCGGATTTTCTGATTTACCAATAAGTAGCAGTGGCAATCGGTGTGTTCCATTAGCGTTTGCGCAAATAATAACTGTAACTCTATTCTTACTCACTTTGTGCCCAGGTGCTGCATTTTCACGACGCGGTGCTAACAATCTGCTTGGTAGAGCTTTTCAATTAAGACCTGTTTCATCTGCATTGTATTCAAAATCTAAATCGTATTCTTTTTCATCTAGAAATTCTTTTAACTAGTCTACAAAAGAGTGGGCTGATTCAACGTTATCAGAAAGTTTCTCTCCTTGAATCTCCAGTTCTCGAATGCCAATTCTAGATTTGAATCTTGCTAACCATCCACAGCTCGCTTTGAAAGAATTATCACCACCCAGTTTTTGATTATAATCCAATGCTTTTTCACATAACAGAGGTCCTGATATGGGCTGGCCGCATGCTCTCTTTTGAAAAAACCAAATAAAAACTGCATTCTCCAGAATTTCATTATTAGATTTTTTCATGACTTTACGTTGCGAACTTCCATCTTCTTTCTCAAGCGCGCAGGTGAATTTCATTATAGAATCAGAATTCTTTTTAATGTCTGATATCGTAGAAGTTCCTACACCATATATTGTGCTGCCAGATTCACAATTTTTTATACTCTTAATTATCTTTACTCTGTCATTAGGAGACAACACTACTCTTTTTCGCTTGGACATTGTAAATTTCCAACACAAAAAGGCAGATAAAAATAAAAGACAACCTTTCAGTTGAACGCTATCTAAGAAAATGAAACCATAACAAACACTATCCCACAAACAAATGGAAGCGGGAGTATACGTAATACGATGGAACGCGAAAATAAACTTGTCGTAACATGTATCATTGCGCCGTCAAAACATTTTTAAATTGACAATTAGAGCTGAAACGAATGAGTCCGGATAATCGGATATTCGGAAAATCGATGTTCGGATAATCGGGATTCTACTGTAATTAAAAATTTTAGCATTTTATTGAGAACGCTATCCTCCGGCTACGATATTAATTGCAATAAATTCGAAAATTTTTGTTCCAAAATCAGAACCTTTTATCTTAATCTATATTCGTGGTGCGAGTACTAATGCCAGTCATCATGCACAAAATCCTGTACATAGTATGGAGGTAATAAGAACTTGTTTTCTTCCAATCGGGCAACTCTCAGAGGAATCTCAGGAGGCCCATTAACGTTATATCGCCGAAAAAACAGCCCTTGGCCGAATAAAATCCTGTCGTGGGAATTACTCAAGAGGCCCGTAATAAGGATTGCCGTAGATTTCGCGAACACCACACCAGAAAGTAGCCACGTATAGACACGAATATAAATTTACTACATATGCTTTTAATAACATCCGATCCGGTAATCAACTCACTCAGAGAAGTTCTTAGAAAGAGAGCAGATAAATTACCGGTGGAAGTTCTAAATTTAACTATCCCGCCTTCAATACCATCAAAAGTACAACGTCAGGTAATATAATATGTGACTATGGCAATAAGGATTATCTAGTATCTGATTCAGATGAATCTAATAGTGATGATGAGTCATTTAATGAGTAATGATATAGTAGTATTAAGCATTTTGTTGTTGTACGTTATTGTTAGTTATTAGTTAGTTATTTTATTAGGTCTGTTTGCAGAAAAATCCCCTATTAGTCAGCGTGTTTCTCATTAGTTGAAATGTAATAGACTTACAAACAGATTTCTATGCATTAGTAAGGGATGGTCACATGTTCCAGTCACTAAACATGATTTGGACGGATGAATACATGACCACTGACTGGAATACGAGTGTACTTTGCCCCATCCATACGTTAAAAGAAAGAGATTGTACCTGGAGGCCATAACAAAGATTCATCGCGTCTTGGGAACTAGGTCACTGTTGGTAGCTATAAATTTGAAAAAGTTAAGGATTTTGTATATCTTGGAAGCAGCAGTAAGTGATCAAGAATAACTCTGTTTTTCAGTAGCAAAACTCAAAACTTGTCACCACTGAAGACTTGGTAAACAAATAATGTTTCTCCATTCCAATATTAATGAATCATATATAGAATCTTTTGTAGCATAAAATAATTAATATAATTATTTTGAATTAAAATAGTATTAGTTGCTAAGCTCTATGTTTTATAATAAATACATTTTCAACGAAAAAATAAAACCAATGTTTTTTTATCTTATTCTTGCAAATGACATACCAGTCATGAAGTTTCTCTCACTGTAAGTAAACTTTAGAGTAAGTAAACTGCACACCAATTTTGCTGTTGTCATTAATAGCTGTACAACTATGAAGTGAGTGGAAACACTGTCTGTCAATCCAGTCAATATTTCCCAAATCCCTCACACTCAATTATACTGTGCAGAAAAAGAAGTGTGCCCACTTCTCGAATATATAATTCATTTGCCGTTATGGGTCCATTCATGCAGAAGTCTATTATATAATAACGCAGAAATACACAAAAATGGCAAATGATGGTTATCTATTGGCTGCTTACTTACCCTAGTCGTCGAAAATTTTGATGTTATTTAAAATATCAGCTCAATAAGAACTGGGAGGAATCTTAGCGAACCACTTGGCATTAAACAAAATTAATCGGATGCAAGCGATTTTTTGAACTTTATTGTTTGCACTGGAAGTATCATATAAAATATAACGATGAAATTATGTACTTATTTGCTAAAATTATTGCATTATAAAATATTGAGGTATATTTTAATATATTTAAGTTATTAGAACTGTCTTAATGACTAGCTTAAATTTTATAAGTGACACCATATCATCTTGAATTCGTATGAGTCTCCAATTTCCGAAGAATTGCGCATGAATATCGATAGATTTCCTAAAAATATAAAACAAACGGTTTATATAAGTTTTGAAGGATTAAATATTCTTCCAAAATTTTATGTTGACCCGGGAAATAGTTTCGAAGATAAAACGTATTCGTAAGACTTTTACACCCTGAACATGCTATAATAAAGCATATGTGATCAGCAGCATGACGAGCTAAGTCGATTTATCCCTGTTCATTTGTCTGTACATACACGAACAAGTCCCTCAGTTTTTGAGATATTTTGCACTCGTATTTTTCCACTGAAGAAACTACTCGTTTGTCAGAACCGGCGATATCGGGCCACTATACAAGTACGGCTGCCATACAAAATGAATCAATCAGAATCAAGTGCTTGTATATTTAATTTTGACAGATATCTTCAAAAATGTTGCATATGGTCTCCTCAAAAAAGGAAAAAAAAAATTCTCAAAAATGTGTATGTTGTAAGTAAGTACAGTCCCATAATTAAGGCGTCAGTATTATAATCTTTTTTAAATAAGAATTTAAAAATAAAAATAAAATTAAAAAAAAAAATTAATTACTTTTTATTTATCAACATTTTTTCATTATTCTACTAGGGACGATAACCATTCACGTACTTTTAAAAAAATAATTTGAGTTTTTGTGTTTCAGATGATCCAAACATTAGAAATCGTGTCTGTCGGTGAAAAAACGCATCTCATTCACCCATCCATTTCTTCGACAGATGTAATTAAAAAATTCTGAAAAAACTTATTTATACACTCCACGATATACCAGATGATATGTGAAAAAAGTTCTATTGTAGAATAAAAATTTCAATGAAAAAAAATGTCAAAAAAACAGGCCACATTACCCTACTGACCCCTTAACTTCAATATACACTATTTAATACATAATTTTTAATGCTATAAATCTTAAGAATCACGGTTCTACGCACCGGAACTGACCCGTTCGGTAATTCTTAGTTCAAGCTTATCGTCACTGAAGCAACGCCTTGCACGAGGGTTGCTCCGTATTCTTCTGACTCCAATTCAGGCACGGAGGCCACATACAAAGATTCATCGCGTCTTGGGAACTAGGTCACTGTTGGTAGCTATAAATTTGAAAAAGTTAAGGATTTTGTATATCTTGGAAGCAGCAGTAAGTGATCAAGAATAACTCTTGTCATCAGGTCCTCCTTTGGGATTGGTAGGCAATTAAAGAGCAGATCCTTTTTGACGGACGAAAATTACGCTCTAGAAGTGTTTCATTATTGCCATCCTATTATACGGTGCAGCAACATGGACCATGATGACAAGAAAAAATTATAAATTATATACATATCCTCACCTCATAGGTTTACAGCAGAAGCAAAAAAACGTATAGAAAGAAAACCAGTCAAAATTAATTAAAATGAAACTATAAGTATATTTTAGAGAAATAAAAATAAAGAAAAAAGAAAGTACATTTTATAGTTTCTTACGTTATTTTCAATTTTGATTTCTGAAAAAAAAATAACGTATGATCAATCTATTGTATAAAAATAAGAAATTTTTTAATGTTAATTTTTTTTTTTTAAATTTTTAAAATTTAAAACAGTTACAAGTTTTTCATATTTCAAGTTATTTTTGCTATTAATAAGTATAAGAAAAAATTAAAATATTTCAAGCCAAAAATTTTAGGATAATGTTTAATTATTATTTATTAAACGATTAATTATTCAAAAGGTATATTATCATAAAAGACTGCTGGAATCAAAGCTTTTAGGTCTTGTAGATGGTGTCATTTTTTCTTGGTTATTGTTAACCTTTGCGGCTGCAAAGGATTAAGCTGCTGAATATCAAATATTCTGGGAGAAACTGGTACTCGTTCTTAAAACAGGCTTTGTAATATATGGATCCCGTTGTATCAAATGCCAAAGCACGAATCATATTTCCTGTAGGATCTCCAACTCTATTACCTGAGACCTATTTAAATTATTTTAAATATCTATAAATATTTTGAATAAGTAAATAAAAATAGAATACAAAACTCGGAGCAAACCTTGTGAAAGTTATGTGCATATAAATATGTAAGTATATTAATAGAAATATAATAACATTGTTTTCTGGTCGAATAGATAAATACCGCTTTGGAAGATTTTCATAATCCAGAAAATAACTGTGCTGTATTTGATGATCAACTAGTGGATATGAATTTTCCATGCGTCTTTAACTAGCTCAACTGGTTGAGAGGGCAAATTAATTTTTTTTATTATTCATTTTTCGTTGTATTAATGGGTGATTATAGTCACATTCCATTTGTGTATGCCCTACGACTAAATACTCATGCTTAATTACAATTTGGTTTTCTACACAAAACGATATTAAGGCATTGATAATACTGCATTCCGATTTTGGTAAACGCAACCATCAGAATATATAAAAAAGAAAAATTTATGAATGTTCGGCGTATTAATTTCTTTATGTGCTTTATAGGATGCATTTGTCTTTAAGCTTCCCGCTTGCATGTCATTTCCCCTATTTCTTCTCTGTGGCCATCATATTGTTCCACTGAGGTATTTTTTGATTCAAACGACATGTATTTGTATATGTACAAACTAGTCGTTAAGTTTTTAAGATATTGTTTTGAAATGTTGCAAATGTTATTTTCTCTTCCAGAAGCTGCTCATTTGTTGGAACTAGCGATATCGGACCATTTTATCATATAGCTGTCATTCAAACTGAACGATCGGAATCAAGTTCTTGTATGGAAAACTTTCATATTTGACAATGTATCTTCACAAAAGTTGGCGCAGGTTATCTTCAAAGGCAACAATGCAATCTCCGAAAAAATTGCTCAGATCGGTTAACTAAAACATATAGCTGCCATACAAACTGGGATTCTAATTTCGGGATATCTTCCAACCATTTAATTAAATAATTCAAACTATCTTGATTGTTTTTTCCCCGTTTTGTATTTCTGCTTTTTCAACTTTGCAAAACATATGATTTTCAATATGAGCGTCGGAAATTTTGCATGTATGTAGATCCACTTTTTAGCTTTCATTTATCGTGGTTTCCTTTGATATCTTTTGTTAATTTTTTTACAACCTTGCAACTTTTCATTATAATTTTCAAAATTTTTAATTACGGAACACATTTTATTATTTCACAACACTTTTCTTTTTTTTACTTGTGTTATAACTTTCAGTATCAAAACCAAATCAAATACACCACCAAAAGATATTGAACATATACCAATAAAAATAAATAATTAATGAAGCCCTCGGTTAAAAAAAATACTCTGTTATTTTTACATTAGCGATGACACATTGTTTTGTTTAACGAAATCTTGCACTTAATGGTACATTTTTTTTTTAATTTTTAATGTAACTTGGGTATCTCCGATAGCAAGCTTAAAATCTTGACACTTATGTATGTAATATGATGTGGTGAATTGAAATCAATAAAAAGCTCAATTTCGAATTTTTTGATGATACGTACTTGAACAAGAATCTATAGTATAACCCTTGCAAAAAAATAATGCAAAAAATAAGTACATATTGAATTATTTTATATAATTATAAGTCAAAATGCCGATTTCTCTGGCCCCGCCATCTGAAGAAACCGTTGGAAAGAGGTAGTCCTCCTGATTAAAAAATATATACCATAGGTACCTCAAACGCTTAGTTTACGAAATATTCGACTTTTAAATTCAGAAGTTCCAAAAATTTAAGCATTTTAAATTTTTCATTTTCACTACATTTTTCACTTTAAATTTATTAAATTAAACCGTAAACATTTAAACAAATTCACATTTAAATTTTTTTTATATTATAACGGGTGATTTTTTAAGAGCTTGATAACTTTTTAAAAAAAAAAAACGCATAAAATTTGCAAAATCTCATCGGTTCTTTATTTGAAACGTTAGATTGGTTCATGACATTTACTTTTTGAAGATAATTTCATTTAAATGTTGACCGCGGCTGCGTCTTAGGTGGTCCATTCGGAAAGTCCAATTTTGGGCAACTTTTTCGAGCATTTCGGCCGGAATAGCCCGAATTTCTTCGGAAATGTTGTCTTCCAAAGCTGGAATAGTTGCTGGCTTATTTCTGTAGACTTTAGACTTGACGTAGCCCCACAAAAAATAGTCTAAAGGCGTTAAATCGCATGATCTTGGTGGCCAACTTACGGGTCCATTTCTTGAGATGAATTGTTGTCCGAAGTTTTCCCTCAAAATGGCCATAGAATCGCGAGCTGTGTGGCATGTAGCGCCATCTTGTTGAAACCACATGTCAACCAAGTTCAGTTCTTCCATTTTTGGCAACAAAAAGTTTGTTAGCATCGAACGATAGCGATCGCCATTCACCGTAACGTTGCGTCCAACAGCATCTTTGAAAAAATACGGTCCAATGATTCCACCAGCGTACAAACCACACCAAACAGTGCATTTTTCGGGATGCATGGGCAGTTCTTGAACGGCTTCTGGTTGCTCTTCACCCCAAATGCGGCAATTTTGCTTATTTACGTAGCCATTCAACCAGAAATGAGCCTCATCGCTCATCGGACACGGACGCGAAACACATTTCGAACCGAACACTGATTTTGGTAATAAAATTCAATGATTTGCAAGCGTTGCTCGTTAGTAAGTCTATTCATGATGAAATGTCAAAGCATACTGAGCATCTTTCTCTTTGACACCATGTCTGACATCCCACGTGATCTGTCAAATACTACTGCATGAAAATCCTAACCTCAAAAAAATCACCCGTTATAATAGGCTCCTGCATAAATTTACTCATATCTAGCTTAAGAGACCTGTGCAGTAGTGTAGTGTTCTTAAAAAATTCTGCACTCATTCTTTGCTGTACAGTATATGCAGGAATAAAGGGATGTTCAACTTATTCCAGCGTGAGAGCGCCTCAAAATAAGCGTTTTTTATAACATTTTCCATTATGGCCAGATCGAACAAAATAAGAATTTTTGGGCATTTTAAATTAAAACACCCAACATTTAGTACGAATAAAAATTACTATGTAGTGGCTATTTATAGTATGGAGAAACTATTTAAATCTTTTTAAAGTATATTAGAAGAACTGTTTTTGACCTTTCAATACCCAAAACAAGAACTTAGGCTTGTTAGCTCTCATTCATTACATTGTTTTATTCATTTTCCATTGAAAATAATACTATGATGCTTCAAATTACAAAACGTTTCATCAAATACCTTTAAATATCACTAATTTACTTAATTTTCATTGTTTTACATTTTTTAACGATGCAACAAATCCCTCCGTTTATATATTTTTTGGTAAGATTTCAATCTGGCCATCGCTCGTTTCCAATTGCTAAACGTCAAAACCACCTAAACTTTGAAAGTTGATCAAGTTTAGGTGGTTTTGACGTTTAACAATTGCTCTCTCACTTCCAGTGAGAGAGGAGTTAAACATCTCTTTATCTCTGGTATATGTACCTCTTAGGGCAGAAGTAGGTAGCACAGCATTTTTATTGTTCTCACTCTGAGTATATGGTTGTACTTTTCGTGAGTGAGCACCACATTTGTCTTTTTTTAATACGCTGTACATTAAGCGAAATTATAAGGATAGCTTGCCTGTGCTATTATAAAACTGTGCAGATGAGATCAGTATTTCTCAACACGTGCATAAGCATGGATGGTATAGAAAACGACGCTCGTGCAATGAACGCACAAGAAAATGTAAATTTATATTGCAATAAAATTATGTATTACCATTATATTACATACAAACCCACAAATAAATTGACAAAATTCACAGATTTAGAAAAGGAACAGGTTGTCAAAGACATTGAAGAAATGATGATATCTATTAATATAAATAGCCAAAATGATGATACTGAAAAATTAATTAAACCCACACAGGGAATAGATAATATTTTTGCAGATGATTCCCAACTTATTCAGAGCACTAATATTATTTCCTATATTCAAGATGAAATTCAAACGTATAAAAATGTTAATAAAGCTTACAGTGAGGATTTTGATAATCTGCAGTGCTGGTCAATTAACAAAGACCGTTTTCCGTTGCTCTACCAAATTAAGCTTAGTATCCAGCTCTCAAGAAATGTAAAAACTTCATATAAAAAAACGCTAAAGAAACGGTCAAGAAACATTCCCGCGATAAATTTACTTGTGCTAGTTTGCAGCTCTAAAGTAATCTAGTACTAATATTTAATACTTTTTTTTCAATAAAATGCGAATATGGCAAACCTGGTTTTGTGAAGAAACATCAAATCAACAATTGTTTCTTGAAGGAAATTCAAAGTAATCGTTAAATTCGTCCTAAATTAGTTAAAATCATTATTATGAAGTATATTTCTTTTTGAAATGTTGTATGAAACTTACCAATCATCAACAACATTCCTTAAATCGCGAGGAAAATATTTATGTTACTACACATATACATACATACATATTACGCACAAAGTTTATTTTTTTTGTTTATTCTCTCTTGCTCTTCTAATGTGGATCATTCACAATGCGTAAGCAGCTGTCAAAACTACTTAAAGAAATAATATATTTTTTTTTTAGCAATTACTTGAGAGCTAGATACGAACCTTTAGCTGCAAGATATTAGCAGCTCCGGCGAGCAGAGCAGCATCTGAAAGGGTTTTTTCTGTAGCAAAAATTTAATCAGCGAAAAACGCTCAAAACTTGTCACCACTGAAGACTTGGTAAACAAATAATGTTTCTCCATTCCAATATTAATGAATCATATATAGAATCTTTTGTAGCATAAAATAATTAATATAATTATTTTGAATTAAAATAGTATTAGTTGCTAAGCTCTATGTTTTATAATAAATACATTTTCAACGAAAAAATAAAACCAATGTTTTTTTATCTTATTCTTGCAAATGACATACCAGTCATGAAGTTTCTCTCACTGTAAGTAAACTTTACAGTAAGTAAACTGCACACCAATTTTGCTGTTGTCATTAATAGCTGTACAACTATGAAATGAGTGGAAACACTGTCTGTCAATCCAGTCAATATTTCCCAATTCACTCACACTCAATTATACTGTGCAGAAAAAGAAGTGTGCCCACTTCTAGAATAAGTAATTCATTTGCCGTTATGGGTCCATTCATGCAGAAGTCTATTATATAATAACGCAGAAATACACAAAAATGGCAAATGATGGTTATCTATTGGCTGCTTACTTACCCTAGTCGTCGAAAATTTTGATGTTATTTAAAATATCAGCTCAATAAGAACTGGGAGGAATCTTAGCGAACCACTTGGCATTAAACAAAATTAATCGGATGCAAGCGATTTTTTGAACTTTATTGTTTGCACTGGAAGTATCATATAAAATATAACGATGAAATTATGTACTTATTTGCTAAAATTATTGCATTATAAAATATTGAGGTATATTTTAATATATTTAAGTTATTAGAACTGTCTTAATGACTAGCTTAAATTTTATAAGTGACACCATATAATCTTGAATTCGTATGAGTCTCCAATTTCCGAAGAATTGCGCATGAATATCGATAGATTTCCTAAAAATATAAAACAAACGGTTTATATAAGTTTTGAAGGATTAAATATTCTTCCAAAATTTTATGTTGACCCGGGAAATAGTTTCGAAGATAAAACGTATTCGTAAGACTTTTACACCCTGAACATGCTATAATAAAGCATATGTGATCAGCAGCATGACGAGCTAAGTCGATTTATCCCTGTTCATTTGTCTGTACATACACGAACAAGTCCCTCAGTTTTTGAGATATTTTGCACTCGTATTTTTCCACTGAAGAAACTACTCGTTTGTCAGAACCGGCGATATCGGGCCACTATACAAGTACGGCTGCCATACAAAATGAATCAATCAGAATCAAGTGCTTGTATATTTAATTTTGACAGATATCTTCAAAAATGTTGCATATGGTCTCCTCAAAAAAGGAAAAAAAAAATTCTCAAAAATGTGTATGTTGTAAGTAAGTACAGTCCCATAATTAAGGCGTCAGTATTATAATCTTTTTTAAATAAGAATTTAAAAATAAAAATAAAATTAAAAAAAAAAATTAATTACTTTTTATTTATCAACATTTTTTCATTATTCTACTAGGGACGATAACCATTCACGTACTTTTAAAAAAATAATTTGAGTTTTTGTGTTTCAGATGATCCAAACATTAGAAATCGTGTCTGTCGGTGAAAAAACGCATCTCATTCACCCATCCATTTCTTCGACAGATGTAATTAAAAAATTCTGAAAAAACTTATTTATACACTCCACGATATACCAGATGATATGTGAAAAAAGTTCTATTGTAGAATAAAAATTTCAATGAAAAAAAATGTCAAAAAAACAGGCCACATTACCCTACTGACCCCTTAACTTCAATATACACTATTTAATACATAATTTTTAATGCTATAAATCTTAAGAATCACGGTTCTACGCACCGGAACTGACCCGTTCGGTAATTCTTAGTTCAAGCTTATCGTCACTGAAGCAACGCCTTGCACGAGGGTTGCTCCGTATTCTTCTGACTCCAATTCAGGCACGGAGGCCACATACAAAGATTCATCGCGTCTTGGGAACTAGGTCACTGTTGGTAGCTATAAATTTGAAAAAGTTAAGGATTTTGTATATCTTGGAAGCAGCAGTAAGTGATCAAGAATAACTCTTGTCATCAGGTCCTCCTTTGGGATTGGTAGGCAATTAAAGAGCAGATCCTTTTTGACGGACGAAAATTACGCTCTAGAAGTGTTTCATTATTGCCATCCTATTATACGGTGCAGCAACATGGACCATGATGACAAGAAAAAATTATAAATTATATACATATCCTCACCTCATAGGTTTACAGCAGAAGCAAAAAAACGTATAGAAAGAAAACCAGTCAAAATTAATTAAAATGAAACTATAAGTATATTTTAGAGAAATAAAAATAAAGAAAAAAGAAAGTACATTTTATAGTTTCTTACGTTATTTTCAATTTTGATTTCTGAAAAAAAAATAACGTATGATCAATCTATTGTATAAAAATAAGAAATTTTTTAATGTTAATTTTTTTTTTTAATTTTAAATTAAAACAGTTACAAGTTTTTCATATTTCAAGTTATTTTTGCTATTAATAAGTATAAGAAAAAATTAAAATATTTCAAGCCAAAAATTTTAGGATAATGTTTAATTATTATTTATTAAACGATTAATTATTCAAAAGGTATATTATCATAAAAGACTGCTGGAATCAAAGCTTTTAGGTCTTGTAGATGGTGTCATTTTTTCTTGGTTATTGTTAACCTTTGCGGCTGCAAAGGATTAAGCTGCTGAATATCAAATATTCTGGGAGAAACTGGTACTCGTTCTTAAAACAGGCTTTGTAATATATGGATCCCGTTGTATCAAATGCCAAAGCACGAATCATATTTCCTGTAGGATCTCCAACTCTATTACCTGAGACCTATTTAAATTATTTTAAATATCTATAAATATTTTGAATAAGTAAATAAAAATAGAATACAAAACTCGGAGCAAACCTTGTGAAAGTTATGTGCATATAAATATGTAAGTATATTAATAGAAATATAATAACATTGTTTTCTGGTCGAATAGATAAATACCGCTTTGGAAGATTTTCATAATCCAGAAAATAACTGTGCTGTATTTGATGATCGACTAGTGGATATGAATTTTCCATGCGTCTTTAACTAGCTCAACTGGTTGAGAGGGCAAATTAATTTTTTTTATTATTCATTTTTCGTTGTATTAATGGGTGATTATAGTCACATTCCATTTGTGTATGCCCTACGACTAAATACTCATGCTTAATTACAATTTGGTTTTCTACACAAAACGATATTAAGGCATTGATAATACTGCATTCCGATTTTGGTAAACGCAACCATCAGAATATATAAAAAAGAAAAATTTATGAATGTTCGGCGTATTAATTTCTTTATGTGCTTTATAGGATGCATTTGTCTTTAAGCTTCCCGCTTGCATGTCATTTCCCCTATTTCTTCTCTGTGGCCATCATATTGTTCCACTGAGGTATTTTTTGATTCAAACGACATGTATTTGTATATGTACAAACTAGTCGTTAAGTTTTTAAGATATTGTTTTGAAATGTTGCAAATGTTATTTTCTCTTCCAGAAGCTGCTCATTTGTTGGAACTAGCGATATCGGACCATTTTATCATATAGCTGTCATTCAAACTGAACGATCGGAATCAAGTTCTTGTATGGAAAACTTTCATATTTGACAATGTATCTTCACAAAAGTTGGCGCAGGTTATCTTCAAAGGCAACAATGCAATCTCCGAAAAA
Organism: Bactrocera correcta; assembly: GCA_027475135.1. Lineage (NCBI taxonomy): Eukaryota > Metazoa > Arthropoda > Insecta > Diptera > Tephritidae > Bactrocera > Bactrocera correcta. The sequence continues at coordinate 63,012,994 of CM050326.1, read as the reverse complement.
ATTGCTCAGATCGGTTAACTAAAACATATAGCTGCCATACAAACTGGGATTCTAATTTCGGGATATCTTCCAACCATTTAATTAAATAATTCAAACTATCTTGATTGTTTTTTCCCCGTTTTGTATTTCTGCTTTTTCAACTTTGCAAAACATATGATTTTCAATATGAGCGTCGGAAATTTTGCATGTATGTAGATCCACTTTTTAGCTTTCATTTATCGTGGTTTCCTTTGATATCTTTTGTTAATTTTTTTACAACCTTGCAACTTTTCATTATAATTTTCAAAATTTTTAATTACGGAACACATTTTATTATTTCACAACACTTTTCTTTTTTTTACTTGTGTTATAACTTTCAGTATCAAAACCAAATCAAATACACCACCAAAAGATATTGAACATATACCAATAAAAATAAATAATTAATGAAGCCCTCGGTTAAAAAAAATACTCTGTTATTTTTACATTAGCGATGACACATTGTTTTGTTTAACGAAATCTTGCACTTAATGGTACATTTTTTTTTAATTTTTAATGTAACTTGGGTATCTCCGATAGCAAGCTTAAAATCTTGACACTTATGTATGTAATATGATGTGGTGAATTGAAATCAATAAAAAGCTCAATTTCGAATTTTTTGATGATACGTACTTGAACAAGAATCTATAGTATAACCCTTGCAAAAAAATAATGCAAAAAATAAGTACATATTGAATTATTTTATATAATTATAAGTCAAAATGCCGATTTCTCTGGCCCCGCCATCTGAAGAAACCGTTGGAAAGAGGTAGTCCTCCTGATTAAAAAATATATACCATAGGTACCTCAAACGCTTAGTTTACGAAATATTCGACTTTTAAATTCAGAAGTTCCAAAAATTTAAGCATTTTAAATTTTTCATTTTCACTACATTTTTCACTTTAAATTTATTAAATTAAACCGTAAACATTTAAACAAATTCACATTTAAATTTTTTTTATATTATATAATAGGCTCCTGCATAAATTTACTCATATCTAGCTTAAGAGACCTGTGCAGTAGTGTAGTGTTCTTAAAAAATTCTGCACTCATTCTTTGCTGTACAGTATATGCAGGAATAAAGGGATGTTCAACTTATTCCAGCGTGAGAGCGCCTCAAAATAAGCGTTTTTTATAACATTTTCCATTATGGCCAGATCGAACAAAATAAGAATTTTTGGGCATTTTAAATTAAAACACCCAACATTTAGTACGAATAAAAATTACTATGTAGTGGCTATTTATAGTATGGAGAAACTATTTAAATCTTTTTAAAGTATATTAGAAGAACTGTTTTTGACCTTTCAATACCCAAAACAAGAACTTAGGCTTGTTAGCTCTCATTCATTACATTGTTTTATTCATTTTCCATTGAAAATAATACTATGATGCTTCAAATTACAAAACGTTTCATCAAATACCTTTAAATATCACTAATTTACTTAATTTTCATTGTTTTACATTTTTTAACGATGCAACAAATCCCTCCGTTTATATATTTTTTGGTAAGATTTCAATCTGGCCATCGCTCGTTTCCAATTGCTAAACGTCAAAACCACCTAAACTTTGAAAGTTGATCAAGTTTAGGTGGTTTTGACGTTTAACAATTGCTCTCTCACTTCCAGTGAGAGAGGAGTTAAACATCTCTTTATCTCTGGTATATGTACCTCTTAGGGCAGAAGTAGGTAGCACAGCATTTTTATTGTTCTCACTCTGAGTATATGGTTGTACTTTTCGTGAGTGAGCACCACATTTGTCTTTTTTTAATACGCTGTACATTAAGCGAAATTATAAGGATAGCTTGCCTGTGCTATTATAAAACTGTGCAGATGAGATCAGTATTTCTCAACACGTGCATAAGCATGGATGGTATAGAAAACGACGCTCGTGCAATGAACGCACAAGAAAATGTAAATTTATATTGCAATAAAATTATGTATTACCATTATATTACATACAAACCCACAAATAAATTGACAAAATTCACAGATTTAGAAAAGGAACAGGTTGTCAAAGACATTGAAGAAATGATGATATCTATTAATATAAATAGCCAAAATGATGATACTGAAAAATTAATTAAACCCACACAGGGAATAGATAATATTTTTGCAGATGATTCCCAACTTATTCAGAGCACTAATATTATTTCCTATATTCAAGATGAAATTCAAACGTATAAAAATGTTAATAAAGCTTACAGTGAGGATTTTGATAATCTGCAGTGCTGGTCAATTAACAAAGACCGTTTTCCGTTGCTCTACCAAATTAAGCTTAGTATCCAGCTCTCAAGAAATGTAAAAACTTCATATAAAAAAACGCTAAAGAAACGGTCAAGAAACATTCCCGCGATAAATTTACTTGTGCTAGTTTGCAGCTCTAAAGTAATCTAGTACTAATATTTAATACTTTTTTTTCAATAAAATGCGAATATGGCAAACCTGGTTTTGTGAAGAAACATCAAATCAACAATTGTTTCTTGAAGGAAATTCAAAGTAATCGTTAAATTCGTCCTAAATTAGTTAAAATCATTATTATGAAGTATATTTCTTTTTGAAATGTTGTATGAAACTTACCAATCATCAACAACATTCCTTAAATCGCGAGGAAAATATTTATGTTACTACACATATACATACATACATATTACGCACAAAGTTTATTTTTTTTGTTTATTCTCTCTTGCTCTTCTAATGTGGATCATTCACAATGCGTAAGCAGCTGTCAAAACTACTTAAAGAAATAATATATTTTTTTTTTAGCAATTACTTGAGAGCTAGATACGAACCTTTAGCTGCAAGATATTAGCAGCTCCGGCGAGCAGAGCAGCATCTGAAAGGGTTTTTTCTGTAGCAAAAATTTAATCAGCGAAAAACGCTCAAAACTTGTCACCACTGAAGACTTGGTAAACAAATAATGTTTCTCCATTCCAATATTAATGAATCATATATAGAATCTTTTGTAGCATAAAATAATTAATATAATTATTTTGAATTAAAATAGTATTAGTTGCTAAGCTCTATGTTTTATAATAAATACATTTTCAACGAAAAAATAAAACCAATGTTTTTTTATCTTATTCTTGCAAATGACATACCAGTCATGAAGTTTCTCTCACTGTAAGTAAACTTTACAGTAAGTAAACTGCACACCAATTTTGCTGTTGTCATTAATAGCTGTACAACTATGAAATGAGTGGAAACACTGTCTGTCAATCCAGTCAATATTTCCCAATTCACTCACACTCAATTATACTGTGCAGAAAAAGAAGTGTGCCCACTTCTAGAATAAGTAATTCATTTGCCGTTATGGGTCCATTCATGCAGAAGTCTATTATATAATAACGCAGAAATACACAAAAATGGCAAATGATGGTTATCTATTGGCTGCTTACTTACCCTAGTCGTCGAAAATTTTGATGTTATTTAAAATATCAGCTCAATAAGAACTGGGAGGAATCTTAGCGAACCACTTGGCATTAAACAAAATTAATCGGATGCAAGCGATTTTTTGAACTTTATTGTTTGCACTGGAAGTATCATATAAAATATAACGATGAAATTATGTACTTATTTGCTAAAATTATTGCATTATAAAATATTGAGGTATATTTTAATATATTTAAGTTATTAGAACTGTCTTAATGACTAGCTTAAATTTTATAAGTGACACCATATCATCTTGAATTCGTATGAGTCTCCAATTTCCGAAGAATTGCGCATGAATATCGATAGATTTCCTAAAAATATAAAACAAACGGTTTATATAAGTTTTGAAGGATTAAATATTCTTCCAAAATTTTATGTTGACCCGGGAAATAGTTTCGAAGATAAAACGTATTCGTAAGACTTTTATACCCTGAACATGCTATAATAAAGTATATGTGATCAGCAGCATGACGAGCTAAGTCGATTTATCCCTGTTCATTTGTCTGTACATACACGAACAAGTCCCTCAGTTTTTGAGATATTTTGCACTCGTATTTTTCCACTGAAGAAACTACTCGTTTGTCAGAACCGGCGATATCGCGCCACTATACAAGTACGGCTGCCATACAAAATGAATCAATCAGAATCAAGTGCTTGTATATTTAATTTTGACAGATATCTTCAAAAATGTTGCATATGGTCTCTTCAAAAAAGGAAAAAAAAAAATTCTCAAAAATGTGTATGTTGTAAGTAAGTACAGTCCTATAATTAAGGCGTCAGTATTATAATCTTTTTTAAAAAAGAATTTAAAAATAAAAATAAAATTTAAAAAAAAAATTAATTACTTTTTATTTATCAACATTTTTTCATTATTCTACTAGGGACGATAACCATTCACGTACTTTTTAAAAAAATAATTTGAGTTTTTGTGTTTCAGATGATCCAAACATTACAAATCGTGTCTGTCGGTGAAAAAACGCATCTCATTCACCCATCCATTTCTTCGACAGATGTAATTAAAAAATTCTGAAAAAACTTATTTATACACTCCACGATATACCAGATGATATGTGAAAAAAGTTCTATTGTAGAATAAAAATTTCAATGAAAAAAATGTCAAAAAAACAGGCCACATTACCCTACTGACCCCTTAACTTCAATATACACTATTTAATACATAATTTTTAATGCTATAAATCTTAAGAATCACGGTTCTACGCACCGGAACTGACCCGTTCGGTAAGTCTTAGTTCAAGCTTGTCGTCACTGAAGCAACGCCTTGCACGAGGGTTGCTCCGTATTCTTCTGACTCCAATTCGGGAACGGAAGAAATCTTCTTCTACGTTTGCGCCAAAATGCTCCATCCACACTCCACTTCGGTCAAGTGTAATACATGCAATGGATGGAGTCATCTTAAGACCTGCTCAGGCCTTAACATATACAGTGAGTAGACCTCGAGTTATGTGCCCACATGCTGCCAGCGCACTACTGATACCCGCACCAAGTTCGCGTCCTGGCCGCCACTCCTCCCGAGAGGCCAACAGAGGGCCTCTACGGTTAATAGGAGCTCAAATAGGAAGCATGACTCCTATTCTGATCAGTCTCTCGTCCCTAACCTTCAAGGGCAAGAACCACTCGAGAACTCCTGGTTCCTAGCACAGTCTGCTCCGTGTGACCGTCAGACGTCGTCAAGTGCAATTCTTGCACACCTAAATGAAGTGTGTCGTATGTTGCCACATGCTGCCCCTGCGGGTTATGCAGATGCATAAACCACCACCAACACACCACTCCCTCACTCCCAGAATCACCAACAAACACCCGTGACAAACTCGGATCTTACAATTTAACTTCCACGGACTCCAGAGCAAGATCGAAGAGATAGTTGCTTTTAGGGCCGGGGAACGCGTATCTATAGGTGTGGTCCAAGAAACGAAATTAAACAGTCTCTCAGATCTTCTGAGTTGTGCAGGATTCAACGTTGTACATAAAAATTGGGAACGAAATTATCGGTGAAACCCTAGCCCTCATACAGCACAACACCGTACAATATTATCGATGGCGACATCGACCGCAGGGCTACTACCCTAGAATGTCAGGGTATAGCTATCCGGTCAAGTGATGTCGAGCTCGAGATATCCAATATATACATCCCCACAACTGAATATACGTGCGCTACTTCGTGCTGAAACCCGTTTGGCGACTTTAATGCGCACCATTATCTTTTATTCGGTCCATCCTGTCTCTCAAATGATATTAGGGGGTTCAACATTCTGCACAACGAAGCCTCCACTGGAATTATGAGCACTTGTAAAGTTCGCCCGATTTTACCATTGTTAGCGGTTGTCTGATAAATATCATAATCTAACGACCTATGCTACACTTGAGGCGTTACTACTCCCGACCTTCAAACACCACCTGATACAAGTAAACCAGATAGTTCGTAACTTAACCAGAAAGCACCTTGTGAGAAAATGATCCTCATATTACCTACTGGACTGAAGAGGTGGACCATGAACAACCTGAGCGGTCGTCAACCATCCCAACTATTTCGAAATAAAAACTCAAAACTGAGAAGAATTAAACAAGGGGTTCCACAGAATGGTGTCCTCTCCCCGGCATTGTTTAACTTCTATATCTCGACACTACCACAATCACCAGAGGGAGATTCTATTCCTCGTACGCTGTTGATTGCACGATATTGACGTCATGCAATAAAATCAATAGCATGTGCTCAAAAGTAAACGGCATCTCTCCGATCTATCGGAGCATGGAACTTAACACTCTCCCTCCTTTATCCAGAGCGAGCATATTTACAAAGTAGACGAAATAGTACAGACTTGACCTTAATACTGCAGTCGATGGCGTCAAGATTCCGACTGTCTATAATCCTAAAATCAAGGTCTGCGCTCTTTCACTCCTCATACGACCGCTATTATTGCCAAAGTTCAGAGCCACAACAAAATACTCAAAAAATCGTTGTTGGCAACCTATAAGGCAATCGGCCGACGGGTCTTTAACTACGCCGCAGCAATGATGCCTCTTGATATTTCTTATGGAACACCTACATAGTGAGGCCCTTATGCTCCCAGTTAAGGAGCACAATGGACTTTTTTCCAAGGAGTTCGTGCTAGGATGCTATCGCAGAAAGTATCCTTGCAGTCAATAAACGTCCGATAAGCGCTGGCCACTTCTTTGCATTTGGTCCGACCCCGTCGAAATAGCACGTTTCTTAGGCCCACCATTGTATAACGTTGACGACAACTTAGCTAATTCTTACCATTCTAACGGGGATGCAAAATGGAAGACAACAACAAGATGCAAGACAGCAAAGCAAACATGACCCAGAAAGGCGATAAGGTTCTACGACAGTACTTCAAAATGGCGCATCCAGAGCTGATTAAGCTCATGGTGAGGGACAGTTCTACCTACCCATCTACACTAGACATTTTTAAATAAATTTTTATAGTAACAATTAAAAAATAATAATTCAATTAATTTTATAGTAATAAAGGCGATGCGAAAAAACTTAAAAAGGGTTTATATTAATTAATTCCCAATTTATTTAGGAGTAGCAGAAATATAAAGTGGCTAAAAATGTCAATGATTTACCAGAACGTGGTTCGATAGGAAAAGTTAACAAAAATGATGAAAAAAGAAGTGCATCTATTTTCGCGGAGTCCTGCTTTAACACTGCGGCAAGGACAACCAAAATTAATGGCAAAAGGTTCAGAAATATTCTACGAAACTATCCGAACCCTTCTTCATACTCATGATCTGAAATGGCGAAACACAATGAAGAAGGCTCTGTTGACTGAAAAACTTGTGACAAAGCGACTCGCTTGGGCGCATGAGAATATTCATATAGATTTTGAAAATGTAATTTTTACTGATAAATGTTCTATATGGGCACGTTCTGTCCTCACGCGAACCTGGTCAACTTCCACCAATAGGCTTGTTCAGCGGACCGTAAAACATGGAATAAAGGTGCGTCTTTGGGGCTCAAAACAGGGATTCGGAACTTTGTACCTCTTTACTGACAACAATGGCGAGAAAATGATAAAAATTTACAAAAAGGCTTTACTGCCATCTGCCAAACGATGGTTCATCCCAAAAAATGAAGATTGGATTCTGCAGGAGGACAACAATCCTAAACACCGCAGCAAGCTCTGTAGTCAATGGAAAACTCAATCTGGCATCGTTACATTGGATTGACCGTCGTAGTCGCCCGATGCAAACCCTATTGAAAATGTGTGGGCATATATTAAACAGAAGCTTTGTGGAAGACGCACATACACTTTGAAGCAGTTGTCTTACGAAATTCGTCTGATCTGGAGATCCTTGCCACTAGAATACGCCATCAAATTAGTAGAAAGCAAGCCTCGGAGATGGTAAGCAATTCGACGCCGGTGGTGACTGGACACATTATTGACCAAATTGCATCATTGTTTGTAATGTGTGCAACGTATTTATAAATCTGAAAGTTTCATAAAATAATTTTTTTTTATAAATTAACGCGACCACGCTCTTTGTTCAAAATTGAACATGTTCATTGCTTCAAAAATGCGGTATAAATTAATACTCATATTTAGACATTTTTATATTCTTTACATAAGATAAGAAACATTCTAGCTATTGCAATAAAATCATACAGTCCACAAATATTAGATATCTATGTTCAAATATATTGAACATACGTACAAAAAAAATATATATATAAATAAGCACATAAAAATATATGCATTGATATGCAGCATACGAACATATATGAGGCACGTATGCATTAATATGTGATACGCATGCACTCAAGAAATAAACATATTTACTTAGGTTTGGGCAACTGATTTCAAATGCACATGTGCACTTGAAAACAACTCAAACCAAGCAACATAATAACACCACACACACACATGTATTGTATAGTTGAAAACAACCCCATGTGGTGTGCTGTAAATATATATATATTTAATTAGATAAGTTAGACTTCTAAAATAGTATATAAGGTTTACAAATTTAAAAATAAAATCAGAACGAATAAATTCTCACTCGATGAAGGTCTTTTCATTTCCTCCCACCAGAGGTAAGGAATGATAAATCTTTATTGAGTTACAAACATTTGGTCCTTCGAGCCGGATTGTTGGCTCAGCCAAAGAAAAGACCTGTATAAGGAAAATACAGGCAAGTACACTCTATTTGAAAGAAAATACAGGCAATATATGTAAAAGTCCTATTATATATGAATATATGTATATAGGCAAATGAATACGAAATTGCAAGACGTGTCCATATTCCCGCATATTCATTTGATCACATAAGCCGTTTTAGTACGAAACTAAACGCTGTGTAAAACTGTTATTTAAAAAAAATATTTAGCGGCTGTGAATCGAGGCACAGCAAGGTCAACCAGGCGACCAAACCAATTACCTCCAACGATTTTTTAAAGAATAAAAACAGTTCATTAAGGAAATAGTTGAAATGTCGAACACTGCGGACATGTTACAAAGGAAAGGCGATCTACACGTGGATGTTATAACATTTAAAAAGAAACTGCGCGTAGAAGATATTAGATTTGAAGAAATAAAACTAGACTATATAGAAAAAAGAGCTGAAGATTATACGAAGCGAGTCCAGGAGTTCAAAAAGGAACCAGCAACTTATAAAATGATAGACCTCATAGAGCAGATAATTGAAAAAAGATCGAAAAGAATTCGATCTACAATTGCAGAGGCAAAATTAAATATAAATACTAGAGACGTAACTGACATTGAACATTTCGAAAAACGTCTCAAGTATTTATGGAGCAATATGAAACGAAATTTCTACGAATTGCAACACTATTACAACAATTCTCATCGTAATGTTGAAATAGAACATCTTTCTTTTTGTGCAACTTATTTTGAAAATATTAAAGAAACAAAAAGATGATCTAGAAAATAGTAAAGATGAGCTACTCGTAGAATTTATATTTTTATTTAGAATTTATTGGCCAGGCAATCAAATGTTTTCTACTCCTTTATTTACATATATTCGAGTACAAATTAAAGTACAATTTATTGATCAGGAAACGTGTGCTCCGGCTTGAGCTCAACTTAAATACCCAAACCTAACTTAACCATTAAGCCCTAAGAACGCATATTCAGTAGTCGACGCTGCCGGCTTTGACGTCTGCGTCGTGCTGACTCTGCTTCATACAATTGTCCAATTGGTGATAGTGCAAGCAACGATCGCTGGTCAACTGTTTACGCAATCGGCTATTGACACTGCTGATGAGGCAAGATGTTGTATTGGCCTCATCACATTCGTACCCAACTGGAAATTGGGCATTATTTGTTAACTGATATACGCTTTCAAGTTCATTTCCTTGATGACATATCGGAAGATAGACGTTTCGAAAAGCAATGCGTTGATGACATTCGCAAGCTGCGCGGCAGCAGCAAGTCTGATGACGATAAATCAAAGAGAAATGATGAGAAGTCCGGATACAAAAATGATAAAGACATTGGTGAACAAAAATCATCTTCAAACAAGACTTCGCAGAAGGATGACAAAGAAAAGGCTTCAGTGAATATCTCTAAAAAATCATCGTCCACAGGAAAGCAGACAACACCTTCACGTAATCTTTGAGTAACCCGGATACTTCATTAACGAGAGCCAGTGATCTGAAAACTATATTTTCTAAATATGGAAAAGTTATCGGTGCCAAGGTGGTCACCAACATCCGAACTCCGGGTACATGTTGTTATGACTACGTAACAATGTCATCATCGTCGGATGCCAGTCGTTGCATTGAGAATTTGCATCATACCGAACTCCATGGACGGATAATATCAGTAGAGCGCACTAAAAACAAATTCGGCAACTCAACAAGTGTCGCCAAAACACGAGTGGATAAAACAAAAAAAAGATGAAGACAAGAAGATACGAGACACAACTTCTAGGACGAGAGACGACAAACGTAAAACTATTGATACAAAAAACGATGCATCAAAGAAATCTGAAGTGGAGAAGGATAAGCAACGCGATAAAGAAAAGGAGAAGGACCATAAAAAAAAGACGTAAAAGTAAATGAAACTATTGAAATAGCCGAAATAGATCCAGTTGGAAAAGCGGATGTAGTAACAACCATTTGAGAGTTACTAATACCATGGCAGCTTGCGTTAAAACAAACGGGCAAGCTAAAAACCAAGCGACGACTACAAGCTGCAATCACTTTGCCAGCAGTCACTTTTGCCGCCCGGGAGAATGTTCAAAATTGAACATGTTCATTGCTTCAAAAAGGCGGTATAAATTAATACTCATATTTAGACATTTTTATATTCTTTACATAAGATAAGAAATATTCTAGCTATTGCAATAAAAGCATACAGTCCACAAATATTAGTTATCTATGTTCAAATATATTGAACATACGTACAAAAAAAAATATATATAAATAAACACATAAAAATATATGCATTGATATGCAGCATACAAACATATATGAGGCACGTATGCATTAATATGTGATACGCATGCGCTCAAGAAATAAACATATTTACTTAGGTTCGGGCAATTGATTACAAATGCACATGTGCACTTGAAAACAACCCAAAACATAAATTATACTTGTATGACAGCACACACACACACACACATGTATGGCCTTAATGAGTTTTCTTTTTAAGATCAATAGAACCGAAACTACAATGGCAGCAGATTAAGACATCACTGCGATCTTCCAGGAAGAAGTTAGTGTACGTACAGCTTTTCAAATGTCTGAAACTATGCTATTTGAGGTTTTTTTAGACCTTTATTGAGCATATTAATAATATTTTGCCTTTAAATTTTTTCGATAAATTAAAACTATAGTTTAGAAAAAGTAAAAAACACGCTTTCAAAGCATATCAAACTAAAAAGTGAAAAGTAATTCTTAGTATAAGTTAACAATAATAGCGAACCAAAAATTTGTGTATTATTGTGAAAATAGGGTAGGATGCTCGATATATGAAAAACATATTACATGAATTATTATTGTTAGCTTATATTATGAGTTATTTTTCACTTTTTTATGGAATAAGGGACCGGTTTGTTTACATCGTCATTTTAAAAAACGCGATGCTACCATATGCTGAAAAGGATATGCCACTATAATGGTGGTTGCGGCAGAACAATGATCCTAAGCATAACTCTAGGCATTGAAAAACTTGGTTGTAAAGTTACAGAGTTGATGTTTTAGATTTGCGGCGTAAATGACGATGTCAAATCCATCGAAAACTTATGGAAGATCGTAAATCCCAAAATAAATATGGAAAACTGTAAAACCAAGGATCAACTTGTGCTCGCCCACTCCAAACAATCTGCGTTAACTACCGCCTCCTTAACATCGCGTATAAGTATCGTGTGTATTGTGTGAAAGATTAAAGCCCACCATTTGTCCTTATCAGTGTGGCAAATAACAAGTGACCAAATATCAACAAGTGACCAAATATTCACCATCGAAACTCACCAATTCGATTCAAAAAATTCGATTTCAAAACTGCCTTTGACAGCACGAAAAGGAGCTGACTTTATGCCGCGATGTCTTAATTTGACTGACGTTGAGCAACTCCAAAAGCTCCGTTAGGATCGCGAAGGACCACTTCGAGCCGTTCGATCCCAAATGAGGTTTCAGACAAGGCGACTCTCTTTCGTGTGACTTCTTCAACCTACTTCTGGACAAAATAAGTCGAGCTGCAAAACTAAACCAAGAAGGTGCAATCTTCTATAAGAGTGCACAGCTGCTAGCGTATGCTGATGATACTGACATCATTGGACTTAACAACCGTGCCATTAGTTCAGCTTTTTCCAGTATGGATAAGGCAACGAAGCAAATAGGTAGGTAAACGAGGGAAGACGAAAAATCTACTATAATTTCGTTTATCTTGGAACCATCATCAACACCAACAACAAAGTCAGACCCGAAATCAAATGCCACCAGGTGCTACTTCGGACTTAGTAGGTAATTGAGAAGTAAAGTCCTCTCGACGAACAAAAACAAAACTCTATAAGACACTCATTATTCCCGTCTTGCTATATGGTGCGGAAGCGTGGACGATGATAACATCTAATGAGTCAACGTTGCGAGTTTTCGAGAGAAAGGTTCTGGGAAAGATTTATGGTCCTTTGCGCGTTGGCCATGGCGAATATCACATTCGATAAGCTCTATGAGATATACGACGGCATTGACATAGCTCAGCGAACTAAAATACTGCGGCTACACTGGCTAGGCCATGCCGTTCAAATGGACGAAAACACTCCAGCTCTGAAAATATTCGACGCAAGAAGCAGAGGAAGACCTCCACTCCGTTGGAAAGACCAGGTGGAGAAGGACGTGGCTTCACTTGGGATCTCCAATTGGCACAACCTTGCGAAAAGAAGAAACGACTGCCGCTCTGTTGTTAACTCGGCTATAATCGCGGAAGCGGTCTTTACGGCAGGAAAGAAGAGAGAAGAACAAAGTACCGTTATCTATGGCGTCAATTGTTTGTGTGACATGATTAGTACCGTCAGAAACTTCGCGTACTGAGAATAATAGTTAGGTATATAAAAAATTTTGTTATTCGAGGAATGATCCAAAAAATTTCGGATATTTAACAAATAATCAGCAGTGAAGATTTACTAAGTAAAGTAGTGTAGACGTATGGCGTCTAGTGTATAAATATTCTTTAAGTGCAAGAAAACAGAACATACGCTGAATTGATAAATGTTACTCTATTGTAATGAATTTATAAATAATATAAACCAACAGATTTTTGAAAATGTGTTAAAAAAAATTTTGAGAAGCAAAAACAGTCCAAAAATTCAATAAACAAAATTTATATTTTTTTGAGTAATAATTTTCGTCTAGAAACTATGACCTTAATAAATAAAAAAAAAATTGTTTTTCTTATTAAGATCAATATAAACGAAGCTACGGGGGCAACAGATTGAGACGTCTCAATGCGGCCTTCCCGGAAGAAATTAGTGTACGTTTCAAAAATTAAAAAAACAAGTAAGGAAGTGCTAAGTTTGGGTATAACTTTTTTTTGCAAGAACTAAAGCCCGGGTAATACAATCAGGTACACAAGGATTGCTAGTTACATGGAATCTAGGGCGATATTTCAACCGATTTTATTTATGCTCAAAAATGCATCTTCATCAGAAAAACACACTCTCTCAATTTTATTAAGATAACTCACATATTGGCCGATATATGCGGTATAAAGTCAACCGGAAGTTTGAAAATCTTTATATTAGGTAAATATGGTAGCTAAAGAAAATATTGACCCGATTACCCCCATTTTTAGCACATAGACTTAGCATAATCCGGAGATGATTCTCTCTGAATTTCAATTATATATCTCACACATTGACCGATATTTTCGGTAAGAAGCCAATTATAGACACTGGGATCCACATATTCGGTTAATAGGCTATTCGTGCAAAGTTTTAAACCGTTATAATAACTCATTTTTGATTTGTACACTGAAAAGTAAGAACCTAATGGAATTTAAAAATGTGTTAAATGTCACGTACCAAATTTGGTTAAAATTTGCCGGGCGGGTCTTGGGATATGTGATTTCACTTAAAAGTAGGCAGTGTCACGCCCATCGTATAAATTTGCACCTGGCTTTTTTAAAGCTCTCTCATACCATCTCGGGTGTAAAACTTTATGTCTCTCATTTAGTTATTGATTAATCGCGCTTCTAGTAGTTTTTAACGGTACTGTTATATGGGGTTTGATTGGAGTTACCAACCGATCTCATCCATTTTCACACAATCGGACGGATGGACAGACAGTCACCCAAATTTCAACTCGTCTCGTTATCTTGATCATTTATATACAACTCTATATCAATCTTGATTAGATAGATAATACGTACAACCTTAAAGTGAACAAAACTATTATACCCTATAGCAACATATTTCAAGGGTATACAAATTGTATCAATTTAACGTATAAATCACATACTAATTTTTTTAAATAAATAATAATTCCTTCATTAAAAAAGTTATGAAAATCAAGCGAAATTTTAGAATTTACAGGTATTCAACAGTACTTCAACCGATCGAGTTAATATCGTTCTACGATTTTCAACTAAAATAGATTTAAATAAGAAATTTATGTTAAATATTTTTCCAAAAACAATATTTTCGACACTCACCTCATATTCTTCTACACTCTTAATATTTTCAACAACACTAGTAGCCAGTTTTTTCAATTTTTCTCCTTGACTTTCTTCAATCATCCACTTATTACTTTTTGAAAGTTCAGAAAGTGCATACAGCAAAGCCTCCAGTCTGCTATTATATCCATCAAAATTCACAGGTAAACATTTTATCAATCTCATTATCGCTGATTTTTCTACCAATTTATCTGAAAAATAAACAAATTATAGTGTTGGAAGTCATCTTTATGCAGTTACAACAACCAAAAATTTAAGGCAAAACGGCTTAGAATTTAACTTACACATTTTGCAATTCGATTAACTTAAAATTATCTATCCTATATTAGAAAAGATATTTCAATCAGTTACCGTAACAGTTACGGGAAACGGGTAAAAAATCAAGATTAATAATTATTTTATATTTTTTATTCGCAATAAGAGTTGAAAAGTAAGCCTTTTCTA
Organism: Bactrocera correcta; assembly: GCA_027475135.1. Classification (NCBI taxonomy): domain Eukaryota; kingdom Metazoa; phylum Arthropoda; class Insecta; order Diptera; family Tephritidae; genus Bactrocera; species Bactrocera correcta. The sequence continues at coordinate 62,997,924 of CM050326.1, read as the reverse complement.
TTGTCTTGACAAATAATACTCTCAAGCTATTACTTTCAAATCACAAGGGCAAAACAAAAAGCTTACTCTTTAACGCATATTGCGTAAGAGTTACATATGTGAAACTCACCGCATAATTATTATTATGTGAGCAATTAATAAAAGTTATCAACAGAGCGGTTATTTGCTTCGGAATGGATATTGAAAACACATTTTGCATATTTAATACCAAAAGCATGTTTAAAGAATATTGCATCTTAAGCATATTCTTACGTTTTACTCCAAAACAAAAAAAAAAATTAGTTATTTTGTTCACACAAACCATTTTATTTTCCCGCTTATTTAAAATTTCCCTTCAGTAATGTTTGTAATTTCATCATGGAAAAATATATGATCTAACAAGTTGAAATTATTAAAATTTATTATCGATATTTGGAGTCAGAAACTTTAAGATTTATGGTCATTACAATCGTCCTGTCAGATCAACGATTGACCGTCATAACATAACGCTACAAAGCGAATGTCACAATCGATTGATTGAAAACCAAGTTTGGTGAACGTGTTACGAAATGTTTTGCCACCGTTAGCCTATTTCCTGTGAAGCTACATCAAGTCTAATATCAAACGTGAAATTGCAGCAGTATCAGCCGACTTATGCTTAAAAACCGTCGAAAATTGGGTTCATTGTCTGGACTTCTGCAAGCGTGCACTTGGTGATCATGCAAATTAGATCGAGTTCCACACATAATGGCATCAAAAATACTTTCGCAGGAATTAAAACTTTTGTAGCGCTCCTATTTAAAAATCATAATTCAGTTGATGCATAAATTTTCTTGGCAACATTGTTAAGAGTCAATTTTTGCAAATTCATATGGCAACGTGCTAAAAATTGATTACCAAATAAATATTGCGTGCTGTAGTGATTAATTTACAATACCGAGGGAAAAGAAATCATTTTGCAAATTCATAAGTCGACTGGTGAAGCAGTTTCTGTTACGGCTACAAAAATATTTAATGTAAAATAACACTTTGCAACGGCAAAACATAAAGAGGGCTGCATGGAAGTGAAAACCCCCACAAGCACAAACTTTTCCGACGGAATTTGTTTGCTACCGCCAAAAAAGATCCGCAATTCAAGTGTTAATTTTTTTTTTCGAAATACAAAAACTATCAAATTCATTGTCAATCACAGTTGCGGCAGAGTGACATGCATCTTCTTTACAACAAAAGCTGCCAATAATTGTATTCGTATACCTGTAGACAACAGACTCAGGGCAACAACTATGTAACATAATTTGGCCAAACAGAAAATTTATATTCAATCAGGACGTGCAATTGATAATTCGTATTTATCTAACCTGTTATAACAGGCGTAACTCAAAATATACTATTAACACAAAGGTAAGCTATTCCATGTTGTATAAATATTTAAAAACGAAAAAATTAACGAACTTCAAAATACGGACCCGTCTTAGTTTAGTTAGGATACTTGAGCCTGCACCTTGTACACCGTTAGTGTCAACTTTCTAAAGGCACTTCCGGATGCGACGTGACAGAGCCTTCCAACCTTTTTTATACACTAAAACTTTGACTTCTCCAAAAAAAACTCCTCAATCGGTCGGCATTGTGATAAGTTTATCGGATTCTTTTCTTTAGGCACAAAGTAGATGTTATTGTTGACCAAGGACTCCCATGTCGCATTTGCAACATGAGCAGAGGCTTTGTTTGTCGTTTTCATGGTGTTTATGTATGAAAGGAACCAAAATTTTCATGATTTATTGCCAGTCCATCTGGTTTAAAGAATGGTTCAGAAATACCCTTAGGAAAAACTGTTATTTAGCGCATAACTTTGGACTCAATTTTTTTTTTTTTTAATTTGTACTCTATCTCTGGAGGTGTTATAGACATACACAGTCTTACAAAAGTTTACATACGACCATGAAATTTTAATTTTATTATAAATATCAAAATGCTGTTGATATATTGCTGGTTTTTATAACTTTAAACGAAAGATAAAATCATTATAAATACTCTTCAATACAAAATTTGTTGTATTAATTACAAATAACCGTCTTGTTTTTTGTTATTATTGCTTTATTGATCAGACCATCCTGTCTGATGAGTTCTCTGTTTAAATCTAAACTTACATTCTAAATGTCTTAAACCTGCACCTGTCTCAGTTGTTGTGGAGTTATTGCAGCGGATACGACGCCGACGCTTGCGTTGGCAGTTTGCCGCTACCGCTGTGCCTTACCTGTCAGCGTGAGAATGTGAATTCGCTGACTCAGGCCACGCGCGGACTTTGTTGTTGGCAAAGTGCTGCTTATGTTGACTGCTAGCTGCCAGCGTGAGAGTGTGGATTCGCTGACTCAGGCCACGCGCGGACTTTATTGTTGGCAAAGGGCAGCTTATGTTAACTCCTCCCCTTCTAAATGAAGGACGTCCACGGACTTCTTAAGATTGTTTATGACGTTCTGAAGATTCTGGGATTTGAGTCTTCTTTTTCGCTCTCGGTATAGTTTAATTAGACCGTAACAGGTAATTAGTATGACAATGCTAGTGAGACCTGATATCGTTGGTCCCATCATAGTCCTCCCTTCGATTTTCCCGATAAAACGGAGGTTTTCCATACTCATCTTGTGAAGGTATGGAAGACTCAAAATCTCTTGATGACTGGTGATATTGATTGGTAATTTTTTAAACATGCCGTTTACGTTTTTGAAGTAGGATCCATTAATTTGAATTTCATTTTCGAAGGAAAGTAAATAAGTTCCCTTTATGGTCTTCTCGGTGTCTGCGGTAGTCTTGACTAAAGCGGTATTATCGTTAATGATGATTATGCCATCATCGACCACCATAATTGGTTCAAGGTGGCTAGGGCGAGTGCTGCAGTGGGCAACATTACCAGAATGAAGCTGCTGCGCGCACGTTGGATACTGTAATTTTTTGCAAAACGTTGATGTGAGCGTTGCGCTGCAATTGCCAATCGCCAAAATTTGATTATGACAATCGGCAACATTGTTGTCATTCCCAAGGTGCAGGATTGTTCCGTTGTGTTGGAGAGGGAAAATAATAATTTTCTTACAGACTAGTACTGGCTTGGGATATTTGATAATAAAATGTAGAAGATTACCGTCTAATAGAACCTTAATATATGATACCTCCATTAAATCAGTGATAGTTGTGTTTGTAGAGTGCATTTCAATAATGTTTTTTATATCATTTGAGTTTAACAACATGGGATTTATTATCCCTATCTTTGCAAGGGTAGTAGTTGAAATTAAAGTTTCAATTTCATTTATAATGATCCTATTTCTTGCAAGCAACATTTCATACAAGTGACCAGTGTCGATCTGTCCAGCTTTTGAGTTTTTAATGATGTGGTTAACCGTTTCCGTCAGTTCAATTATCTTTTCTTGTATCCTTGTGTTTATTTCTACCTGATGTCGCTCTGAGTCTACGAGTTCCTGTTGTCGGAACTTTAAGTTTTCGAAATCGTCAAAGTCAGGCGTACCTGCGATAACCTTTAGGGCAGTACCCAAAACGTTAATGCTCCTAGCCTGCCTGTGATGGATGTCCAGTGTTGTCAGAAGCACCTTTATATGTGCAATGTCTGCGTCGAGTAACATTCTCATATGGGATAGAGGGAATTGCGTTGTTAAGCCTTTGGTTTCCTCAACTATTCCCTTGTATACTGTAAGATTAGTTGTATGCCTTAGATAGCCAAATTCTTCCCAAATCGTCGCGTCACCATCCTGAATCGGTATGTAGTCGGAAGTCGAATAGTCGGTCAATTTTGCCGTCGTCGTTTGAATAAGAAGTATCGCAATCAGTATCCCGGAAGATAGTGTGAAAGAAGCTTAAATAATTTACCCTATGCTATTTAAAGAATTCTAAAATATGCTAAGAATTTTCCCTTACTTTAGGTTGTCCTTGTGGACCACCCTCCCTTTTATGAAAACCGTGGTTCCCAAGTCTGCTTCAACTTCCTCCTCAACATATAAAGGGGTTAATTTATTTCCGAGTCGTCTGTTAGTCTTTACCAATACTCTTTCCCCCACGTCGAATACTCTATTCCGTCTGGAGGGGTCATTCCTATCCATTTGTACTTGTTGAGCCTTCATTATTTTCATGGTTATCTCATTACTCAGTTCGGGTGGGTTGGCGTGAAGTATTTCGATTGGTTTCATATTGGTCACCGAGTGAATCGTTCGATTGTATTTAGTTGTTGCCATTAATATGAGGTCTGTCGTCTCGTTAATTTTTCTGTCCAGTTTCAAACATCTGGCTATCTCCAAAAGTGTACTATGGAGGCGTTCAACCTGCCCGTTCGAGGTGCTATGTAGGAGTGGTGCGTTTACGATGTCCACACCAAAACTATTCCTCAACAATGTGGTTATCGTTTCAGAATTTAGAGAAGCTTCATTATCACAATAAATTGTTTTTGTGTTTGGAAATATATTCATTAACTGAATGATTGGGACCTTTACATCCACAATTGTTCGAGAAAGTATAGGCTGCACCACCGCAAATTTTGAGAATTTGTCCAGACAGGTTAGAAAGTACTTTTTATCTGTCGAAAAGATATCAATGTGCAACATTTCCCCGGTATAGGAGAGGATTGGAGTTACACCATGTTCCTGCTTACGTGGGTGTCTGTCGTATTTGGCCTTACCACAGATCCTACAATTCGCGAAAACTTCATTCGCCAAATTTGTCATCTTTGGGAAATAGTAATCGCAGAGGATTTGTTTAATATTCTCCTGGGCTGCTCTGTGAGCTCGATTGTGCTCAGCAACAACAATCTCCCTCTGCTCGTTTTTGTTGACAATATCAGACACCATGTTTTTGCAGTGCCAAAACTTTGTTGACGGAAAACTCCTTACTAATTCATCTTGTATGCTGGCCAATGTTGGTAGATCGCAATGTATGGCATTTACCACATTTGGGTTTACAGCTATTTTTATCTCTTCAATAAGGTTCTTCCTATTTGTAAATTGAATTATATGTGAATTATATGACGAGTTTTATTGCCAAAGTATATGAAATTCCGTCTTAAAGTCATGTCTGCTTCTTCTAAAACGATTTGGTTTCGGAAGCAATTTAATGGTTTCTCAGTTCCTTCTATCGTATAGGATAGTGACATTTCGCTGTGGACTGTAGCCAAATCTGATTGGGCATCCTCCTCTAGAGCGTGGATGTTCTGTCGTGATAGCGCGTCAGCAACATGATTTTCCTTGCCCGGTTTGTAAAAAAATTTCAGCGTTGTGCTCGTCGATAAACGCTTTCCAGCGTTTAATTTTGGCATTTGGGTTTCGGTCTGAAACCGCAAACGTAAGTGGCTGATGATCTGTAAAAATGTTTAAATTTTTAACGCCATAGAGATAGATTCCAAGGCTTTTTAGGGCCCAGACTATGGCGAGTAACTCGCGTTCGTTAGTTGCAAAGTTTTTTTCACGATCTTTCAAAGTCCTTGAAATAAATGTGATTGGCTTATTGTCTTGTGACAGTACTGCCCCTATACCCAAAGATGAAGCGTCTGTCGTTAGATCAAATGGCTTCCTGAAGTCTGGGTAGAGTAACATAACATCCTCCGATGTAAGGACTTCCTTCAATTTGTTAAAAGCAAGTGATTGTTTTTCGTCTAATTCCACTTTAATCTTTTTCGATTGTGTGGCGCTAACCTTGCCGTTTTCTTCTTTCAAAATATCTGTTAAAGGCTTTGCTATTGCCGCAAAGTCCTTAATAAAGCAACGATAGTAGCTTGCTAAACCTAGAAAGGATCTGACATTGAAAAGAGTGGCGGGCTTCTCGTAGTTATGTATAGCATCTACTTTGCTGCGGCTCATTTAATGCCTCCCCTAGACACAACAAAGCCTAAGTATTCAACGCTTTCCTTAAAAAATTGTGATTTCTCGCGCGAAATTCTCATATTAGCTTCATGTAACCTCTTTAACACCCACTCGATATGCTCGATATGTTTTTCTTCGGTTTCTGAAAAGATAATAACGTCATCGACGTAAACGTAACAGGACTTTCCTATTTGTTCTCTCAGTACGTCGTCGATAGCCCTTTGAAAAATGCTGGGCGCATTCTTCAATCCAAAAGGAAGCCTGCAAAATTCGTATTTTCCGTTGCCTACCGAGAAAGCGGTCTTTTCCCTATCGGATTCTGCGAGAGTTATTTGGTGAAAGCCCGATTTCAGGTCGAGTGTTGTGAAATACTTGGCCTTTCCTAGATTTGATAGTATTACGGTTACATTGGGGATGGGATATTTGTCATCAATGGTTTTTTCGTTTAATTTTCTGAAGTCTATTACAAGACGTTTCTTCACATTGCCTTGTGCGTCCATTCCTTTTTTATCTACCACCCATATTGGGTTGTTGTATGGTGACCTAGACGGTCGGATAATACCATTTCTTAGTAAATCGCGAATTTCAGTATTCACGAATTCCGCTACACCCATTGGATAAGGGTATAGCTTAGAATACACCGGGTCGTCACTTTCGGTGCGAATAGTGGCGACAATATTTGTGTTAAATGGTAGAGCCTCATTAGGATCAGAAAAAACGCGTAATAAATTCTTCACCATTTTCTGAAATTTGCCCTTTACAACCTCGGTGACTTCTATGTCCCTACTCGTGTGATTATTAGTTATTCTTTTTGATTTTAGATCTATTGTTGCGTTTGTTGGCGTTAGCAAATCCAGACCTACTATTCCGTCGAACGTTGAAAGAGACGGGAGAATAAAAAAGGTACTGTTTGTGTTGAAAAGGTTTACCGTGCATTTTTCTTTAATGTAAGTAAAGCCATAGATTGACTTTACCAAGGAAGAATTTTCGACAGGTGCTATGTGCTTAAGCACTTTTAGAGGCTTTATATAGTTCTTTGATGCCCCCGTATCAATCAATAATTTTAGTTTTCTACCTGCAACTGTTCTTTCAATGAACGGTAGCAAGGAGGTTTGCAGAATCATTACTTGGTCTCTTCACTGTCTGTCCGTATTTTTGATTTTGATTATTAGGATATCGAGATGAGTAACCACTATTTTTCTGTTGTGCTGAAGGTTCTCTGAAGCGTTGCGAGGTATCAACGTCCATTGGCTGTACTGGCTCTAGTTTCGGCGGAGTCCTGCTGTTGAAGTCCCGCGTTCTGTTAAAATGGGGATTTTTCGCAAGATACGTGTCATTCGTCTGATATCTACTACTTGTACCTTTTTGCCTAGATTGCTCTATATTTAGCCTTTGGGATTTGTCTTCCAGGCTCCTGGCATATGTGCTTGCGAACTGGTATCGCTCATGGTTAGATTCCACCTCCTGTGCTAACGCTAGAGCCGAAGGTAGATCTTTAGGCCGGGCTGAGAATAACACATCACTAAGGGGTTTCTTAGTCCCTGAAATAAATACGCGTAATGCATCCATTCTGTATTTTTCGTTCAGTGATGCAGCAATTGATTTTTCGAAAGTCATTATCGTTTTGTTAGTTAAAAGGGTTAACTTTTTCTCTACCTCGTCGTAATATTGTAGTAGTGACAAACTTCCTTGGCGGAGAGTTAACATCTCCTGTTCGATCAAGTAAATTGGTCGTTTGTCGGAATAACTAAAATCGAGTCGATTAATTATGGCCTTAAAATTTAGAACGGTATTAAATGAGGCCAGAACCATGTCGGCCGGGCCTTTAACTTTATTCCTAATGATGGCAACAGCCTGATAATGTTTGCTGCTACCTTCATAGCCCTCAAAAACTTTGTAGGCGGTGTGTGCCGCCTGCCGTCACGATACATAATTCTCCTGCTTACCGTAGAAGTCCGGTAAGGACTTTACAATATCGATTGGCTCCTCACATCTAATCCCGGGTACAATTTCTGTTTCCCTATATGTTTCTATGTTCGGTGTGTCGATTTTAAGGTCATTTAGTCGTTGATTAATAATTGCAAGCTTTTGTTCGAAATTTTCTCTTTGAGTGGCAAGTGCACTACAAACTGCACTTTCCACTAATGCCCTTAATTGGTCTGGTTCCAGAGCCATTTCTTGTCTTTTGTATGCCACTCTATATTCTGTCCACCAATTTTCAGTATTATCCCTATTGTTGCACTGTTTTTTACTAACTTCTATTCCGTTAAGTCTCTCAAATATTTTGTCCAGTTCCTGATCACTCATGAGCTTGAAGTAAAACCGATACCAATAAGCTGGCCTGCGCAAAATTTATTTCTCAAAAACTCGTGCAAAGATTTAGAGTTATATTTAACACAAGTTTTCTTTTTTATCTACTTTTTTTATTAGAGCAATTCAACATACTATATTTTTTGCACTCTACTTACATATTTTTGAATCTTAATTCTATTGTTTAATTTTTGTAGAAATTTTCGATCCCCTTTGGTCCGTGATTCCTTTTTTTGTGACGTCTCCTCCTTGATGGTCCGTACAATTATTCCCGAATAGGTTTTTTCCTATTTTTATCGAACTTTAATTTTTGTGCCCGAATAGTTTTTACTATTTTTTAGTGAACTTTAATTTTTGTTCCCGAATAGTTTTTACTATTTTTTAACGAACTTTCATTTCTTTTATTCCCATATAGTTGGGCGCCAATTACAAAGAACCGTCTTGTTTTTTGTTATTATTGTTTTATTGATCAGACCATCCTGTCTGATGAGTTCTCTGTTTAAAACTAAACTTACATTCTAAATGTCTTAAACCTGCACCTGTCTCAGTAGTTGTTGTGGAGTTATTGCAGCGGATACGACGCCGACGCTTGCGTTGGCAGTTTGCCGCTACCACTGTGCCTTACCTGTCAGCGTGAGAACGTGAATTCGCTGACTCAGGCCACGCGCGGACTTTGTTGTTGGCAAAGTGCTGCTTATGTTGACTGCTAGCTGCCAGCGTGAGAATGTGGATTTGCTGACTCAGGCCACGCGCGGACTTTATTGTTGGCAAAGGGCAGTTCATGTTAACTTATTTACTAAAGTAACAACAAAAAAGGTAAAATGCTCGAACTCCCATATTTACATAAGTATACATACGATGCAAAGAACAAAGTGTACCGTTATGAGTACCGCTGCAGATTTCTTGATATTTGCTTTAAATCATCAGTACAGCTTGACATTTAATAGAAAGTGATCACAATTATAATTATTTAGTCGAGAAGTGTTTTCTACTATAAATATGGGCAAAGGAAAGGAAATTCCCGAACCAATTCGGAAAACTGTTGTAAAAATGAGGAATGAAGGTTATTCTTTAAGCGAAATTGGAAGAATTTTAAATTTAAAGAAGCCTACAGTGCAAACAGTAGTAAAAAATTTCAAGGAAAATGGAAATTATGAAAGTAAACCACGCATCGGATGTTAGACGAAAGGACAGATAGAACAGTTATACGATTAATAAAAGAAAACCCCAAACAAAGTGCGGTCGAAATAAATCGTAAAATAAAAACAAATCTAGGAGTAAACGTTTCTGATCAAACTGTCCGTAGAAGTATTAAAAAGTGGTTACAACAGTAGAGTTGCAAGACGAAAACCGTTTCTCAGAGCTGTAAATATACAAATATTCACATAAGTGACCCAACGTTTTGGGAAAGGATTATATTTACTGATGAATGTAAATTTATGGTTTTTGGAGGTGATGGTCGAGCAAAAGTTTGGCGAAAACCAAATACAGCCTTACTGCCCCAGAATATAAGCCCTACAATCAAACATGGAGGTGGTTCGGTCATGGTATGGGGGTGTATGGCCGCAAATGGCGTTGGCAAATTAAGGATTATAGAAGGCATTATGGATAAGGCTATGTACATTGACATTTTAAAGGATAGTTACCTTCCTAGTGTGGAAATGTTAGATTTGGAAGGAAATTCTATATTTCTCCAAGACAACGATCCGAAACATTCCTCTAAAGTGGTAAAGGAATGGATTCTCTATAACGTCAGACATAAGCTGGAACATCCCCCACAATCTCCCGATCTTAATGTTATCGAACATTTGTGGAATATTTTGAAGCGGAATCTGAAAAAACGACAAATATCATCCATTGCAGGTCTAAAGGTAGCATTAATGGAGGAATGGAGTAGTTACTCCCGAAATTACAAAAAAATTGGCATTATCCATGCCCTCTCGCCTAGCAGACGTAATAAAAGCCAAAGGAGGTCATACCGACTACTAATTTATTTATATATTTTTTTATAAATTATGCGTATGTAAACTTATGTAAAAGTTCTTAAACTGAAAAAGGGAAATGCTTTGTGTTATTAAATATAAATTTATTAAATGAACTATTTTTAAAATTCCTTTTTAATAATTCATACTTTAAAATAAAATAAAACAAAAACAATTATTATATGCGCGTTTTTATTTATCAAATTGAAAATTTTAGTACCGTATGTAAACTTTTGTAAGACTGTGTATCGTCTGTGTAATAAACATCGTTGCCCGGCATTTGCGGCCCGCTAAGTGAAAAGTAGCTCTTGTCATCCAAAATGAATGATTTTCCACTAAAATTCTTTCACATTCATCGACATTGTGATTTAACTTGACTTATTTGCTCTTCAGGGTACCCTGGACAACGTTTTTTTTTTTCGGCTTTAATGTTAAGTCTATTTAACGTTTTGCAGATATCGTCGCTCGTATGACCAACTAACGGAACTGACATTTACAAAATTTTACAAGAGAGCAGTTTTAATATTTTTGACCCTTTATTCCATTGTCCCTGTCGAAAGGTATGCATGATATTTTCAGTCTGTCAAAAAACAGGATTTTGAATTCAATTTTTTTTTATCTTTATTGGACTATAGATATGAAATACAAAAATAAAAAAATTTAATGAAAAAAATTTTTGTAATTAATGAGGAAGGGATTAATAAAAATTTGTATGTTCACATAACTTGATTACTGGTATATCTCCAGTAGTAAGCGATACTAAATCTTCGTATTTATTTTGAGGTATTTTAGGAGGAGCCGTGTTTAATTTTGAAATCTCTCCCGTCAATAAACTGACAACAAGACGTTTTAGAGTCAAGGATCTATAATTTTTGTCTGTATGTTTATTTTTAAAAAACAATTTGAAAGGTTCTCCTTTTTCCACTCTGTACTCAACCATTTCGGTCCAGTTTATTGGTTCTCCTGAGTCGTTTTTTCAAATGGATAATAGTTTAAGATCGGTCGACAATTTCTTGAATTTTAAAAAATCAGAATAATCCATGGCAACTACATCGTATGGCTTCTTTATCCGCGCCAGCCTGAATATTGGGTTTAGTTGACTTGGAACATGAACATCACCAATTTTCTTTAAGGACTAGGAGATAGCGCTGTGGGTAGAATCCCCTTCGTTTTGTCCATGGCAAGGTACCGATATTCTTAACTCTATTTCGTCAATATTAGTTGAGTTGCTATATATAGTAATAGTAAAGTAGCAACTGTCACTGAATTTTTGTTCTGACCACTACATCCGTCGGCAAACAGATAAACTTTTTGCAGCCATTATTGTCATACTTCTGAAGAAAATGATAAACAGCAGTAGACACTTCAGATGCGCCTCGTTTGCTAATTCCTTCGTGCCACGTGTAGCAAGAACAATCACCAGATGCAATATTATAGAATGTCAAATCAATACAGAAAGGCGTCTCTTATAAAATACAGCAATGCCTTTCGAGATAAGGACTGTACCGAAAAGAAACTGCACACTTTCAATTCAATATTTCTCACGAACTAGCCGGTTGGTCGCATTGCGGTAAGTACCGTTAGAAAGCGTGATCAGTTCTGCTTCTATTGTTTTTTCTTTCTCCGTAATTTGTTATTTTATTTTCGCAATGGGTCGAATCAAAGAGCACGTGCGTAAGCAAATTGTGCACAATTACTGCACTGAAAAAAGCATTTCATACAGAAAGCTTGCAAAACGGTTTAAAGTCAGTGTAAATGGTGTAAAAAATATTATAATAAAGTTCAGTGAAACCTGTTCTCTTAAGGATTTATCAAAAAGTGGGCGAAAAAAAGGCCCTAGTGATCCAAATCTTGAAGCAAAGGTGTTGGCCTTAATAAACCAAAACAAATCGATGTCTGTGCGCGATTTGGCGAAAAAAGCTAAAACCAGTGCTATTATGATTCAAAGAGTGAAGTAACGGAATAACCTAAAAACTTATAAAAAACAAAAGATTCCCAAAAAAAGTCAACGACAAATAAAAATAGGGAAAACAAGACTACGGAAGTTGTACGAACGTTTGCTAAAAGATTCTGTTGAGTGTGTTATAATGGACGATGAAACATACGTAAAAATGGACTCAAGAACATTACCACGTCCCCAGTTCTATACAAAACAAAAAGATGGTACTATCGACCAGTCAGTGTCAACAATTCAAATAGAAAAATTTGGCGAGAAAATACTCATCTGGCAGGCTATTTGCTCTTGTGGCCTTAAGACCACTCCATTTTTCACAAAGGGTACTATATCGGCCGACATTTATAAGAAGGAGTGTCTAAACCGTCGCCTAATTCCATTTTATAAAAAACACATCGTGTCAACAATATTTTGGCCTGATTTAGCCACAGTGCACTATGCTCATTCTACTTTGGCTTTGTTAAAGGATAACAATGTCAATTTTGTTAAAAAAGAGGAGAACCCTCCAAACGCTCCAGAATTTCGCCCGATAGAGAAGTATTGGGCAATTGTCAAACGGAATTTGAAAAAGGATCATCTCGTTGCCGAAAACGTCAACGAATTTAAAAAAAACTGGTTTAAAGCAAGTCGAAACGTTACAAAAGAAGGTGTGCAGAATTTAATGAAGGCATAAATTAAGAGAATAATTTTTTTTTACTAGTTTTAATTAAAAGTGAATAAAAACTCTTCTATTTGTTATTAAAAAAAGTTACAAGCAAAAATTAATAAATTCCGTTAAGTTACAAATAAAAAATTGTGTGCAGTTTCTTTTCGGTACAGTCCTTAGTTAACTAATATTAAATTTAGTTGTTTAAGCACTTAACCATGATATTCGATAATATTTATTATTAATATCCGAACATTTCTTATGACTTCCGATAACTGGATATTATCCAGGACACCCTAATGTTTATTGGCTCATTGGCAATATTACGATTCTTCCGGCGCCGCGATTTGATGGTACCGAGGTCCTCAGGATTAAAAAATGTATGCACATATACCGTCCCTAGACTCATAGTTTTCGAGATATTTCACTTTAAAGTTCAAAAATTTGTTAAAACAATGCTCGTTATTTCACTATGTTTAACCCATTTTTCACACATTTTTTAATTAATATATACATACATATTTAATTACACTGTAGACATTCGTATATATCAAAAATTTATACTAATTGTATATTTTTTAAGAAAATAAATATACTTTAAAACAATTTTGCACATTCAAAGTTTCAAGCGATTTGTGTGTTTACATTTATGACAAATAGCAGTGCTGCCATACTTTGTGTTCTGAATATATAATCAAAAATTTGTTTCATATATTTATATATATTTTCATATATAAATATATAAAAAATATACTAACAGGGTATTATAAGTTAGTTTTGCCCCAAATGTTTGTAACACCTCGAAGTATGCGAGCTAGACCACCTTTAAAGTATACCGATCGGCTCAGAATCACTACCTGATTCGATTTACGCATGTCTGTCCGTCTGTCCGTCCGTCCGTCTATATTATAGTAGGCCACCCCCGACTTTAGCCTTTCCTTACTTGTTTTGCATATTAAATAATATCTTGCAATAATATTGGAAAATTTCTTTATAAAGTATAGCAGTAGGTATTAAATTGCAGTTACGTTAGTTAGTGAAAAAATTTTTTTTGGTGAAAATGTTATGGCGTTTTCTGAGATAACGGTACCATATACAATCAGATAATTTACACACAAGATGGGACATGTCTAAAGAAGTCCCATAGTGGTCCTAACTCAATTTCGGAAAAAATGTCAGTTCCGTTAGTTGGTCATGCGAGCGACGATATATGGCTGTGAACGCGGCTTCGGTTTGACTTACGCAATCTTTATTTTTGAACGATGTCTTCAGCTTCCGAATATTTTGGGACGTCATAATTGTCGGCTTTTTCCCAGAACCCAGTTGCCTTTCTATCCTTAGAGAACTTAATATTGAGGATATTGTTCTTCTGGAGACGACTTCCGCCATTAAATGCACATACGTAAACTTTTTTCCGGCGGTTTCATGTTTTTTATAAAAATTTACAACGCGGTCGCGGAGGTGTTGCTGCTTAGAAGCCGTTTTAAGCACTAATTGAATTTGTAGGCTGTTACAAATTATACGCCAAAAAGATGATGTAATCAGTTCGCTAATTGCGTAATAATAGTTTGTCAAAAAAGTCTTGCGGTATTTTCGCTAGTTGGCGCTGAAAGCGCGTAGTTCTAGTTTTATTCGTCGCATCTTTTAAGTCGTTCGTGAGTTATAGCGTCGCAAACATAGAGCAAAATAAAGAGAAAATACGGCATATTTTACAGTACTACTACGATAAAGGCAAAAATGCATCTCAAGCAGGACCCGATACAGTTTCCATTTGCACCGCACAACGATGGTTTCAACGTTTTCGTTCTGGTGTAGAGGTGGTCGAAGATGCGCCACGCTCCGGAAGGCCTGTCGTCGAAAATTGCGATAAAATCGCTGAATTGGTCGAAAGAGACCGGTATAGTAGGAGCCGTAACATCGGTCAAGAGCTGGGCATGAGTCATCAAACCGTTATAAGCCACTTCATTAAATTCAATAAATAATTCAATAAAAATACCGCAAGACTTTTTTGACAACCTATTATTAGCATTTGAAAAATAAAAATGACAAAAAAACAGGTCATTAAAATTAGTGCAGATTTTTATTTATAACCCGTTATTTCGAGAATGACACTTGCGCAGTCTCGTTCTGAATTCTGTAGCAAGTTAAACACCTTACCGTTACAACAACAACTAACTGTACGAAGGATAGAAACTAGATCTAAACATTTCAATGACTTTAAATTCTCACATTTAAATGACTTTTGGGTCCTGTGTACTCTGTACTCCTTCACTTCTCATACAACTGCCATATTTATGAAAGTACAAAGCCGCAACAAGAGTCTAATCGGCAGTACGTAAGACTATAAAAAAAAACTTTTTTCCAATCTAAGAATATATGTAAATCTAACCAATACACAGAAAGTCAGTTTAAAACATTTTCTCGCAAAAAACTTACCTCGCAAATCTTGTCGTTCTGCTAATTTTCCGATTAAGAAACAAACCCTTACAAACATTTTTGCATTGTTTACATCCAAACAGGTTAATAAAATTTGTATCCCATCTACGTTCACAAACTCCACTAGACCAGGTTCAAAATTTTGTAATAAAGATGATATTGCATGTAAACTACTGGTTGCAACTTCATCCGATTGATTTAAATATCTCATAAGTGCTGGAATTGTTTTTGCATCAACAAAATACTTTTGACATACTGGGTTATTTTGTGACATTTCTGCAATTATGTAGGCAGCTAAACTTATTATTTCACAATCTGTGTGATTTAGGTTTTGAATTAAATATACAGAGCCGCCAGCTTTCACGAAACTATTTGCAAAATCTATGTCGTCAATACTCTCCCTGATTATATACAAAGCGTTAACTTTGTCAGTAACTGTTGATTCTTGGTCGTCTAAAATAGATATTGCATTCTGAAACTCTTTCATGACATCTGTAGTCATAGTATTTAAAGCTGATTCGAGGAACTGTTTTTTCTGAAAGACATGAAAATAGACAACTGAAAATGTTGCATCTAGAAGAAATTTTGAGTTGACAGCCCAGATTTTACCCGCATCAGGGAAAATCTTCTATAATGTTAATGAATGATGGTGGATAGAAATAATATAAAATAGTACTTATCATTGGCCTCAACATCCGCACCGTGCTTTCTCCAGACTGGATAAAGAAGCGAAGCAAATGAGTCTGGTAGTGAACGAGGGCAAAACGAAATATCTCCTGTTATCAAACAAACAGTCGTTGCACTCGCGACTTGGCTCAGATAAAGAATACCACTCCGTTGGAAGGACCAGGTGAAGAAGGATTGGAATCTCCAATTGGCGCCAAACAGCGAAAAGGAAGAACGCTGTTGTAAACTCGGCTATAGCCGCGTAAGCGGTATCTACGCCAATATAGAAGAAAAAAAAGTACCTACCTATCAATATTCTACAGCGCAAGAGATAGCTCGTAGCAGTGAACCATACCCACTACGCGCCATTTTTTCTAATCAATCGATGAAGGTAATTGAACGAATTTCAATTGATATCGTGTTTTTTTTCGCCAATTTCGTTGAAATGGGTTGTGTGCAAAAACAACCACAAATTTATATGAATGTTTATATATGAACAAAGTTTTCAGAGAAGAATTTATTAATTACTACTATGAGCAAATAATAGTAAGACTTCGCTTATAATTTTAAAATTCCTTATTTATTCTTCTAAATCTATGTCGTTCCCTCTAAAACAATCCCACTTGGCCCCAATAAACTTCTGCCAACGTTTTTTCCAATTCTCAAAACAGCTGTTAAAGGTTATTTCCTTCAGACACATGGCTCTAATTCTGGCGAATACGGTTGCGGCATGATATTGGTTGAAAATTCATTATCATGGTGAAAAAACCAAGAGTTGTCGACCCATTATTAAGAATAGCTTCGCGCAAATGAAGCATAATACTCAAATTGTATACCTTGTTCAGCCAGTCGGAAGGAATTCGTTGTGCACCACACCTCGATAATCGAAGAAAACTGTCGCCAGTAATAATATGTTTCTTGACATCCTGAGCATTGTTTCACAGACGCTAAAGTGACCTGTTTTCCGAAAAAATTTAATTATTTTGGAAATAATCTTGTTTTCACTTTTCTTAGGCCCAAATGATCTTTCAAGATGGTTTTCACTCATCATTCCAATATTCCAACGATGCTAGTAAGATCTCTGATTGTTAATCGTAGATTTTCAAGCACCTTTCTTTATTAACGAAAACTTTTGCTCACGACAAACAATTATCGCCGAAGGTCTTTTCCAACATTCTGAACGCTTCGACACTAGACATTTGATTTCGCACTCAAGCTCTTTGTTGAATAATTCCGCTGAATGCATTTTATGTACTTCAGAGACACAAGTGTATACTAAACTCAGAAGTCACTGACAGTAAAACCAACCTCAAAGAATGGGTTTTCGGACGGAATTTAAATTAAAATTTCTTACTATCTTTTGCCCTTCCTTATCTTCTTCCACAAAATTTCCCATGAATGTTAATTAAAAACTAAAGTATATTTTTCACAAATGTCAAAATGTAACATAATAGTCCATGTAGTGAGGACATTTCGTGTCCGAAGAAGCCTAACGTTGCGATTCATTTGCGTTTTTGTTCTTTCCTACAGCAGCCGGTTTTACAATACCGGAGTTGACTCGAACTTCGATTCCGCAAAATGATCGCTCATGCATTTGCTCGCTTCACCCCATTGGTAAAATTTAAGAACAATGACAAAAGTTTGCAGCTAAGGTCTTAGCAAATAAGCACGATATCTTACTCCAGGTAGATCAATATAAGCGGACGAAATTGGTGAAGCACCTCAAGCTTTGAACTACCGTCAAATCCTTATCCAACCCGAAGAGATACGACAACAACCGACTCGAAATTTTTAGTCTTTTTATGATTGACCAACCTTCACGCACCTGCTGTGTGAAAAATCGGAAAGGTGGTCCCTCTGTTGAAAACTGGAAAGCCTGCTGCTAGGACAGCCTTATGGTAATACAACTGTAAACCTTCTTTCCTCAGTAGTTGAGGCCTTGCTACACCCGACATTTATACACCTCCAGCATGGCTTCCCCAAAACGAACCGCACCACAACAGCAATTAGCGTCATAAACAACCATATAGTGGCGTTAGACTTATGAAAAGCCTTTGACGCTTAGTACTTAAACGCGCATCGCGACCTTTGGTATTCATGCCTGTCGAATGATCGTAAGGGGATGGAGCTGGCTATATATGTACACGATTCGACTTTCTGTACAATAAATGACGAAGCCCCCACCAGAATTATGGGCACCTGTAATAGCTCGCACTATATTACCATTGCTAGCGGTGGTCCGATAAATAGCATAACTTGGCAACCTATGTTAACTCTCTGATTATACCATCTGCTCACAATTACC
This sequence comes from Bactrocera correcta, assembly GCA_027475135.1. Lineage (NCBI taxonomy): Eukaryota > Metazoa > Arthropoda > Insecta > Diptera > Tephritidae > Bactrocera > Bactrocera correcta. The sequence continues at coordinate 62,979,794 of CM050326.1, read as the reverse complement.
ACCTCCCAACTTTATTTCTGTCAACATCCGTATTTTTGTTAACTATAATAAAGCTTCACAGAACATACCGAAAGCACCTTCAATGCACTATCCATTCCTACGGACGTGCGTTTCATCCCGGTTGGAAAAATCGCGAAACTCCGCCCTAATTTCAAGCCGAAGCCACTGTTTTAACTAATGAGGGCGACACCTTACACTAAGCCGATCTTTTAATAAAGAATCTCAATTTGGAGGTTCGGCAACTGGTAAATGAACACAAGCGGACAAAATGGAATGAAGACCTGAAGTTTTGCAACCTCTCCACCGGCGTGATTAAGCTTTGGACTACTGCCAAGGCTTGGTCTAATTCGAAGAGAAATTCAATTCAATGGCCTCTTCGGGCCCCATGTAGTATGCGAGCCATTAGCCGGCAATTTACACTGCACCCTCAGTAGGCAAAGTCAAACGATGTGTTACCCTTCCTAATCCATTGAGGCTGATGGAATTAACATGCTGATGCTAAAGCATCTAAGCTTAGCAACCTGTCCTTGACCACTTTTTAAAAACCCGTTGTGTGAAATCGGAAGAGTGGTCCCACTACATAAACTTGGAAAACCTGGTAAACCCGCCAACAAATGGCAGCCTTAACGTTCGACAACCCAGTAGTGAAGCAACTTAAGGATTTGCTAAACCCGAGTTTCACTCATCATCTGATTCTTGGAAACGACCAGCATGGCTTCCGCACCACCACAGCATTCAGCGTCATATATGTTGAGATATGTCATAATCTAAACCAAAAACCACCCCGCGAGAGGACAATTCCCGTAGCATTGGACTTGTCAAAAGCCTTTGACACAGTCAATCACACAACGCTACTTGAGGACATCGAAAAGTCCACGCTCCTTTCAGGGCTGGAAAGGTGGACTATGGACTATATGAGCGGTTTACAATCATCCGCATTGTTTAGAGGTCAAAACTCTAAACTGGGAAGAATTGAACAGAAAACTCCCTCAACCACCAGAGGGAATTTCTATCACCTCATACACTGATGATTTCACGATCATGACGTCCGGCAATGGAATCGACCCACCTCGTTTCCTCGCTGCACGGAACCTAACACTCTCCCCCATTAAATCCACAGCGGTCATATTTACTAACTGGACGAAGGAGTACATACTTGTTCTAAATATTGCAATCGATGGCGAAAAAATCCAACTGTCAATAACCCTAAGATTTTAGGTGTGATACTTGACAGTCTGTGCTCCTTCAGTCCTTATACGACTGCTATTGTTGCCAAAGTATAGGGCAGCAGCAATATTCTCAAACCGCTAGCCGGCAGCCCTTGGGGCAAGGACAAAGAGACGTTGTTGCCTACGTACAAAGCAATCGGTCATTAACTACGCAGCCTCAATATGGTTGCCTGGATGCAGCTGGACATAGATGAAGAATACACAAACCAGTCCGAACACCGCTCTTCGGACTTGAACAAGATGTCTCCTGATGTCTCTCATGGAACATCATTGAAACAAAGCCGCCTTATAGGAAAATCAGGAGAACATTCCTCTAACATGTCGACAAACTTGAGCAACAAGACCCAAAAGTAACTTCGATCTGGGTATTTTAGCAGGTTAAACTCCTACTTATCCAAAATCTACACTGACATACAAAATATATGCCCTGCATGCTTTAAGTACATACTCTACACTAATCACCTTTGTGCATTCCCAATGAAACCAAAAAAAAAACTTGAATAATAATAATACATATGTATGTGCCAAATCGTCACATCAAAATAATAATTAGAGTTTAGTATACAGCTCCTTTTCTGAAGTACAGTGAATCACAGTAAAAGTGAGAATTGAAAATTAGCAGAAAAAGAGCAAAAGGAAAGCATTTACCGAGAGAGAAACTAAGAAAAATGCCCATCTCAGTGCTCCAAAACTGACCCACATAGTTGGAAACCATCTAAATATCCATGTCAACCCCGAAACAGTAAGAAGAGTCCTCAGGAAGCACGATTTTAATGGTCAGGTGGCTCGTAACAAATCATTAATTAGCCAGAAAACCCGTAAGAAGCGTCTGGAGTTTGCGAAAAAGGATGTTCTAAAGAATATGAGTTTTTGGCAAAAGGTTTGTGACGTAAATAAGTAGTTAAAAGCTACTAATAATGTCTTTAGGTTTTATTTACTGACGAAAGTAAATTCAACTTATTTGGCTCAGACGGTAAACAAATGGTTTGACGGAAAAAGAACTGTGAGCTTCAACCGCAAAATCTTTCTTTCAGTATGAAGTACGGAGGCGGCTCCCACATGGTATGGGGCTGTATGGCAGATGGTGGTACTGGAAATCTTCACCATATTCCAGGCATAATAAACAAATTCGACAATGACCCCAAGCACAAATCTTTCGTTGCGCGGGAATGGTTATTGTACAATTGTCCACATGTACTAGAAGTGCCACCACAGTCTTCGGACTTAAATATAATTGAAAATTTATGGGCCCTTCTCGATCGGAATAATTAATATACGATTGGGTCTAGTTGAAAAAGCAGAAAACAACCCTATTCAAGTAGAAACGTTCGTAAACAAATAAAAATTAAAGATGTTTAATGTATTCATACTTTTGAATTCGCAAAGCTGCCTACAGGAGGATACGAGGTATGACAATTAAGTAATGAGACTGATTCCATCAAAACCGTATATTTGAAAATTATTCTACAACTCTGCCATCTCCTTAAAGTAGTCCCATTGGGCAGCTATACACCGATTCCATAGCGTTTTCCATGCTTCATAACATTTCTGGAACGCTTCAACTGTGTTATCCGCGAGTACCCTCGTCACGGCCGCCTGGATGGTCGTAATCGACTAAAAATGGGTTCCTTTGACCACCGATTCTGGGACACGCTGAGGGCGATGTGGCACGGTGCGTTGTCGTGATGAAGGATCCAGTTACGAGCGATGTCTGGGCGTTTTCGCAATGTTTCGAGCAATTGTATACTTGATTCACAGCTTTCCCCGGTGGAACGAATTCTTTGTGGACGATTTCACGGCTATCAAAAAAGGCAATAATAATCGTTTTCCCCTTCGACTTGCTCATGCATTTTATTCGGGCGGGGGCGCTTTCACGCCCCTCCTTAAACTCTTTGTGCCATCGAAACACCTGCGCACGACTAAGAGCACTATCACCATACACTCTTACAATTTTAGCGTACGTTTCCGAAGCTGTTTCGCCCAATCTGCTCTTGATTTCGTTTTTCCATTTTCATAACGAGCACTACACACGTCTACTTAACTTGACGCAGCAGGCGAACTAAACAAGCTAGAGCAATGGTACATGCATCAATGGAGAGGGGAGGGATGGCAGAAAAAGAGAAAGGGAATTTCAAGGTCACAGGTTTACTACAAGCGCGGCAATAAAATCAGTCTCATTACTTAATTGTCAAACCTCGTAGGTCCTAACTAAATCTTTGTGCGATGAATATTTTTTGAAGTATATTGTTTGTTCTTATGTTCAAAGTTATCACTCTATAATTTCACTTGACCCACTGCAATATGTAGAAATATAGCAAATATACCATGTACCATACCTCTACATCCATTTCTTGGCATGTCGTCCCCTTAGCATCTTCATTTTTAGTATGGTCCAATAAAAACTTTAAAACACCCTGTAAATACAAGAGAAATAGGATATGATTTTAAAATATAATATATAGTATATGATAGTTATAATAAAAATAAAATTAAAATATAATAATTATAAAAATTAACACATGCTTATAGAATGTATTTTTGTAGAACTTTGGAACTGTACTTCAAATTAAACACAGAAAAATAAATAAAACGGCTTTATTAGCTTACACAGTGTCACTCAAATACATGAAATGTGTTTAACTTGTAGAAACTTGGTACACGTGTACCTTGGCACTCTTTAATGGTGCCAAAGCCAGATCGTTGCCACGCCTCTAAATTGAAAGTTATTAAATTATAAAGTGTTGTACCTAAGCTACAAAACTAAAACTCGGTAGATACCCCCATTATGGTTTTCAACTTTCTTTAAATGAGTTAATCCTCCCCCACCATAACCGGGAAATACTGGCGCACCTTAAGGACAAACACACATCACCACACAACACCAAAACAACTCACCACACCTGTACCCACTAAACAAAAAGGATGGACAGCAGGATAGAGACACATTCGTCATCTACTATTCGTGATATACAAGCCGCCTATCCACAAACGCTTCCTACATATTTGCCACTCCAGACGGCGATTCGACGCGATATTATTAAGCAAAACATTGTACTGCAAACAAAGCATAATTTTAAATAAATTGTACCTTTCAAATACTCAACTATTTTTTCATTTTAAACACTCGCGCGAGTGTAAGTGCATATCACCAGTGGTTTGTATTCCCCAATAAATTGGGTCGTTATTTGTTCATGGTCCTTCGAGCCTTACAGAAAGGCACTATTAGAAAAACTAAAATCAAAATAAATATAAAAGCTGTACAAAGTTCGAAATAAACATACATACATTCATATGTAAATTTATACTAAAACACAAAACTAAATTCGGTAACAAAGTGCAGTGACACTAAACAATAAAACTATATATACATATGTACATACATGTCGGTGAGAAACAAATAAATGCAAAATAAAAGAATAGTTTTCTTTTGAAATTAATTTAGTAATATTAAATAAAATAAAAGAAAAAAAATAACAAAAGAACAACCAAATCAAAAGACCGCAGTGGGCTAAAATACAAAAAAAGTAAAATAAAATAAAGTTGAACGGCTCCCAAAAGATATGCATACAGAAATGTACATATGTATATATGAAACAAAAGGGTATATCCAAATAAAATCTGCGAAAACAAAAACACAGGTGAAAATTTGTTATTATTACAAAAATATAAACATAAAAGTGCAGTGCGAAACATAATAATTAACAACAGAAAAAAAGAGGTTCAATTCGATAAAAGAGAACTGAGGCAGATATATGTACATAAGGCAAAGGAAATACAGTGCAAAACAATAAAACTACAATAAAAGAGCGGGCGTGTGATACAAAACTAAAATAACAATAACCAACAAAATACGTAACTGAAAAAAGCGCGCGAATTAACTAAACAGACTCTAAAAACATCAAACAACAACAAGCACAGTATAGGACTGGAAGAAAAAGCCAAAGGCACAAGCACACGCACTAACAAGTATCCATTTACATACACTCATAGTCCCCAAAACCCCCTGTCGGAAATCAAAGTGCGTTGAATCGATTCCTTTTAATATTTGTGACCTGGTCTAGGTCTGAAAAGGGAGCTAATGTGCAAAAACCAGTTTTCTGGGAAACAGCTGTTAAAAATAAATAAACTCGTTTCGTCAGTTTCTCGTTAAATTGATTTTTTGACACCTAAGCCCCCTTTCCGCAGACCAGGTCACATTTATATATTTGCTTATATGTATGTTTCAAAAGCACAAAATTAAATTTGTGTTTCTAACGAAAATTCCGTTGGTATAAAAATAAAAAAGAAAAAACCATCACCAAACTGTTTTAGTTCGGTTTATAGTTTGGTAATATATAAGTATAACAAATTATTCAGGCCGATAATTTCTTCGAGGATTAAGTTAACATCAAGCGGTTTTACATAAACCAAATAAGCAAAGACACAGACGTTAAGGTATAACATATAAACAAAACAAAAAAAAAAAACATACATATACGTATATTCAAATTTTCTAATGCGATAATATTTATATATATTTACATACAAAAATATATACAAAGTGCATGCGGGAGAATACCGCACATTCTTTATTTCGCCTTCGTACTCTCTTCGCAGTGCGAACATACATATTGACGACAAACAATCACCCGGTGCCCCCAATATACCCTACACTGGGTATTAGTACAAAAAAAAATTACGTAGTTTTAAAGTTAAAGAAAGGCCCGTTTAAAATTCACTTACAATAAGGCGGTAAAGTGGAACAAAATTTCTCTAATTTCATCTTTTTTGTTAAAAACAGAATCTAATAGCAATTAAACAAAATCTACATAATTTGTGAATACTGTATATACAAACATACATACATATATTAAAACATATAAATCTTTAAAGTTCACATTGGCATCTATCCGGCAATACCTCTTGTTCTTTGGCAAACAAAAACAAGCAGGATTGCATACAAAAAGCGAATTGATCTCTCTAACGAGCTCTCAATTGCTTAAGGACAAGAACATAATTATAAACACATACAAACAAATACTAATATAAAAAGCGCATTGATTTCTTCAACGCTCTCAATCGCACAAAACATAAGTTCGAGTATTAGGGTGTACCTAAATACAAAATATTCCGACATCAAATATTTTAATATATAAAAAACGCGGTTGAATAGTAATTAACCATTCAAAACAAAGCATAAATAAAAATAATACTACTGCAAACAAATACAAAACGATATTAATAAAATATACGTTTGTACTGATATAATCTGGAAAAACTCTTATTTATTTAAAAAGAGTATACAATGTATTACACTTATCGCTTCTATTAGATGCCATAAATCAGTTTACACTGAGAAAAACTTTAACAATATTTTAAATCAAAAATATATAACATATCAAAAATGGTTAATAACGAAAAAAATCAAAATACACCTGCAGGAGCTACACGAACGAAACAAGTTGTTAAATTTATTTCAGAGAGTGACAGTTCAACAAGATACTGCACTAGATTTGCCTCTTCACCGATTCAAGAAAACTCTGAATCGTTATTAGAAATAAAAGGTCAAAATCTTAAAAATTTCTGGACTCGTCTTCAAGCGGCTCATGACGCCATAGTAGAATCTGACGATTCAAACCTATGACACAATTTGAAACAATCGGCTTACGCAATATATGGAAACTGCTTAGACCAATATGAAGAAACAAAAGCTATGATCTCCGATCAATTAAAGCTAATAAAAGCAATTGCACCTACTCCACATCCGAGAGTAGAGCTGCCACAAATGCAACAATATCAAGGGGCAAGTTCAGGTATCCATCTCGAGGTGCCCGCATGTGACACAGAAACATTCTATGGGGGACATGTTTACAGGCGTTTACATCAACCATCCGCAACTATCTAAAGCACAAAAATTGTATCACCTCCGATACAAAACCAGTGGTCAAGCAAGCATGAGAGTAAAACAGTTCGCTCTTAATGACAATAATTTCAATTTGGCTTGGGAAGCTCTAGAAGCTAGATACGACAACGAAAGAATACTGGTCGATAAACAAGTAACGACACTAATGAACTTGCCAAAAATTAAGAAAGAAACAAGTGTAGAATTCATCAAACTACAATCCACCCAACGTGGCAACAAATGAAAGATTTTCTCACCACCTAATATGAAATTGCGGAAAGCTTAGAAGAAAAAATAATAAAAACTAAGAAGATTAAACACGACCAAAATGGAAGCTTAAATAGACCCCAAGCTAGAAGCAACAAAAATTTAAACAAAAGCTTTTACAAAACACAAACGTTCACATCCGAACAAAGAAATCAAACGTCATGCGAACTATGTACCAGAGGGCATAAACTTATATCTTGCAAGAAATTTAAAAACTTAAAATTTAAAGCACGAAATAATTTTGTCAGGTCAAAAAGACTTTGCACAAATTGCCTGTCACATGCGCATACATATACAAATTGCAAAAGCAAATTTAAATGCTTATATTGTTATAAAAGACTTCATACAATGCTTCATTACAGCACATATCCCATCTAACCTCAAAGAAGCGCATATGCAAAAATAACCACGGGTTCAATTGCAAAAGCAAATCCCGAAACCTACAGTTCTAAAATTTGCCAAGACACACCATGTTGTTCAGAGGCTCAAAAAGTTCAAATACTGTACAGCGAAACACAAAGTGGACTAATTGCAGAACCAGTTTCCACCATACCAACTCAAGTTGGGGACAAATACCTTAATTCACAATTAAGGAAATTGCAAAAGTCAATGAAACTTCCAATAACCTACAAATCTACAAAAGATCAGTATTGTGAGCACTTCTCTAAAGCCACAACTGCTCAATCATATAATGGCCGGTACGCTGTACGACTACCACTAGAGCCACAATTTTCCAATACTCCACAATTTGGTTTAAAAAAACAAAGTTAGAGTTACTCTGACTGTCCCTATATTAAAAGGACATACCACTTTTCGGTCCCGCAGGATGGCTTTCGCCAATAATGGAAAAACAAAAAAAGACAAAAATTCTGAACAAATCCTAGAGCGGTAGCGCACTACTACGCACTAAAATATTACATATACAAAACTTTCCAAAAAGTCGAAAAATCGACACCTATACAATATGGGACAACTCAAAATTAACGTTAAGGAATCACCAAATTCCCAATGGGATACTGTGACGCACCTAGACTTACCAAAAGCAAAGGTAGCTCTTATCGCACCTACATAAGCGTTCCTAGGGGTAGTTGGTGGGAACCTGTTGTACAACTTGAACATCCCACTTAAAAATTATAATTCTAAATGAAGCCGTTCGCAATTACCGGCCACTCTCTCGCAAATTCCCTCTAATTCCACAGCTCAAACCTCAAAGCTGAGAAGCACGCACTCTGGCCATATCTGAGTCAGACGTGGCGTCGCTATATTTCATGATAAAAAAAATGTAAACGATTGCCGATAAACCGATGTAAGGAAAATTCAAATAAAAATTATAAATAATAAATCTATAAAAGAATCAACCACAAACGGTTCTTATAGTAATATGTTTAGAACCAAAGCAGTTTTTAACATTTGCAGCAAGTATTCTATGCCCTCGGCTACTCCACCAACAGTAAGTTGAAATACACGTTACGGCATATACGTATAATACTAGGCAAAATATTCATCTAGGGGGCCCAGGATGTATAAATGAGTTAATCCTCCCCCACCATAACCGGGAAAAACTCGCGCACCTTAAGGACAAACACACATCCCCACACAACACCAAAACAACTCACCACACCTGTACCCACTAAACAAAAAGGATGGACAGCAGGATAGAGACACGTTCGTCATCTACTATTCGTGATATACAAGCCGCCCATCCACAAACGCTTCCTACATATTTGCCACTCCACACGGCGCCACGGAATTGCCACTTTGGCATCGATCGTCATCGTTCCACTCGCGCCGACAACAAAACCTATTTCGATTCGACGCTATATTATTAAGCAAAACATTGTACTACAAACAAAGCATAATTTTAAATAAATTGTACCTTTCAAATACTCAACTATTTTTTCATTTTAAACACTCGCGCGAGTGTAAGTGCATATCACCAGTGGTTTGTATTCCCCAATAAATTGGGTCGTTATTTGTTCAAACTTCATTAAGTTGAATTGAAGTTGAAGCAATTCAAATTCAGATCAACCCAACTTTAATTTTGCATTACGAATTTCAACAAAGCCTAAAAAGTAAGTATTTACCAGATAATTAAACAGACAAAAATTAAAAAAAAAGAAAAAGGGACATGAGTTCGATTTATTATGCGATGACCTAAATTTGTAACCCAGAAGTTTTATTGACAGTTAAATGGCTTTTAAATAATGATTGTTACAAATTCAAAGCAAAACGCTTCAAAAATTAATTTTACTCAAAAAGTGTACTCCTAGGAATGGTAGATTGTGTACCTTAGTTATGTTCGCAACACTTCCCACTCTACCATAATTTTATCTTTGCTGTTTCCAAAGTTTGCCTCGTCTAGCTTCTTTTCAAGAGTCGCAAAAATTTTTTTAAAGGAATTCTTAATTCTTAGAGGTAGCAATTGATTGGAGGGGATTGTATCCTTCACCAAAAAAGGCTCTTTGAAAACGGCCAATATTATTAGTTAATATCTTGCAAATAGAACTCCACAAAGCTACAACGTCGGCTAAACTAAGCTTATCGAAAAAAGAATCTAATTATGGAAATCTTGTCAAAATTATATGCAAAGTATTTTCTTTCTGCCGCAGAGCTTAGCGAAACTACGAGTAAGACATTGATAAATTATATCTCTGCAAGATGGAGGTAACAGATTACACATGCACATTCAAACATTTCCAGCTGTTCAACTCCACAATTACATTTTTTGTAATTTTCAATTGAATTGAATTGAAAAATAATGCATTCAGAATATTTGTTACATCGCATCATGTTTTGAAAATGTTTGATGAGCCTTCTTACTAATTTCTACTAAATTGTGAATTGAACTCAGGTTTTGCCAAAAAATTTGCTTATGATAGCGTGAATATATTATATTGTTAATATTTTATTTTAAACTTGGTTTTTAGCTATGTTTCCAAGTTGTTAAATAATTTTAATATTTAGTTTAAATGTGTTAAAACTGTTAAAATAATAAAATAAAAAACGAAAACTAACAAAATAATTGTTGAAAATTTGTTAAATGTATTTTTAGAAACTGATTATAGTAACAACCATACCGATATAACCTATGAATTTGTTAGAAGTAACAAATGGGTAACAAATAATATATATCGAAATAGATATTGTTGTTACGGCTAACAAATTGAAAACAAATACGTTAACATGTTTTTATGTCAAATACTATGTTCGGACCGACAACGAAAACATGTTTTCGTGGGAAAAACTGGTTTTCGCACGAAAACTTGTGTTTTCGTCCATGTAAAATCTGTCAAACGAAAACACAGTTTTCGCTGAAAACTACTTGAAACCCCACGTTCCACTCATTATAATCGGTGCCTGCTCTAGTTTAATCGATTTTTTGGAAGACATATTTTGGCGGCCCTAATGCTATGTTCGGACCGACAGCGAAAACATGTTTTCGTGGGAAAAAGTGGTTTTCGCACGAAAACTTGTGTTTTCGTCCATGTAAAATCTGTCAAACGAAAACACAGTTTTCGCTGAAAACTGCTTGAAAACTTACATTCCACTCATAATAATCGGTACCTGCTCTAGTTTAATCGATTTTTTTGGAAGACATATTTTGCCGGCCCTAAATTGTCACTCGATATTTGTTTACATTCCATATACAAATACAGCTGCTCACTGTTAAGGGGATTCTCTTGTTCTTGCAAAACCCTTGCACGGTGCACCAATTGCAGAATTTTCTTCTTGGTGCAACGGCACAACAAACACGCAAAAATTTATTTGCAATGGCTGTAAAATATGTCAGACCAAAACTCATGTTTATTTTCGTGCCGTCATATATCACTAGATTCGCAATGTATGCAGTCTTGGCCTTGCATATTTCGGTATAGGATTTTTGCATTTTGTGTCATCTTGAAGGAGCAAGAGAATCCCCATATGGATAGTTGTCAGTGAAAACTCATCGAAAACATACATTGTCGGTCCGAACGACTTACGTTCCACAACATACAAATGTGTTTTCAAAATGTTTTCAATGTCGGTCCGAACATAGTAAAAGGTAACAAACTGCTGACTAATACAATAACACTAACAGATATTTGGGTAACAAATACTTTTGTTATGATTTACACATAGAATATATTGCATGAAAATTTGATTGTAGAAAAAAATGTCTCGTAGGATATCACACAGTTTGTTGATAGCTCAAAAAAAATGGTACTGAAATTGTAATATAGAATATCTTGTTGCGTTCTCATAACAACTAAACAAATGCTAAAATAACTAAACAAACTTAATTTTGAATATAAAAACAAAAAGGTCTTTACAAGACGGGTAAAAGTTAGCTAACTGGTTACCGATGTTCGGCTCTGTTACGCTTTGTCTAAGAGCGTTTTTTTTTTTTCATTGGCTATTTAATTGGTTCGTCATCTGTAACTGAAAATATTTTTTTTTTTTTTGATTTCCATAATTTACAGAAAGCTGGTGCATGGGTTATTTGTTAGGTTAGCCATTGGTTGCAGAAAACAGGTTCATGGGGATGCACATCACAAACAAACTTGACCTGAAAGGGCAGCCAAGTGAGGGCAGACGACGTTTTCGAGCGCATACGATTTAAAATTTTGTGTGTTTTATTCATTTGATACATCTAAGAGGCTATTTTCCCATTCACTGAAAAAGGAAACTAAATTTTGAACTTATACACGAGTGAATAAATAGTTAACACATTTGCTAGCATACAGCCGTCTTGCAGGGATATTTATTACGATAAATTTATAGTTTAGGTCCACCGACGAAGAAGACCGCGAAAATAAAAATATTTTTTTTCTTTAATAATCTTATTTTGACGCGAAGATGCGAATTCCGTGGGCGGAAAGTAAATTTGTATATAAATTTGCATAGACATATCAGAGAGCTGCAATGAGTATGATTAAGTCAGATCAAATATACAATGAAATCAACTTGGCTGAGCATACACAACATTGTTGATTGCGTCAAGTACCGATCAGGGCTAACTGATTTGATACAATACAAACAATATATTCTTCGGCAATCACGATCGAGTATGACAGACTTTGGTTTAAATCAAATCACATCAGCTTAGCGGTTGCTCCAATTAAAATGATCAATTACTCGATTGTTGTATTGATTCCAATCATGTGACGCATACTGAGGAAAATTTATGACTTTGAGTAAGAGTACATGTTGGAAGAATTCGATGCATACATACATAGGCGTGTAAATGTGTAGAGCAAGTACACGAGTGACTCAGTGTATTGGAATAACATATAACCCGAACATTGTCGGAAATTCCAATCATACAAATATGAGTATGATTCACAACCAAATTATGTATAAACTGCTTGCCATTGATTCCAATTTGTTTTTTGTCACAATAATTACCTATGTCAGTCCACAATAATTACCTACGTCCACAACTTATAACGCTATTCTGATGCTGTTATTTTGCTTAATTTTTGGTTGCTACTCCTTCCAATTACATTCTAACGAAATTTGATTGGATATTTAAAAAAATAGGTACAAATTTGCATTTTACCCTGAAAAAAAGTGAATAATTTGATAATGATCTAAACAGAAAAAGCACAAATCCAACACAGATTGCCAAATTATGAACTGGAAACGCCCTAAATTTAATTTAAAGTGATCTTAATTTGAAGAAATATAAAAAAATTCGCAAAGCTCCTTCACAAAAATAAAGGTAAATCGTATTGGATCCGATGGCAAATCATTTGTCCATCGCATCGACGCGAAAGCGCATGAGCAAAGTAAGTTTATTTTTTCATTTTTGTTTTAAATGTTTGATTCTTTCGTTTTTTTATAACAAAAAATTAAATTTTTGAAAAACTAACTTTCCATTCACAGAAGCAGTAGCGCACAGGCCGCTGAGAAGGTAGCAAGCACCGGGTTTCCGGGCACCGGGTTTCCGGGCACCGGATTCGGAAAAGTCACACCGAAGGTGCTCAAAGAAGAATGAGCACGATGATTTTTGCCAGCTTGAAGTGGTACTTGAAGCACCTCCGGGAGGAGAGGACTCCTGAGGTAACTGAGGCACTGGCGAGGAGCAGGGTCAGAGGAAGTAGTGTCTCCCCTGCGAAGGAGCTTAAATGGAACGCTAGGTTTGGTTTCGGTGCCCCGTTAACGCACCTGCGACCGCCAGACGAGCGATTATGCCCAGCTTCAAAAGACTGAAGGCCAACCCTCCGCTTCAAATCCCTCGGACGCCTTTCCATCTCGGTGGTTTGTAACATAGAGTCTATATCCCGGTATAAAGAAATTGCTTTTTTACGTAAGGTGAGTTTCTGACAATAGCATTACATCGATATTATTTTCATCCAAAAAGTCCAATTTATATTGGTTAACACCATTAGCATTCCATATACAAACGTTCAATACGCTAATTTTTTACTTAAAAAAGTTTGCAACATTTGGTTTTGTGCTTTGATTATTTCTTGAATCGCATTCTGCATTGTAGACATAAACTGTGTCATACATTGGGTAACGTTGAAAACCATAGTTTCAATGTTTCAAATTGGGGCAATAACATTTGTGCAGTGTTGCCTATCACCAGGTCTGCATAGCTCCCTTTTGTATTATTGTCTTTAAGATTTACGGGTTTTGAAATATGGAGAGGGATTTCAATAATTCCGTTAGGAGGAATGTTTAACATTTGGTTACAACGTCCTTGAATTCCGACAGACAATGTCATTTTTAAGTCTTTATATGCACTGTAACCCCTTTAGTTTGCAGTGTGATTTCCCCACAATTACTACATTTTTTTATTTAAATCCTATTCTTTAAGAGAACATTTTGAAATAGGATGCAGATCACCACACAGATTCTTGGCAATTGGTGCATTGTACTGGTTCATTTCTTGTATGCTGTTCCTCAGCGATAATTCTTCGATGGAACAGATATTTTAAAATGAAAATTGGAAGTGTTTCATTTTCTTTCGTCGTTTAGAAGTTGCCATCTATTATATTTTGAACACTGGTTGTGAGACATTATTTCTGCTAAAAATATTTACTGCTGATTTAATACGAAAACCACATTCTTTTAGTGCTTCGTTAACATCGCTAGAGTCTATCGAAAACTCTTTACCTTTTTTGTCAACCACTTGGCCTTTAGAGCTCTTCAGTTGGTAACACCCTTATAACAACCTTTTATAATATAACTGAATATACCAGAACTTTATTTATAAGTATGTTATTTTGTGTAGTTTTCTAGGTGGTGATGTATTTAATGTTATATTTTATGTTAAATTAACATTTATTTCGTTTGTTGTTATTTGAGCCAGCTTGTCGAGCTCTTCGTATTCACGCATTTCGGCCTCTTTCTTTTTTTGTCTGCAAATGTATTGCGCTTCCCTCTTCAACCCTCGGTATCTTTCCCAATCAGCACGTGTTGTAATCGATTGCAACGTTGCGAGGTAGCCGGTCTGTTTTCTTTCCACTGTGACACGGCACTCCTCATCGTATCAGCTGCTTTTTAGCATTTTCCGAAAACCAATGATTTCGTTTCAAGTGTACGTAAGGGACTGAAAGTGCCGTCCCACAGTCCCCTTATACTTTAACCCTTATTATAATAGGCAGAACTTTTCAGATCAGGAAACTACCCAAGAACAGTTTCGCACACAATTTTATGAATTTTGGTGTTTGAATACATTGAATACTGTTAGCAAACGGTAAGCACACATTTTTTAAATTTAAGAACGTTTCTAATTTAACGTACGACTTTACAACGGTCAACCATTATCATTCCTTTGCGTAACTTTTAAGGGCGCGGGTGGATATTTTTTGCGCATTTTCCGTCCTAATCCAGGGTGTTATGCGACTCCCGTGCCCTTTGGAACTTTGCAGCCAGGAGGTGAATGTGGCTGTAGTGGCCTTACCGCGCCAAGGGGCTCTGGCGTGGCGGACCCTCTAGTTCCCCATTATAATACCCGACGGCTCTCCTAGTAGAGCCAAGGGTCGTACGAACCAGCATGAATACAAACACAACAAAAACTAAACAAAAACCGGACAACATGGAACAACGGCGACAACAAGGGCACACGGAGGCGGATATTGGCAAGGACATCGATGCAGCGGCAAGCAAGGGGTGGCGAAGGGCTAAGCGTAAGTTTAGCTACCTGGACGTCCTTACGCCAGAGAAGCGGTCGCTGTTTGAGGAGCATGCCAGGGAGGATGATGACGACTTGCCCTCTTGCAGCGGCGCTCACCTGTCGAAATCGCCTGGTGCCGCTGTGGTAGCTACGAGCGACACCAAGACCCCCGCCGCACGGCGCAATGGGTCGGACTCGGGTGAGTCTAACCGGACAGAGCCTGACGGCGCTCGCAGGAGAAGAAGGAGGAGGCGCAGACGAGGTGGGCAACGCCCTCTCCCAGAAGCTGGTCAACCCGGTGGATGCGACGACCCAGGCAGGAAAGGGATGAGCGGCTCCACTATGAAATGGAACCTACGGACTCCGGAGGTAGAGGAAGATCTAGCGAGGAACTACCGTAAAGGGAGCAACGCATCCCCGGCAAAAGGGCCCGACAAGAATGTGTCAGCTCGAGTGCAAGTCAGCGGAAGTGGCTACCGTGGCCCGGTCAGCACCACCCTGACTGGAAGACGGGGTGATAGCAGGGCTGTGCCCGCAGACACGTATGCCCAAGCCGCAAAACACAAAAGCGGCCAGATCACGCCGCGGGAGCCCCCTAACCCCAAAATCTGGACCGGCTCCCCACCGGGTGGAGGAGGGGCGGCGCAGATATGCGGATGCTGTAAAAGGCATCCGCATGGCTGAACTGCCTCTAAACAATCCGGCGGAGTCGCTGAAACCGGAGGAGCTCACCGCGCTTCACGACCTCCTCATTGAAGAGGTGTTCAGGGGGGAGGACTAAGCGGCGTCCTTTCTAGGTGTTGAATTTAGAGGAGCTATGCTGCAGGTGGACTGCACGGATGAGGAGTCCGCTGACTGGCTGAGAGAGTACGCTCCAAAGCTGATAGGCTGGAAGGGCCCACTCCTTTGCCCGAAGAGGGCGGAAAACTTGCCAATCATGCACAGCATGACGATGTTCCTCCCTCGGTACGGGGACAAGCCCTATGAGTTCGCCTTGGGCCTGGTGAAGAAGCAAAACCGGAGACTCAGCATTTCGTCCTGGCGTGCCGCCAGCAGCAAAATGGAGGAGATAGGTGAGATGAGAGGATGGAGATTGCACGTTTTCATTGACGATGAATCGTACAAGTACGTCCGGGCAGGGAGCTCTCGCCTGTTCTACAGGTTCAGCACGGTGATCATGCGGCCTTACAAGCCTGCAGCCACCGGGAGCAAGGGAGCTGTAACGTCTGCCATTCTCTATAGCAAAGGATCAGTCAAGCAGGCAGTGCCTGAGGCAGACCGGGAGGTAGCTAAAAAGCAGGTGGACGTGGTGGAAGAGCGGCCCTGCGGAAGCAGGACGGAGAAGGCAGTGCCAGCAGCGACTACCGACGTCCCTGAAATTGGTCTGACGGCAGAGCAACCCTCCACGCAGGAGCTCCTAGACGGGCTAGGAGACCCTAGGGACAGCAGTGAGATTGACGGCGGGGAAGGGGATCTGCCCTTCCTCGAACCCATTTTATAATGGCCGTCAATACGGAGACTGCCCAAGTGAACCTGCATCACGCGGCCGCAGCCCCGGCGGTCATAACAAGCAGGTTCACAGCGGAGTAACTGGGCGTACTGCTGATCCAAGAGCCTTGGATCTATAGAGGAGAGGTCAAAGGCCTCAAGACGGAAGCAAATAAGGTAATCTGGGATCTCTCTAGCGAGAGACCTAGATTATGAATAGTTGTCAGGAACAGTATTAATTTTTTCTGTATTTCAGAGTTCCTGACGCAGGACTTAGTGGCGGTGCAGGTCAGAGACTTTGAAGGCAAGGCCTTCGTCTTGGCCTCGGCATACTTCCCAGGGGAGGCACCTACAGCTCCCCGGAGGCGGTTGATAGGCTGGTGAAGCACTGTAGACGGCACAGGCTCCCCCTCATCATAGGATGCGATGCAAATGCTCAACATACGGAATGGGGCAGCACCAATTGCAACATAAGAGGTGAGTCTCTATTAGAGTATACTGTAGACAGCAATTTAGGTATAGAGAATGTAGGGTTTAAACCCACGTTCATAACTATAAGCAGGAGGGAGGTGTTGGACCTCACCTTGAGCAATGAGCTTGCGAGTGGACTGGTCTCGCAATGGAGAGTCTCGACAAAGCCTTCCTTGTCAGACCACAGGATCATAAGGTTCGTGCTAAAGGTAGAGGTTAGACAACTCCCTTCAGACTTATCGGAAGGCGAACTGGGTCGCTTTCAGGGATCTATTAAGCAGGGAATTAAGCAGGAGGGGGCGGACTGATGATAGCGTTTCAGGCCAAGGGCTAGAGAATAGGCTCTCTGACCTGAACGGGGCCGTAATCAATGCATAAAATAGCAGCTGCCTCCTAAAAGCGCCCACCGACAGACGAGTCTGTCCGTGGTGGACAAAGGAACTAACAGACCTCCGGAAAAAGGTGCGCAGCCAGTTTAACAGAGCAAAACGTACGGGGGTCTGGGCGGAATATCAAAGCTTTCTCACCTTGTAAAACAAGGAGATAAGGTCTGCAAAGCAGGCCAGCTTCAGGAGATTCTGCGAGAATGTCGCCACCACGCCAGAAGCGGCTCGGCTGCACAAAGCTCTGGCCAGAGGCACGAAGGACGTAGAGATTGCCATCACACGCGGCGACGGGACTTTTATGACCAGCGCGGAGGACAGAGCCATGGAGATCCTGCGGGCGCACTTCCCGGAGGCAGTTCGGGTGGACCACTGTCCACCCGTGATCGAGCACAGGCCATCCCGCGAGGATTGGAGTATCGCCAAACAGCTGTTTACGGCGGACTCGATCCGGTGGGCGATGGCCTCGTTCGAAAGATTCAAGTCTCCGGGAGTGGATGGATTTCTGGCGCTATTGCCACAAGGGGATCAGCTTTTGCTGCCTCACCTGGTTCGGCTGCTGAGAGAGAGCCTCGCAATGGCGTATATCCCTGAGGTATGGAGGACAGTGAAGGTGATCTTCATACCCAAGGTAGGAAGGAGGGACTACTCGTTGGCGAAATCTTTTAGGCCAATAAGTCTAACGTCCTTCCTACTAAAAACCATGGAGAAGATCGTTGAAAAGGAAATAAGGGCGAGGGCGCTGAACAGCTCACCGCTGCATGCGGCTCACCAGTACTGCTCTGTACCAGCTGACCTCTGAAATAGAGAGTTCACTGGAGCATGGGGATGTGATACTTTGCGCGTTCCTGGACATCGAAGGTGCCTTTGACAACACATTCCACAAGAATGTAGTCTGGGCACTGGAGAAAAGGAATGTGGCGGCACCAGTTCGAAGATGGATAGAGTTCGTACTACGTACAAGGGTTGCTGAGACTTCAGTAGGAGACAGCAGAACTCGTCTAGGTACAACAAGGGGCTGCTAACAGGGGGATGTGCTATCACCCCTGCTATGGAGTCTAGTCGTAGACGACCTGCTGACACTGCTTACAGACAATGGGATCCGCTACCAAGGGTATGCGAACGACAAAGTAATTATAGCAAAAGGCAAATATGAAGACACTCTCTGCGACTTGGTCAAAAGAGGTCTCAATCTAGCGAAGGGGTGGTGTAGGGAGGTTGAACTGAACATCAACCCCTCAAGCCGTGGGTAATTCCGTTTACGAGACGCAGAACCATACCCGGCCTTAGGACTCTCTCCCTGGGGGGCAGTGAGATAGGAATGACCAACAGTTTCAAATACTTAAGGTTGCCGCTAGACTCCACCTTGAGGTGGAAACAGCACGTAAACCTGACCTTGGTCAGGGCGACAGAAACATTAATGGTGTGCAATCGGCTGGCGGGTAGGTCCTGGGGCTGTAAGCCAAGGATAGTCAGGTGGTTGTACACCATGATAGTGAGACCGATAATCACGTATGGGGCGGTAGCCTGGGCCTCAGTTGCCTCGCAGATATCGGTTAGGACTAAGCTATTCAGAGGAGTTGTGGAATCTGATAGTTGTCGGAATCAGAATTGAAACCGATCAAAAAAAGCAGTAGGTGTTATGAATTCAGATATTATTGGTTTGATATTCGAAACAGAATTTGTATCGGTTTTGGGTGTCACGGAAACCAATTTTATCGGTTTTGCTGTCGCACACAGATTTGAAATGCTAGTTAAGAAATCAAGTTATTTTATTGTTACGAATTAATTTATCTTTGTTTGTATAGGAGAAAACATAAGAATAAAACACGAAATGTCTTAATTATTGAGTTTTTGAAAAAAAAATGCCGATATTTAAGAGGGGAGCCTTTTTAGAGACTTAAAAAAATCTGTTTTTTTGGGAAGGAAAGAAATAATTGATTGAAGCGAAATTTCTAGGATTTATAATTATATATTTAAAGATCATCCGCAAATTGTTTTGATACGAAACCTTTTACATTTGCCTTTGAAAAGCAATTGCCAGATGCTTATCGCATGTGCATATGCCAGACGGCGGGCAGGATGCAGGTCGCGATTTCTATCGGAAACAAAAATATCAAAGAGATTCATATTTTTTAATAACTTATGTTCAAGTTAAACTGGAAAAATATAAAATAAAAAGTGTAACATTTTTTAAAATTAAAAAAAAAAATTTTACTTTAAATATACATAAGTATGTACAAACTTAAATTTTCTTAGTTTTTTTTAGTTGAAATAGAAGATAATTTAATGCCAAAAATAATAAATTTTGCCCCAATCCCATATGACGTTCAGTTTTTTTTTCTATCCTGTCCGTCAATTAAGAAAACTCAAAATGAAATTTAACACCCAAATGCGTCTTTATTCATTGAATAAATGTTATCTTTTAAAATCTTTCTTTAATTCGGAACTCATTAAAAACTTTAATAGGATTGCTTGTATGTATTCATTTGCAAGTTTTGTCACATTAGTAAACAGCTGGGTCGAATATTGGTTTTGCGTATGTTCGAAAAGACGAAAATCAAATCAGATTCTGTGAGACCATTTAAAATCAGAATTGGTTTGCAATTCTGACAGCTAAGCAATTCTGTCTTGGATTCCACAACACCCCCGATTAAAGCTACAGCGGCTGGCCTGTGTCTGCATGACGGGCGCAATGAGTACCTGTCCAACGGCAGCATTGGAGGTTCTTCTGGAGCTTACACCGCTTCACTTGGTCATCGGTCAGGTAGCCAAACACACCCTTCTGCAAATAACAGCAGAGGGGTGGGGAAAAGGCAAGGTAGTCTCATCCCAGAGGATGGAAAGGATAAGCGGCAGCCTACCTTTGGGATAGCGCTACCAAAAAGGTTAACCTCAGGAAAAAGTTCAAGGTTACCCTCAGCAACAAAGACGATTGGAACGACTCCAACCTCGAGATGGTGTTGAGGGAAAGTACTATGAGGTGGTACACCGATGGCTCGAAAATGTCGGAGGGAATCGGTGCAGGGATTGTGGGCCCACGCACTAGGCTCTCCATACCCATGGGTGAGTTCCCGAGCATTTTCCAGGCAGAGGTTTATGCCATAAGCCGGTGTATAGAAATAAACCTCCATCGCAACTATCGCTATGAGTGGATAGCCATTCTCAGCAATATTCAAGCGGCGCTAAAGGCGATCTCCTCTTACGAGATCAAATCGCTTCTAGTGCAATAGTGTAGGGATAGGCTGAATAGCCTTGCGGATAGAAACCGGGTACACCTGGTCTGGGTGCCTGGTCATAAAGGTATAGCCGGTAATGAACTGGCGGACGAGCTCGCCCGCTCCCCACACCATAAAGGAGCTGCTCCGTAAAGAGGAAAGAGTAGGCAGAGAGGAGTATTGGCTACAGGCTCATGGCATGAGACACGCTAAACTGCTAATGGGAGGTTACAACCTAAAGAGGTTTAAAATTATAATAAACCTCCCCAGGAACAAACACAGGCTGCTAGGCGCATGGTACACTGCAAGCTGAACAGGCATCTGCATAGCATGGGCCTATCAGCTTGCGCCAGCTGCCGTTTCTGCGGCATGGAGCCTGAAATCCCGGAGCATCTGTTGTTTGACTGCTCAGCAGTCTGTAGACGCAGATCAAAGGCCTTTGGAGTACTGTCTCCGGATAGGGATCGCATTGCCTCGCTATCGCCTGGAAGTCTACTGGACTTTATCAATTGGGTCTAGGCGAGTCAATGTGAGTAAGGAGAGGGCACAATAGATCAAAGGTCGCAATGCATTCCTCATGTGCATTCTATTCTATTCTAAGTGCTTCCCAATAAATTGCGCAAGGAATTAATTAGTTTTCAATCCAACTGCATTTTGGTTGAAGTTTTGAAACTCGGTATTATGGTTTTCAATTCAACCAGTCAAATAAATTACGGTTGAAATTCTGAATTCTGTCAAACTTAAACTCTTTTTTTTTTGTATTATGGGTTTCAGATCTGTAACAATGGGGTTATCTAGATTATGAATCAGATTATCACAAAGCAGTTTTCTTACACGCAGCACATCAGTTTAGAAAAAAATAGTTGGGATACGAAAAACAAACCAAAATTACATACTATCGTACTATGAGCAAATAATGAGCAAATAGTAAGAATTTGTCTATAATTTTTAATTAACTAATTCTTAATTTATTTTTTAATGTCGTCCCCCTCAAAATAACCCCCTTTGTAAGAATATTCCTGTGCCAATGTTTCTTCCTATGCTCGAAACAGTTATTAGGGTAAATTTACGGAATAGTATTGAATACGTAGCGAATCACGAATGAGTTCAATTGACTCGAAACGAGTTTTCTGATAGGCCAGAAGTCACACTGAGCTAAATTAGGCGAATACGGTGGCTGCAGCATGATATTTGTTGAAAATTCATGGTGCAAAATCAAAGAGTTGTCGACCAATAATCCCGGCCTTTTATACCAATAGATTCGCGCAAACGACGCATAATACTAAAATAGTATTTCTTGTTGACAATTTGTCGGAAGCAATTCGGCGTGCACCACCCTCTATAATCGAAGAAAACAGTCAACATAACTTTGGTTTTTGACTGCTTTGGCGTGGTTATAATAATATGTTGGCATCCTGGTAGTCGGAAAGCATTGATTGACAGACGTTAAAGCGACCTGTTTTCTTAAAAAATTTACTGAATTTGGAACCAATCTTACTTACACTTTCTCAAGCCCAATTGATTATTCAAAGTCATTCACTGATTCCTCCGATACCCCACGATGCCAATAAGATCTCTGACTGACTGACGATTCTCAAGCACCTAAGCTCTTTGATTAAAACCAAGAACACTTGTTCGCAACAAATAATTAGCACCAAAGGCATTTTTTAACATTCCCAACGTTTCGGTCCCCGAAATTTTATTTCGCACACAAAATTTAATGTAACTTCTTGCTTGAATAATTTCACTCATCATAAAAAACACCGAAAAAACAAGCGTTTACTAAACACTAATGATTATTTTGATATGGCATTTGGCAAAGAAGTCACTGTTAGTAAAACTAACCTAGAGAAATATTTCGACAAATGGGTTTTCGCGCGAAATTTAAATTAAAAAATCTTACTATTTTTTTGCTCTCACTACTAAAACTTCGGAACCTTGCCAACCTAGGGGAGTTTATAGCCCGAGAATCCTCCTTTCCACATTAGTAAGGCCAAACTCTAGCACGTATTCCGTCAAATGCACAGCACCCCCACTAAACGTTATAATACCCAGATAGTTAGTGGCCTCTACCAGAAACCGCGCTATGAGAGAACTGGCCTCGTAGCATTGGACTTGTCGAAGACTTTCGACATAATCAACCATACAACCCTATTTGAGGACATCCAAAAAACCATCCTCCCTACAGAGGTAGACCATGAACTGTTCTCATGACAGTCGGGTCTACGTAACCGGAACGGACCCTGAATTTTTTATCTGGTCAACGACTGTCAACTCGACAGAATTCTGCTGCTCCAACAACAACTGCGGGGTCATGATCTATCTGAGCGGTCGACAATCGAGGTGAACAATCAACATTAAGGAGAATTACACCGGAGGTTCCAAAAGGTAGTGTCTTCTCCCCGCTATTCTTTAATCACTATATATTTCGAAACTTTCTCAAGGAACTGTACCAAGGAGTGCAGACTGGAACTCAACATTAGGACATTTTAGGAGTAACATGCGATCTGCATTCTTTCACTCATCACACAACCGCGAGTGTCACTAAAGTACAGAGCCGCAACAACATCCTCAAGTCGCTAGTCGGCAGAACGGGTAAATTTTAGAACAGCATCCCCCGATTTCGGGGTTTAAATGTACATATGTCCATATTGAGATGGCCCTTATGGTTTTTATTTGCATTTGTTGTTCAAAAATTGAACTTTTATAAGCACATGTTTCTTTGATTTATAATGAGTTTTACACATATATTTATTACTTTTATATCCACTAACACTTCAGTAATATTATTCCAAAAACTTGTTTTGTATGAAATACTTGTGAAACTTTAATTATATATTTAACTATCGTTGAAAATTGTTGCAAACGAACAAAAAATAGGTATTATCATAATTTGTAAACGATAAAAAATATTATAAAAAAGAAAAATTATACCGTCAGAAAAAATCATAACCGTGTATTGAAATCTTTTCTATTCGAAAAACTAATAATGTGGTGTTAATTATTGCTTGACATTGGAGTATTATTTGTTTTCTTTATTTCATTTGCAAATATGTAGATAACACTAATTATTTGTTGGAATTCCCCTTTGTTGTGTGAAAAAAAAAAGAATTGAAAAATAGCAAAATATTGCATAAAACTGATTTTTTACATTAACCTGAACGGACTCCAGAGCAAGATCGATGACATAGTTGCATTTATAAGTCGGGAACGCGTATCGACAGCTTCGGTCCAAAAAACGAAGCTAAACAGCCGCTCAGATCTTCTGAGTTGTGCATATTTCAGCGTTGTAAGTACAGATCGGGAAAGAGATAACGGTGGAAGTCTAGCCCCCATATTGCACAATACCGTGCAATATTGTCTTATCAATGGCAACATCCACTTCACGATGTCGACCTTGAGATATTCAATATACATATCCCCAGTTACATGTTGCCCTACAGGATACCACCTGAATATAGGTGCGCTACTTCGTGTTGAAACCCGTTTGGTACTAGGCGACATTAACGCGCACCATGATTATGGCATTCATGCCTGTCACATGATTGTAGGGGTAAGGAGCTGGCAAAATGAATGACAAAGCCCCCACCAGAATTATGGGCACCTGTAAGAGCTCGCCCAATATTACCAATGCCGGCGGTGGTCTGACTCCAAGGGCCTCAGATCTGCGTCTACAGACTGCTGTGCAGTCGATCAGCAGATGCTCCGGGGTTTCAGGCTCCCTGTCGCAGCAACGGCAGTTGGCGCAAGCTGAGGCCCATGCTGTGCAGATGCCTATTTAGCTTGCACTGACCAGTGTACCATGCGACTAGCAGCCAGAGTTTGTTCCTGGGGAGGTTTATTACAATTTTAAACCTTTTCAAGTTATATCCTCCCATTAGCAGCTGGGGTATCTCATACCATGAGCTTTTAGCTAATACTCCTTCCTACCTACTCTTTCATCTTTACGGAGCAGCTTCTTCATGGTGTAGGGACCAACCCCCGTAAAGGGTTCGGGCCTTACCATCTTGGTGGAGGCTGCGGAGCGGGCGAGATCGTCCGCCAGTTCGTTGCCAGCTACACCTTTGTGACCCGGCACCCACATAAAGTGTACCTAGTTCTTTCCGCAAGGCTACTCAGCTTATCCCGACACTCCTGCACTAGAAACGATTTGATCTCGTTAGTGGAGATCGCCTTCAGCGCCGCTTGACTATCGCTGAGAATGGCTATTCGCTCATTGCGATAGTTGCGATGGAGGTTTATTTCTATACACCGGCTTATGGCATAAGCTTCTGCCTTAAAAATGCTCGGAAACTCACCCATGGGTATGGAGAGCCTAGTGCGTGGACCCACAATCCCTGCGCAGACTTCCTCCGGCATTTTCGAGCCATCGGTGTACCATCTCATAGTACTGTTCCTCAACAACAGCTCGAGGTTGGAGTCGTTCCAATCATCTTTGCTGCCGAGGGTAACCTTAAGCTTTTTCCTGAGGTTAACCTTTTTGATAGCACTATCCCTCGGGTGGAGGGCCAATGGTAAACTGTCATTTATCTTTTCCATCCTCTAGGATGAGAGTACCTTGCCTTTTTCCCACCCCTCTGCCGTTATTTGCAGAAGGGTGTGTTTGGCTACCTGACCGATGACCAAATGAAGCGGAGTAAGCTCAAGAAGAACCTCCATTGCTGCCGTTGGACAGGTAGGCATTGCGCCCGTCATGCAGACGGGCACTGTAGCTTAAGTAGCTCAGTCTTAACCGATGTTTGCGACGCTACTGAGGCCCAGGCTTCTGCCCCACCGCAACCACATAACTATCCTTGGCTTCCAACCACAGGACCTTCCTGCCAGCCGATTGCACACCATTAAGGCTTTTGTCGGCTTGACCAAGGTCAGGTTTACATGCTGGTTGATATTCAGTTCAACCTCCCTACACCACCCCTACGCTAGATTGAGACCCCTTTGGATCAAGTCACAGAGTGTCTTCATATTTGCCTTTTGCCATAATTACAATGTCGTCAGCATACCCTTGCCAGCGGATCCCATTGTTTGCCAGCAGTGTTAGCAGGTCGTCTACGACTTGACTCCATAGCAGGGGTGATAACGCACTCCCCTGTGGGCAGCCTCTTGTTGTGCCGAAACGAGTTCTGCTATCATCTACTGTGGTCTCAGCAACCCTTGGGCGCAGGCTTCTATCCATCTACGCGCTGATGCCGCCACATTCCTTTTCTCCAGTGACGTCAAACTTATTGGCCTAAAAGATTTAGCCAACGAGTGGTCTTTCCTTCCTACCTTGGGTATGAAGATCACCTTCGCTGTGGACAGTGGTCCTCCCAAACTGTCTCCGGGAAGTGCGCCCGCAGAAGCTCCATGGCTCTGTCCTCCGCACTGGTCGTAAATGTCCCATCGTCGCGTCTGATTGCTATCTCTACGTCCTTTGTGCCCCTGGCTAGAGCTTTGTGCAGCCGAGCTGCTTCTGGCGTAGTGACGACATTCTCGCAGAATCTCCTGAAGCTAGCCTGTTCTGCAGACCTAATTACCTTATTGTATAAGGTGGGTCGGTTTCACAGTATATACTGAGAGCATCATCATTTACACTTTCCTACAAACATAATCGTAGGCGAACGTCAATTCTGCAAGGTGATCGCAGCAGTTACCACTCGCTTTATCCCGGCTGAAAGATTCGCGGAACTCCGTCCTAATTTCCCAGCCAGCAACTGCTGCAGCTAACGAGCGCGACACCTTACGACATGCCGATCCTTGTGATCTCCGAATAAAGGATGCAATTTCTATCTCAATCTAGGCTCGACGGGAGGAAATTACAACATTAAGGTCCTCAACCTGTCGCTGAGCACTCTTCAAATATCTGATGTGTGAAAAGTGGGAAGAGTGGCCCTACTACTGCAACCTGTGAAACCCACCAACTAAAGGGAGTTCTATCGTTCGATAACGCTCCTATCTCCAGTAGTGAAGACACTTGCCACTTGCCACCAATATGAATTCTGAAAAGTGCACAGCAGCACCAAAGCACTTAGCGTCATAAACGCCCAGATAGTTCGTAGCCTTAACCAGACACAACGATACAGCAGGATATCGAAAAAACTACATTTTCTCTAGGACTGAAGGCCGCTAACGCAAATTTGGCGTTTAATATGTGGCAACGCTCATTTTCCTCATAATAATAATAATAGGAAAAACATAACAAGTGAAATGTGAACTTATTTCAATGTTTACGAGTGTATATTCAAATACACCAAGTGAAAAATGTAAAAAAGTTCATTGAAACAGACAAATACCATGTGATTTTAGTGCAAACTTTTTAATTTTTAAATGGGAATATTTTCAAAAATATTATTTATTTTTACACTAGTTTTGCAGATTCCTCCTCTGAAGAAACTTCCCTATTCGTGCCAAGATATTTATGCACAATTTAATATAAAATAAAGGATTGGAAACAAATTAGTGAAGTGTTAGTGGATATAAAAGTATAAAATATAAGTGTAATATGGGGTCAGCTTTAGTATCGCGCCGGTTAATTTTGGCTCACTGTACCTAAACGAGAGAACCAAATTGAAAATTTTAAACACGCATGTGCTGGTGTTGGACCGGCCAGGGTAATTTTTTAAAGCGTGGCCGAAGGCCACCAACGCAGAAAGGAGTACTAAACGAAAGTACTTCGGTCAACCCGGGTATTCGCCAACGCAAAAAGTAGTACTACACGAAAGTCCATCGGTCACCCCGGGTATTCGCTCGACCAGGGTTATTTTTTTAGAGCGCGGTGGAAGGCCTCCAACGCAAAAAGTAGTATTCCACGAATGTACATCTGTCACCCCGGGTATTCGCTCGACCAGGGTTATTTTTTTAAAGCGCGGCCGAAGGCCGCCAACGCAGAAAGGAGCATCACACGAAAGTACTTCGGTCACCCCGGATCTTTTTGTATCATTAATAGATGCAATTAAATATGTATGTATATACATTGAACTGAAACATTTTGGTTTTCTTTATTTTGATTTCTTGTCCATACAAAAATGTTGGCTGGGTAGCACTGGTTTCAGTTTGTATGGAAAAATGAGCAAAAACACTGATTTTTGCTCATTTTCAAAGGGCTCCCTACAGGACTATAGAGGCTCTAGGGAGTCGAAGGGGGATTTAAAAAAAGTTCGATCCATCTTCTTTCTAATAAGGGTGCGCGAGGGGGACATACGCGTTGTAAAGTTTAATTTTTGAACATTAAATGCAAATATCTCGAAAACTGCACATCTGAGACGGGTTCATACATATGTATATTTGTAAGTATAAATTTTTTAATCCTGATTAGAGATGGCTAATATTTGAGTACCTGTGACTTTGTCACTGCTACTTAAAATTCACTGGTCACAGCTGTGACAAGTTTCCTAAAGTAGCAGTGACAGGAATTAACGAACAAAGTAGCAGTCACAGTACCACATGAAAAATTGCGACTGTGACGAAATAGCAGTCATAGTATCATATGAAAAATTGCGACTGTGACAAAACAGCATTCACCGTGGAATATAAAAAATTGCGACTGTGACAAAGTAGCAGTCACAGTATCATATGAAAAATTGCGACTGTGACAAATTAGCATTCACCGTGGAATATAAAAAATTGCGACTGTGCTGAATTCATATTCATTAAAGCTATGAATTTTCTTCAATTTTAGATAAGTATAAATTGGTTAACATATAAAAAGTTAATTTATCTTTAAACGGGAAATATTTATGTACAAATTAAATTGATTACAGAAACCTCAATGCTGTAGTAAAGCCAATTATAAAACGTTTAATCTTAAAATTGCATCAATTTATATAGTAATTAAAACAAAAAACTTATAAAACGTATTTTATAAGTAACGAAATATTTTTAAAATTATGTTTTCGTTTAATTTAAATAGTTTCTATTGAGTATCCTTATATTGAAAAAAAAAAAAACCTTCAGAGAATATATTTATTGTGACTTTAAAAATGTTCGTCTTAAAAAATAACGGATCATGTACATTAATTTTTGTACGAAACGGTTACAAATCAGTTTGCTTATATTTAATAAAAATTAAAGATGTCTGTATCAAAAAGAACCAAAACGAGTTATGTGTGGCAATTTTTTAAAGAAGTGGATGCTGTTTTCGCAAAATGTGATATTTGTAAATGCAAAATATCATATAAAACGTCAACATCAAATTTGAAAAAAAACATATGGAACGGAGGCATCCTACTGTTCGATTGGAAATGATAATATAATTTTGAAGTTATTATCAAATTGGTATTGTGAAAATATTTTTGCAGACGGAAATTACGCCAGCGCCGAAGAATGCGCCTGTTACTTTCGAAGAGGATATTCCATCAACTTCGACTGCATTACCAAAGTCTTTAACACAAACTAAGATTTTAAATGTCGCGCGGCTAAAATCAAAAAGTGAAATAACAAGCAAGTTATTGCAGCTGTTTACGGTGGATTTGCAACCTTTCTCTTTAGTGGAGGACAAAGGTTTTCGGGAATTTGTAACAGCCCTAAATCCATCTTATGACATTCCTAGCAGACGTGTGATTTCTAAATCAATGATTCCTGCATTGTATGAGGAATGTAAACATAAGGTGCGAGAAATGATTAGGAGCGGGAAAATGTTTTGCATCATCACTGATTGTTGGACATCGCGGAACACGTCTAGTTTCATTGCTGTAACTGCACATTGTGTCCGAAAATTTTGAACTGTCAGTGCTTTTATCGTCATCCCAACTGAGGCAAAATCATACAGCTGAAAACTTAAGTGAGGCGATACAACAAATCGTAAGTGATTGGAAAATTAACGATAAAATATTGCTAGCTCCGTCGGATAATGCTAGTAACATAAAAAGTTCTATAATTAATAAGTTAGGTTGGAAGCATTTTGGATGTATGGCTCATACAATTAATTTAATTGTGAAAGAAGGATTACGCATTCCTGAAGTAGAACAAGTAACTGATAAAGTTAAAATAATAGTTGCTCACTTCAAGAAAAGTACTTCAGCGAATGAAGCGTTTGAAAATTACCAGCGAAACAGCAGTAAAGAACCTCTAAAATTAATTCAACAAGTTGAAACGAGGTTTTTCGGAGTTGGAGGAAGCGGTGAAATGTACTTTGGTAATTATCAACAAAAATTTACCTATATTAACCAACGACGAGTGGGCGACTGTTGCTGCTTTGTGCAAAATTTGTAAACCATTCAGAGATGCCACAGTAAGCATTAGTGGTGAAACATATTGCACAGGTTCGCTGGTAATACCAATCGCAAATGGTCTATTAGATGTGTATTGACACTTGCGAACTGAAACATTTTCAAACACTATACAAAAAGTGATTGAAATTTTTTTTTAAATGGAATTAGGGAACGTTTTAGCAGTTTACAACACAGTAATACACTTACGGTAGCTACTTTTCTAGACCCCAGATTCAAATTAGTGGCGTTGACTGATGAATCAGCAGCTCATAACACAAAAAAACGTATAAAACGTTATCTAATATATATGCAAAGGGAAGAAATATAATTTCAGACTGAAAGAACAGAAGAAAATATTTAAAAATCAGTATCAACATGGAGTTCTTTCGATAAATATGCTAATGAACATAAATCAAAGATAGTAGCGTACAAGCAAAAGCCATTATTGAAATTCAGCGCTATTTGGAAGATGGCCTGGTTTCCCGTAGTTACGACCCATTTTATTGGTGGCTTGAAAATAAATACAGATACCCTAAAATGGCGGAATTCGCCAAAAATTATTTGTGTTTTAGCCTCCTCCGTTCCTTGCGAGAGAATTTTTTCCAAAGCGGGGCAAATTGTATGTGATCGTCGGTCAAGATTAAGCGAAAGGAATACTGAAATATTGTTGTTTTTGAATACAAATGGAAAATATCTACGAACATAATATTTTGGCCTTCTTTTCCATTTAATTTAAACATTGATTTGGGTTTAGTATCGCGCCAGTTAATTTTCGCTCACCGTACCTAAACGAGAGAACCAAATTGAAAATTTTAAACATGCAAGTATGCATGCCCGCCCCCTTTTTCACCATAAACGATACTAAACCGGCGCGATACTAAACATTCCCCTAAATATTTTTAAAACTATTTAATTTTATCTTTTATGTATGTATATACTTTGTATTTGGTGATTTTCTAAAAATGAATTTACTATGTTAATTTCCGTTTATTCTAATAAATATGTACATTGTACCTAAATGAAAAAAGGAAACAATTTTGTTCTATTTTATTGGCCTATGTCTGTTAAAATTTTTATTCCAGTCACAGTCCCAGTTTAAAATCACTGCTACTACAAAGTCACAGTCACAAGTAGCAGTGTTCCTTAAAAGTCACAACATCGCCCATCTCTAATCCTATTATTATATTAAATATACATCTGTGCCACCGCATCATGGTGTCAAAGAATCGTAAAATTACCAACATTAATTACAAAATTTTTAAAATGTGTATATGTCACCTTTAAATCTGACCGATATCCTTTCTCTGTTGACATTTCTTCAGAATTTCCAGAACACTTCTATTTTACTTCGCTCATGCATATGTAATAGAACTATCGGTATAATGTAAAATCGACAACAACCGCCTTTTATTGGCATCAACAGTCAATTTTTTAAAGATTAAAATATTTATTGCTAGAATTATTGCCTACAGATATTGCACATTGCTAATGTTTAGCAATTGATATCTAAATATATTTAATAATGGTTGTCAAACAAATCTTGGGGTATTTTTATTGAATCAATTCGTGTGGCACCCATACATCGAGCTTCTTAGTGACTCCAAGCTTCTTCAAATGGTTATTAACGGCAGTGATTTTATGGCAATTTTCGACGACAGGCCTTCCGGAGCGTGGTGCATTCTCGACCACCTCTACAACAGAACGAAAACGTTGAAACCATCGTTGAGCGGGGGAAATAGAAACTGTATCGGGTCCATAAACTGCACAAATTTTATTGGCGGCTTACGATGCATTTTTGTCTTTATCGTAGTAGTACTGTAAAATATGCCGTATTTTCTCTTTATTTTGCTCCATGTTTGCGACGCTATAACTCACGAACGACTTAAAAGAAACGACAATCAATCAAACACGTGTTAGCGCGTGAAATGAGCTTTCCAAAAAAGTATAGCATGACCGATGCGACGAATAAAGCGAAAATACCGCAAGACTTTTTTGACAACCTAATATCAACCATTGCCCGCAGTGAACTGTAATTTTTCAGTTTGACAGAGCTTTTTTCATTTCGACACTAGTTTTGAGGAGGTAACATCCGGATGCATGGTTTTGGTCGCATGATGCCAGCTAAGATGAAAAGCCAACGCCCCTTTTTTTGTTTGTTTTTTTGTGCAAACTGGAATTGAAAAAATACTACTAAAAACATAAAATTTAGCAAAACATGGAATATAGTACTTAAATACACACATATGAATGTAAAGGTATGGATAATAATTAAATGCTATTTTCTTAGCATGATAAATATCATTGTCCACATATGAATAAATTTAATAATGGGATTGGTAAGTAAACATTATGCAACATAACATAATTTTAAAACATAAAATCCTTTTTGTTTTGATACATTTCTAGAGTTAAAAACATTTCTGCTTGTTTCATTTCCCTCATAAATTCTTTCATCCTCAAAAAACAAGACTTCAA
Source organism: Bactrocera correcta (assembly GCA_027475135.1). Lineage (NCBI taxonomy): Eukaryota > Metazoa > Arthropoda > Insecta > Diptera > Tephritidae > Bactrocera > Bactrocera correcta. The sequence continues at coordinate 62,947,093 of CM050326.1, read as the reverse complement.
AGATATAATATATCTGCATGAACCTATCTAGCCGACACTACCGTTAGAATGATTCAGGCCTAATATGATAAAATCTTACAACAGATTCATGAGTTTCGATGTGAGGTTATTCTTGCTCAAACCTCATGAGAAAAAATTACAAAACAAAAGCCGGAAAAATAAGTAATTTGCAAAATTACTCACTTTTACTGGTTTCCATTTCTATAATTAATATTTTAATTTATTTTTAAGATTTTAAAATATAAAAGAACAGCAAGGGGGGAGAAACAGCGGCATTAAAGCATATTGTTTAAAAATAAATTCGTATCTGTATTTTTATTCATACTTGGAAGTATGTTAAATGTACAAAAACCGTAAGTTGTAATAGACACATATGTACCTATATATACTGTATAGTAGATAACGCCTTTGGAAGAATAATTCCTCTATTCTATTTCAATAAAATAAATGCAAATGTTTTAAAAATTATTGAAATTAACAAGGCAATTACAATTGTTGAAAGCGCCTCAAAACAAGCGTTTTTATATCATTCCATTGTAGCCAGATCGGGCAATATAATGATTTTTGGGCATTTAAATTAAAAACCCAACATTTATTACAATTAATAGTTATTTTATATTAGACTCCTAATATACCGCAAAACTATTTTAATGATTTTAAGATTTTATGGTATATTAAAACAACTGACTTTTGAAATTTCAAAACCTGTACTATGTTCGGACCGACATTGAAAACATGTTTTCGTGGAAAAAACAGGTTTTCGCACGAAAACTTGTGTTTTCGTCCATGTAAAATCTGTCAAACGAAAACACAGTTTTCGCTGAAAACTACTTGAAAACTTACATTCCACTCATTATAGTCGGTGCCGGCTCTAGTTTAATCGATTTTTTTGGAAGACATATTTTGCCGGCCCTAAATTGTCACTTGATATTTGTTTACATTTCATAGACAAATACAGTTGCTCACTGTTAAGGGGATTCTGTTGTTCTCTCTAAACCCTTGCACTGTGCACCAATTGCAGAATTTTCTTCTTGATGCAACGGCACAACAAACACATGCAAAAATTTATTTGCAATGGCTGTAGAATAAAAGTATGTCGGACCAAGACCCATGTTTGTTTTCGTGCCGTCATACATTACTAGATTCTGCAATAGGTGCTCTCTTGGCCTTGCATATTTCGGTATAGGATTTTTGCATTTTGTGTCATCTTGCAAGAGCAAGAGAATCCCCATATTGATAGTTGTCAGTGAAAACACACATTGTCGGTCCGAACGACTTACATTCCACAACATACAAATGTGTTTTCAATGTCGGTCCAAACATAGTATTAACAGAGTGAATTAAGCCTGCTAGTTTTCAATTAATAATTTTTTTAATCATTGGTAACTGAAAATTAATGTTACTATGCATCTTAGAGCAAAATGCTGCATGAAATATATTTAAACTTCGTTTTTGTTTTTTAGTATTCATTGTTTTACATTTTTTATTAGCAGTCTTGAACGACGGCAACAAATTCCTCCGCTCACATATATTTTCGGTATAATTTCGATTTGGCCATTCCAGTCATTTCAATTGCAATAGGTCAAACCTACTAGATCCCGTCAATTGTCAAAGTTTGGTAGGTGGGCCTTTCTCACATATCCGGTGACAGGAGAGTTGGGCATCTCTTTATCTCTGCTTCAGACATCACCACTTCTTTGCAATGTACTTGACAAAATCTTAGCATTGCACACTTGGCAAAAAAAAAACCATGCAGTCGAAAATTTTCTAACATTCCTATTTTCAAATGTCACTATTTGCTCAAAATTCACTATTTGTCTTATTTGTTTTGTCATGTGACTACATTATTTTACCGTTATTTTTTAAACCGTTAGCCCTCCGCACATATTTATTATAGGATTTGCTGTATTTTCCTTTGAATAAGTTGTGAAAAGAAGTAAAGATGAACATGGTGGTGTCAACAGAAAAGAAAGCAGAAATCGTAGCATGAGATGGGCATAAGGGATTGGAGCATGCGTATTATAATTAAAAATTATACGTATTTTAATTGAATAGATCAAATAGTCAAACCTCGAAGAACGACAAATTAAACGGATGTGTATTAGTGATCGGTTTCAACATGCAGGAACAATCAATGCAACGTTTTACGAAACCACTGGGGTAAAATTAACTATACATTCTATGCAAAATGGCTTGAATAATCTTGGATTCCGGGTGCGACGTCCGCCAAAAAGGCACTTCTCATTAGAGGAATGAAGAAACAGCAACTAGAGTGGGCAAAATTAGACAAAACTTCGACTACATTAGATTGGGGAAATGTTATATTTCCCATGAATCTAAATTTAATTTGTTGGAACTCCACAAAAAGGCCACAGCGCGTCGTAGGAATGGGGAGCGTTTTTTGGTAAACTGTGTTTGGCCCACCCTAACGCATTCGCCTTATTTAATGGTGTAGGGAGCTGTAGTGTTAGGCCGCTGATTATTCTAAAACGATCTGTGAATGCCGAAATATAAATTGGAATATTGAGAGAAAAGGCGTTTTGCCAACTATTGAACAGCTGGCCGAACACACCGAAAAAGTTTTTTCAGTATATTTAAGAACCTTGTCATAGAGCCAAAGCAGTAACCAAAGCAAATAAATATTGAAATTGATGTTTCAATGATTTATTACAAACACTTACAGGTTTCCAAACAAAAAGATTTTATTGAAAAGGTTCTCTCACGTGGCCAGGAAAGAGTCCAGATCTCAATCCAGTTGAAAACTGCTGGCATTCAACTGCTGCGTCCAAAAAGTCTAAAAGAAATGGAAAACATTATTGAGCTGTGTGAAATGAAGAAATTAATAAAAATTATCTTCAACGCTTTTTTCAATCCAAGCCTAAACAAATAGCCAAGCTTATTAGGAGAAAGGGGTATTCTACAAAATACTAAACATTTTTTTTTATAAAAAATATGTCATTTTGATTCGCTAATATTCTACTGCTGAATAAAAATCATATAAAACATAAAACATGTAAATATCTCGTTTAAAAATTACATTATTGTTCATAACAAAATTTACTTCTGTGGTTTGTTATGTGTGCTTGTTTACATTTTTCACTACAAGAAGTGTTAAACTATAAGTTTTTTATATAAAAATGCTTGAAACATAAACTAAATAAAAATGATTGACCGTCAAAGAAAAATGTTTGCCTTAGGATAAAATGATTCTAACAGCCCTATTCTGAAAAAACCTCTCAACTGAGTTGAGAGGAAAAATTTGAGAGATTTCTTGTGAGGCATATTTTGTGAAGCTATTCTTGCTCAAACCTCAAAAGAAAAAAGCTTAAAAAAGTCACCAAGTGAGGTGAAAAGCTTTTTGCTGTCAAACAGCTATTTTAATAAAAATAAACAAACAAAAATGGACACACAAATGGATAATCAGCATATGTAAGTAATTTTGCAAATTTTAAATGTAACTATAATAATTTCATGTGTTCCTAGGCGTACAAAAACCGAAAGGACAACTCAGGAGCAGCTGCAACATTATGTAATGTTTTGCAAGCATCATCCTGAGTTGCAACGTCCGACTAACCCTCAAGGGCTGCAAATACTTTGGTCGGAGTTAGCAGATATCTTAAATGCCTTAAGAGGTCCAACTCGGTCGGCAGCCAAGTGGAGGTAGGTAAGTTCATAAATGCTTGTGTATGTTTCACAATATTAAAATATGTTTCCATAGTCCTTAATGCATTGGAAACATCAGTTGCGATCGCGAGCGCGCAAACTGAAGGCACATGCGCAAGCGACTGGTGGAGGCCCTCCGATAAAAGGAATAACGGAGTTCGAGGAGCAAGCCATTACAACCTTTGTGAAAACAGCGGTGGATGGATTGCCAGGTTTGTCGGACTATATATTTCATTATTACATGAGGCAACAATTGGTCCGTTTTATACTTACAGGTTTTGCCGCCGTTTGCCGCATCGCTTGCTCCAGCTTCCCCCCATTACCAACAGTCACATCGCCTCCAGATTTGTCCTCTTCTTCCTTATCTCCTTCCATCTTACCTTCTCCTATGCAATCGCCTTCTTCCATCCCTTCTGAAGGTAAATTGACTGCAGCGAAGATGCTTGGAGCAGTGTTAAAAAAATGGAGGACCGTGAAAAGCGAGAGAAGGACGCCATTGCTCTACAAAAGAAATTTTTAGAGCAAAATGTGCAGATGACAGGGGTGGCCATTGCTCTGCAAAAGAAAATTGTAGGGCAAAACGAGCGGGTGACAGGGGTGCTGAACCAAATGACACAAGCACTAACCTCGATGTCAGATGTTAAGGCTAAATTGTGTGAAAAATTAAATAAATAATAACAAAAATAAAATAAAATGAATTATTTAAACAGATGTAGATGTCTTTTTATTCATACTTAGAGGAAGTAAAATGTACAGAGACAGTAAGCAACTTACATATGTATATGTATATACTTATATTTGTAATACATAACGTCACTGGAAATATATACATACACATGTATATTAAAAAGACATGATGTAACGTTCTCTTACTCTAGCACCCTCCCTAAAATTGGGGTTTTCGAAAACAATTTCGGTGTCTTGTGATTCTTCTAAAACTTCTTCGAAGCCAAGGTCTGCAGCCACACCATGCTTCAGTAAAATGTTGTGAAGAATTGTACACGCGTAAATAATCAAAGACGCTTTTTCAGGGCTGTAATGAAGAATGCGAAGTTTTGAGGGGCACCGGAATCGTAACTTCAAAACACCAAAGGCTCTCTCAATGGTATTACGTGCTTTGGCGTGCAACTTATTGTAACACACTTCCCTTGCATTTGAAAGTTCAGCGAATGGCGTAACAGCCATGGCTCCAATGGATATCCTTGGTCACCTAACAACCACGAATCATTTTGCGTGTTATAGGTACTTATGAGATGCATACGTGTTGGGGATGTGGTCCAAATACCAGAATCATGGCAAGACCCGGGATATCTCGCGTTGACAGCGGTGAACAGAAGTCGATGATCACAAACCTGCCAAAAATGCAAATATATACATACATATGTATTAATAGGAAGATTGGTAAATAGTTTGTATAACATAAAACATTGCGTACTGCTTCTGTAAAATCTTTTCCGGTTCATGAAAAGTGAGAGAGGAGTAGTGGCGTCTGTGCTTGAGGGTGAAACAATCCCAATATGGTAAAATCGATTGCGCCGATTGTGCCTTTGATCCCAAATTTCGTGTAAAATTTTTAAGAGAAAATTTATTTATTTATTTATATTTATTTATTTTACGCCTTCTTTGTATCTGAAACATCCTGCGCGCTAGAAGGGAAATAAACTTCACTGCTCTTAATATCCACAATTAATTTCGAAATAAAGTGCAGAGCTCTAGATACAGAGGCTCATAGAGAGCATATAACTATTACCAAGACAATTTTGGTAAGAGCCATGCCCGTAAAAATACAAACACGCCCGGAAACGACTTCTGCACATCAAGCGGCACCAAGTGCAGAAAAGAACTGGTGAATTTGAACAATTTTATAGAAAAGAAAAAAGAAAATGACCAGGATTCTATAAAAATTTTTTCACAAACTTCAAGAGACCAGATTTTTGCATTTTTTAAAGCGAATTCAAACATTGATTTCTTTTCTGAAATTTTGAAAATTGCGCAGTACTATTTTTCTATTTTATCAATATCCATGGAGTGATGAACGCAATCGTCTACTTGTTGAAAATGTTCGCAAAATGATTGTCACTAAATATAATTATAAGAGCATGTCATGCAACATTCCAAAAAATATGACCAAAAAAAACGTAAATTGTACGATGCTGGAAGATAATTAAATTCTACCTATTTGAGACGCTGGAATTTGTGATCTATCTGTACCCTGCTCATTTTCTTTTTACTTTTTTTTTTGCTTTTTTGGTGGAGACGTTCTGATTTTTCGCTGGACCGATCTGGTAACCCTATACATATGTGACGTGCGCTTGTTAAAAAGAGTTTGGTGAAATATCATGGGTTAATTGGAAAAAATTAGAAAAATGCTCTAGAAAATTTTGATATTCATTTTTATTTCATCAGAATTAATGCTGTTTGTTGTTGTTCAAAATTGAACATGTTCATTGCTTCAAAAAGGCGGTATAAATTAATATACTCATATTTAGACATTTTTATATTCTTTACATAAGATAAGAAATATTCTAGCTATTGCAACAAAATCATACTGTCCACAAATATTAGATATCTTTGTTCAAATATATTGAACATACGTACAAAAAAAAATATATAAATAAACACATAAAAATATATACATTGATATGCAGCATACAAACATACATATATGAGGCACGTATGCACTAATATGTGATACGCATGCACTCAAGAAATAAACATATTTACTTAGGTTTCGGCAATTGATTACAAATGCACATGTGCATTTGAAAACAACCAAAAACATAAATTATACTTGTATGACAGCACACACACACACATGTATTGTATGGTTGAAAACAACCCCATGTGATGTGCTGTAAATATATATTTAATTAGATAAGTTATACTTCTAAAATAGTACATAAGGTTTACAAATTCAAAACTAAAATCAGAATGAAAAATTTCTCACTCGACCCAAGAATTATTTAATCCCCCCACCAGTGGTAAGGTTGATCAAATCTTTTTTGAGTTTTTAAACACTTGGTCCTTCGAGCCGGATATTTGGCTCAGCCAAAGAAAATACCTGTATAAGGAAAATACAGGCAAGTAAGACCTGTATGAAAGAAAATACAGGCAATATATGTAAAAGTCCTATTATATTTGAATATATATAGGCAAATGAATAAGAAATTGTAAGACGGGTCCATATTCCCGTATATTTATTTGATCACGTAAGCTGTTCTAGTACGAAACTAAACGCTGTGTAAAAGTGTTATTTAAAAAAATATTCAGCGGCTGTGAATCGAGGCACAGCAAGGTCAACCAGGCGACCAAATCAATTGCCTCCAACGATTTATTTAAAGAATAAAAACAGTTCATTAAAAAAATAGTTAAAATGTCGAACACTGCGGACATGTTACAAAGGAAAGGCGATCTACGCGTAGAAGATATAACATTTGAAAAGAAACTGCGCTTAGAAGATATTAGATTTGAGGAAATAAATCTAGACTATATAAAAAAGAGCTAAAGATTATACGAAGCGAGTCCAGGAGTTCAACTGATAAAATGATAGACCTCATAGAGCAGATAATTGAAAATAGGTCGGAAAGAATTCGATCTACAATTGCAGAGGCAAAATTAAATATAAATACTAGATTGATGAAAAGGAAAAATTCACCGATGCAGAAAGTGATACTACCGACAAGAATTCAGCGCAAAAGAATACAAAAACAGCTGCTACAAGCTGCAATCACTTTCTCAACAGTCACTTTTACCGCCCGGGAGAATGTTCAAAATTGAACATGTTCATTGCTTCAAAAAGGCGGTATAAATTAATATACTCATATTTAGACATTTTTATATTCTTTACATAAGAATTTATTGGGGAATACCAATCACTGTATCTTGAAGTTTAATTGGCACTCACACTCGCACGAGTCTTTAAAAAAGAAAAAATGTGTTTGAGAATTTAAGTGTACAATTTATTTAAAATTATATTTTGTTTACAGTACAATAGTTTAAATAGTTTATCGCGTCGAACTTTGTTGGGTCGTTGTAAGTCGGCGCGGGCGGAACGGTGTCGATCGAAGCAAGGTGGGAATTACGGCGAAAGTATTAAACTTGTGGTTGGGCGGCTTGTGTAGAACGAATTCAATGTGCTGGCGAAAGGTGTCGGCACGGCGCAGTTTTGAAGCGAAAGTATGTCTGCTTTCTCCTTGTCCATCCTTTTTGATGAGTGAGTTGGTGTGTGGTGAGTTGTATTGTATTGGCATCCAGTGGTGAACTGCGCTGTTTCATTAGGATGGACCAGTTTTACCGGGTAGAAGGGGTGGATGCTTAACTCATTTAAACATCCTGGGCCCCCTAGGCGAATATTTTGCCTAGTATTACACGTTGTTGCATGTATTTCGGCGTACTTCTGGTAGAGTTGCCGAGGGCGCAGAATGCATGCTGTATATCCTGAAAATGCCTTCGGTTTTAAACATAGTATTTGGTATTTATTTACCTGTACTTGCGTATGGCAAGGAACTATATTTTGCGAGTTTATCCGACATATTATTTTAGTAAAAAAGTAATTTAAAATTTCTTATTTCATCGGTATGGAATACCGGTTGTTTATTATTTGCCTTTTCTATGTTATCGGCTTATAAACGATAGTAACTCCATGTCTGGCTCAGATGTGGCCAGAATGGGTACTCCTTAGCCCTAAATTTAGGACTATGAAATTAGAGGGATCTTGCGAGCGAGTAGCCGGTAATTGCGAACGGCTTCATTTAGAATTATAATTTTTTAAGTGGGATGTTCAAGTTGTACAACAGATTCCCATTCAAACCCTTATGTAGGGCGACCTCTGCTTTTCTTTCATATCCCTTTGGAACAATTTTGTTATATATTGTGTTTAAGTGCGTATGCACTAATTTGGTTTTTAGTAGCCACCGTTCAAGGATTGATTATTTCTTCAAGTTAACCTGACAGCAAGTTACGCATTGTGAATGATCCACATTAGAAGAGCAAGAGAGAATAAACAAAGAAAATAAACTTTGTGCGTAATATGTATGAATGTATGTGGGTTGTAACATAAGTATTTTCCTTGCGATTTGAGGAATGTTGTTGATGATTGATAAGTTTTATACAACATTTCAGAATGAAATATACTTCATATTAATGATTTTAACTAATTTAGGATGAATTTAATGATTACTTTTAATTTTCTTCAAGAAACAATTGTTGATTTGATGTTGCTTCGCCAAACCAGGTACGCCTATTCGCATTTTATTGCAAAAAGTATTAAAAATTAGTATAAGATTACTTTAGAGCTGCATACTAGCACAAGTAAATTTATCGCAAGAAAGTTTCTTGCCCGTTTCTTAAGCGTTTTTTTATATGAAAATTTCACATTTCTTAAGAGCTGGATACTAAGCTTTATTATGAAGTATATTTCATTTTGAAATGTTGTATAAAACTTATCAATCATCTACAACATTCCTTAAATCGCAAGGAAAATATTTATGTTATTACACACATACATATTACGCACAATTTTTTTTTTCTTTGTTTATTCTTCTGGCTCTTCTTATGTGGATCATTCACAATGCGTAACCAGCTTTCAAAACTACTTGAAGAAATAATGTTTTTTTTTTTCTTGAGCAATTACTTGAGAGCTGGATACGAACCTGTAAATGTTTCAAAATGAACTATTGTTTCATTAATTTACAGAATTATATAACATATATTATTTAAAAATATAGAAAAATATTATACAACAGAAAGTAGTTCGACACAAAGGAACTATGAACACCCCGGTTTTGGACCGCTCAGGGATATTTTTTTTTAAATTTATTTATTTATTGTTTAACAATTTTTTAAAAACACAATATTTGGCAACACTAGCATTTGTCTGGTCATGTAAATAAAAATAAAATGAGAGTGAAATGCATATCAAATTGTGGAACTTTATATACAAATATCTCGTAAAGTATAAGTCTGGGAAGAGTATGTGATCCTACATTTTTCAATCTAGAGATCATCCTCTTTCAGATTATACCCTCAAAACGCGTCGCCAAAAGAATCATAATCGTACCGAGAAGGGTATATGTTTATACATATTAGGTTGTCAAAAAAGTCTTGCGGTATTTTTATTGAATTTATTGAAATGGGTTATAACGGTTTGATGACTCATGCCCAGCTCTTGACCGATGCTACGGCTGCTACTATGCCTGTCTCTTTCAACCAATTCAACGATTTTATCGCAATTTTCGACGACAGGCCTTCCGGAGCGTGGCGCATCTTCGACCACCTCTACACCAGAACGAAAACGGTGCAACCATCGTTATGCGGTGGAAATGAAAGCTGTATCGGGTCCATAAACTGCACAAATTTTATTGGCGGCTTGAGATGCATTTTTGTCATTATCGTAGTAGTACTGTAAAATATGCAGTATTTTCTCATTATTTTGCTCCATGTTTGCGACGCTATAACTCACGTGGGCACAATTCCGATTTCTTTGGCGCCGCGATTTGAAGGTACCGTTGGAAAGAGGAAGTCCTCCTGATTAAAAAACATATAGGGTTATAGGGTCCGCAAACGCTTAGTTTAGGAGATATTCGGCCTTAAATTTCAAAAATTCGCAAAATTGGACCATTTCAAGGAGCTATTTCACCACATTAAACACACTTTTTTCACATTTTTCACTTCAAATTAATTAAATTGCACTATAATCTTTCAAATAAATCAACATTTTACTCTTTTAGCAGATTTTTTACCTAAAAAATCTTTATTTTAATTACATTTTACACTTGTTTCATCCTTATTTGTTTACTAAAAATTACGACGAAATGGAGCGCTGCCATGTGATGATAAGGCAATTCGCTGAAATTCCTCTTTTTCCCAAAAATTCCTCTAATCATGCATATGGATATTTTTCTTTTTAAATTTATTAAGCAAATAAGTAATATTATATACATATATTAGTAATATTATATAGTAATATTATATATAGATATGTATAAGTAATATTATATAATGATATTACGTAATAAAGTGTACAGTACATGGGTACAGTACGAAAACTCAAATTTTGTTTCAATATGAGTGCATGATAACCGAAAAATATAACCACTTCATACCCAAAACTTATATTATAAATATAATAATATATATATTGTCGCCTAAAATACAAACCAATGTATCATCAAAAATAAATGGAAATCGCTGACAGATATAATAACCAAAATTTATCCATTTTATAACGAAAACTTAAATTTTATTTCAATATTGGATATAAAGTGGTTATATTTTTTGGTTATTATGCAGTCATATTGAAACAAAATTTGAGTTTTGGATATAAAGTAGTTATATTTTTTGGTTATTATGCACTCAAACTCATGTTTTAAATATAATAATATATATATTGTCACCTAAAATACAAACCAATGTATCATCAAAAATAAATGGAAATCGCTGACAGATATAATAACCAAAACTTACCATTTTATAACGAAAACTTAAATTTTGAGTGCATGATAACCATAAATTATAACCACTTTATACCAAAAAGTCAATATATTTTTTTATTTTCAACGCAGAAAGGAGTACTATGCGAAAGTACTTCAGTCATCCCGGGTATTCGCTCGGCCAGGGTTATTTTTTTAAAGCGCGGCCGAAGGCCGCCAACGCAGAAAGGAGTACTATGCGAAAGTACTTCAGTCACCCCGGGTATTCGCTCGACCAGGGTTATTTTTTTAAACCGCGGCCGAAGGCCGCCAATGCAGAAAGGAGTACTATGCGAAAGTACTTCAGTCACACCAGGTATTCGCTCGGCCAGGGTTATTTTTTTAAACCGCGGCCGAAGGCCGCCAACGCAGAAAGGAGTACTATGCGAAAGTACTTCAGTCACCCCGGGTATTCGCTCGGCCAGGGTTATTTTTTTAAACTGCGGCCGAAGGCCGCCAACGCAGAAAGGAGTACTATCCGAAAGTACTTCAGTCAACCCGGGTATTCGCTCGGCCAGAGTTATTTTTTTAAACCGCGGCCGAAGGCCGCCAACGCAGAAAGGAGTACTATGCGAAAATACTTCAGCCACCCCGGGTATTCGCTCGTAATATTATAATATTATCACACGATTTTACTTATCTGTGTTTATTAAATATAAATCACATATTCATATACGTATGTATGTATATGCAAAAGTGTTCACATATTCAATTTGAGCTTGAAAAATCTTCTTTATAGTTTTTTATAGTTAATAAAGAAAAACGAATCACTCGAAAGTACAAACAAAGAAAACGCTGTCAAACGCTAAAAAATTCTTCACTTTTGGTTTTTAAGGTGTGGCAACGCTGGTTTTCCTCGTAAATATAAACACTCTAAACTTTGCAGCCATAAATTTGATAAGTGATTTTAAATTACTAAATTTGGCTGAAAAATTACAAAATCAAAGTGAAAAGTGAACTTATTTCAATATTAAGAGTGTATATTTCAATATAATGAGTGAAAAACGTGAAAATATTCTGTGAAACATGGAGAAATAACATGTTTTCTTAGGGCAATTTTTGAATTTTTAAACGCGAATATTTCAAAAAATATTAGTTATTTTTATGTTATTTTTGGATATTCCTCCTCTGGAGAAGCTCCCCTATCCGTACATACCCCATTTATACGGAAATTCGGTTTTTTTACCCCTCCGCCAAAGTAATCGGAATCGTGCCCTCACGTGTTAGCGCGTGAAATGAGCCATAAAAAAAGGTATAGCGTGACCCGATGCGACGAATAGGACTAGAACTACGCGATTTCAGCGCCAACTAGCGAAAGTACCGCAAGACTTTTTTGACAAACTTATATTTTAATCCAGAGATTATACCCTCAAATCGCGTCGCCAAAAGAATCGTTATCGTGCCCCATTGAACATCAAATAGCTACATATCTGTTACTTTTTCCCCACCCTCTGAACTAAAGTAACAAATATTTTGAGGAATGCAAGAGTGAACAATAACAAGTCGCTACACGTTTGCTAACACTACCCGTCATTCAGGGATAACGTCGTTTGTATTCGATTTTAATCGATTACTATTAGATTTCTCTAGCTATATGCAAGTTCCAGCCTGTATTTAGAAACGAATTGTGTGAGCTAAGTAAAGTAATGGTATGGTAATTCTTTTATATTTATTTGCGTTAAGTTTATTTCAAGTATTTCTAGCTTCCTCTTACGCTGCTAAAGACGGCTCAGAGCCACCCTATGGTAAACCTATTTATTTATGCTGTATTGAAAATCTTGTCAATTAAGTGTATACTTGTAGTTAGTAGAGTTAAAGAATGGAGAAACATATAATGGACATTTGGTTAGCTGCGATTCCTGGATGAATATAAATCTCCGTGATGTTATTTGTACATCTAAGGTAAGATTGGAATTAAATTCTCATTGTGGTTCTAATGATTAGGTTATTTTTATTTACCATCCTATGCAATATCGTAATTCAACGCGGAGTTAAGACAGTGTTTTGTAGAATGGGTGTCTTGGGTTGAGTTTAGTATCGCGCCGGTTAATTTTGGCTCACTATACCTAGACGAGAGAACCGAACTGAAAATTTTAAACACGCATGTGTGCTTAAATTATCGGATTTTATTTCAAAACAGATTTTTATAAAAATCGGTTCACAAATTTTTCCACAAATTCACTTTAAAAAATGATTAATTTTGCAAATTTCTAAATATATGCTAGTGTATTTTCATCTGTTGTGCATTGTACCAAACCAATTATGGATACATTTTCACGCACATATATTACTTTTGAATTATAAAAACCACTAGTAATGTTTGTAATTACTTTTGATTCTTAATTTCTTTGTAAATCTTTAAATAAAATACACCTTTTTCTGCATTGAGTTCAATAATGCGAAAAACCAAAATGACTGCCTAATTTGAACTGTCAAATTACCGAGAAAGCACGAACAAAAGGGAATAAATTAAACCCACTTAGCAATAAATGTATGAAGTGAACGCGAAAAAGTGTTCAATGCTAAAAAACTGTGAAGCAGAGGAGGTACTAGAGGCGTAGCCGGTGTTGGACCGACCAGGGTTATTTTATTTGAAGCGCGGCCGAAGGCCGCCCACGCAAAAAGGAGTTCTTTGCGAAAAAAAATCTGATAAACCCCCGCAAAAAGGAGATCTATGCGAAAAAATTTTGATACACCATGGTGTTGATTTCTTGTCCATACAAAAATGTTGGCTGGGTTGCATTGGTTTCAGTTTGTATTGAAAAATGAGCAAAAACACTGATTTTTGGTCATTTTCAAAGGGCTCCCTATAGATCTATAAGGGCTCTAGGTGGTCGAGGGGCGGTTTAATAAAAAGTCCTTCTTCTTTCCAATAAGGGGGGGTAGCCACCAACTCCCATACTCCAATATTTATCAGTTGATGAGGATTTCTTAATTGTTTTCTTTTAACAGTGGGAAGTGGTGGTCATCTTTTAAGTGGAGACTCCTTTATTTTATGCGTCTTAAAATGTACCTCACATGTTCTCTAAGATAAACTGAATTGTCATATTCTTTTTGCCTTTACTTTCGTTGCGATGTCAGTTGGAACACTAAAGTATTAAAAAGTTGCTTTCCTGATTTGGCTTTTTCTTAATTTTATTAAAAAACATTCTAACCTATTGGCTTCTTCTTCTTAACTGGCGTGGAAACAGCTTACGCGGTTATAGCCGAGTCAACAACAGTCGTTTCTTCTTTACGCGAGGTGGCGCCAATTGGAGATTCCACGCAAAGCCAGATCGTTCTAAACCTGGTCCTTTCAGCCGAATAGAGGTCTTCCTCTGCTTCCCCTGGCGCGTATTGCGTCGAATACTTTCATTCAATACATTCTGACGACATGGACGATTGTAAAATTTCAAAAAAAAAAAATTTTTTTTTGTTTGCTTTATTAAATTCTACAATACCTTTAGAATATTGTACTAAATTTTAAAGGTGATCTGAGTAATAATTTCGTAGATACATCCTTAAGAACTCTCTCTGGATTAAAAAATGTATACACATATACCCTTCTCATACTAATAGTTAAGAGGTATTTGTATTTAAAGTTCCACAATTTTATATGCAATTCACTCTCATTTTATTTTTATTTCCACAAATTGTTTTTTCAGACAATTATTAAACAATTTTCTGTTAAATATAGTATATAGAGAAAATGAAGTGTTCATAGTTTCTTTGTGTCGAACTACTTTCTGCACTGGTAATGCAACACTGGGGAAGAATTTGGTATACCGCCCCAGGATATCAAGAATAAAAAGGATATGGTCGGGTAGATGAGATTATCGTGATCAAGGAAATATATGGTTATAGCCGCAGGAAGCTTATAGTTTCCGAGTTATTCGCGTTTAAAATTTAAAATGTACAATATTTTATTTACATATTTTCGATATATAAAATTAATTTTGCACTTATATTTTTCAGTTTTATATACACTAACATATCACTTATTCACTTGCACACATTTATTTTATATACTGTAGTGCAAAATTTGCTTTTAATATACATTTCAATTATTGTTGAATTATCATTATTTTAGAATAACAAATGAATTACTAACTGTCAAATAATCAGTGTTACCTTATCGATATCATTTGTAAAAATAAATTTGTAAATTTGTCAAATAATCATTGTTACCATACTAACCTAACCTAACTAACATACCCTCTATGACATTGCTACTTCTTCGCGTAGAACTCCTTTTTGCGTGGGCGGCTTTTGGCCACGGTTTAAAAAAAAAAAAAAATAGCCCTGGTCGGTCCAACACCGGGACGTATCAAATTTTTTTTGCATAGAACTCCTTTTAGCGTGGGCGGCCTTCGATCGCGCTTCAAAAAAAATGACTGGTCGGTCCAACACCGGGACGTATAAAATTCTTTTCGCATAGAACTCCTTTTTGCGTGGGTGGCCTTCGGCCGCCCTTCAAAAGAAATAACGCTAGTTGGTCCAACACCGTGGTGTATTAGATTTTTTTCGCGTAGAACGCCTTTTTGCGTGGGCGGCCTTCGACCGCGCTTCAAAAAAAACTAACCCTAGTCGGTCCAACACCGCGGTGTATCAGATTTGTTTTCGCGTAGAACTCCTTTTTGCGTGGGCGGCCTTCGGCATTGCTTCAAAAAAATTCCCCTTGTCCATCCAACACCGTGTGTATAATTTTTTTTTTCTCCCGTAAAACTCATTTTTACATTGGCGGCCTTCAGGCCGCTTAAATTTTTTATTGTTTATTAACGATTATGTTTCCTGTATTTAGGGTATAATATTTCCTTATATGTTTTTTTGTTTTAGTTTGTAAAATATTTTAGTATGGTAACACTGATTACACTGTGGAACATTTTTGGGATTATTGTCTGGGGGGTGAGAAATTCCAAGTCAGGGTGATGGTACTAGGTCAGTATAATAAAACCTTCAAAGGGTTTGGCGTTCGTATGTGTCAGTTTATTTTGTGACCTTTTAAATTTTTTCCATATCTTGATGTTTTTTCGCTTAATTGTAACATTTTTTTACAAGCTATAAGCTTCCTGCGGCTATCCTATCCTCTATCCGACCATACCCTTTTTATTCCCGAAATCCTGGGACGTTATTCTAAAGCCGACCCCAACACTGCTATTTGTCATAAATGTAAACACACAAATCTCTTGAAAGTTTGAATGTGCAAAATATTTTTTAAAATATATTTATTTTCTTAAAAAATACACTATTAGTGTAAATTTTTGATATATTTGAATGTGTACAGTGTAATTAAATATACGAGGTGTGTTCAAAAAGTATCGCGAATTTTGTGTTTTTTTTTAATTATTTATTTATTTATGAATATCTATTTTGTCCCCTACAAAGTAAGCCCCATGAGATATTATACACTTTGGCCAACGGTTTTTCCAATCTTCGAAGCACTTCAAAAAGTCATTTTTTTTGTCTTCTTCAGCTCCTCCTTCGATACCGTCTGTATCTCGTCAAAAGAAGCGTAACGTCGTCCTTTCATGGGGCTCTTCAGTTTAAGGAACAAGAAAAAGTCACAGGGGGCCAGATCTGGGGAATAAGGTGGCTGCGGCATCATTACTGTGTTTTGTTTTTGGCCAAAAAGTCGCGTACAAGCAACGATGTGTGTGGGCAGGGCGTTATCGTGGTGCAAAAGCCAAATTTTATTCTTCCACAAATCCGGGCGTTTCTGGCGGATTGCTTCGCGCAAAATTGCGCATAACTTGCAGGTAATATTCCTTATCGACCGTTCTTCCCTGTGGCAAGAATGCACCACGCCCCTGCAATCGAAGAAAACTGTCAGTTACGATTCGCGATACTTTTTGAACACACCTCGTATATTAATTGAAAAATGTGTGAAAAGTGGGTTGAACATAGTGGAATAACGAGCATTGTTTTTACAAATTTTTGAACTTTAAACAAAAATATCTCGAAAACTATGAGACTGAGGAGGGTAAATGTGTGTACATTTTTTAATCCTGAGGACCTCCTCGATCCATCCGTAATCCATCGATCAAAGCGCGGCGCCAAAAGAGTCGTAATATTCTATAATTTAATCTTTTTATTTCTCTGAAACCCACCTAACCCCTTAATTCGCTGAACGATGTCAATGTCGTCATATATCTCATACAGCTCATCATTCCATCGAATGTAATATTCGCCGTGGCCCACGCGCAAAGGACCACTCCCGTATTCACCTTATATGTCCGTGACACTAATTCCTTTTCTGAAAAATGCATTTGCCCTTAAAAGAAACGCGTTATGCAGACATAGAGGCCATCAAAAAGGCTTGCACCGGCATCCTGGCGGCCATACCGGACAACGAGCTAAAACACACGTTCGACATGCTTTTAGATCGTGCAAAATGCTGTATTGGAGCAGAAGGAGACTATTTTGAATAAAATAAATTGATTTTGCCGAAAACCTGTTCTGTCTTTTTTAACGTTGTTTACTTGGGAACGACCTTGTATAAGTTAACACAATATTTTATGAACTTCTACATAAATTCCATTCCCACATTATATGCTAGAAACATACAAACCGTTTGCATAGTTTGGAGTCCTATTACAACCAAAAGTGCAACTGCGCTAAACGCGCATCCGCTAAATTCTTAAGTGAGCGAAACACGCGCAACCATGTCTTCTCCCCCAAAACCAAATAGCTGAAGGTGAGCGCTGCACGCGCAAACCCTTTTAGCTGAGCAAGCATCTTTGGTCACGTAGGCCGGCTCAAGCATAGGTTAGATTATAAACTTTAAAGTTAAGTGTAGTTAGTCTTTTTAAGTTACTAGACTCGACAGGCACATAGTGCCGACCTAATAAAATTAATTAATAAATAAACCTCCGTCTCTTTAATTGGCGCCCGAGCAGGGACCTGAAGATAATAAAATAGGCACATAGTGCCGTCCTAATAAAATTAATTAATAAATAAACCTCCGTCTCGTTAATTGGCGCCCAAGCAGGGACCTGAAGAAAAAAATAATAATATTTTTTATATTCGTGGACGAAACCTAAATAACATTTCGTACTCGGCCCCTTAGTACCTTTCGGAAAAAGGATGGGCAGTATCAACCTAGCTGAACGAAAAGCATAAGCTAAATACAAATACATTGAACGTAAAGTGCGTGGCGGGGAAATTTAGAATAAATTAAACAAGTGTAAAATAATAAACTATAAGAGGAAAGATTTAAATTAATTCATCAAATACAACAAATACAACTACTAGAGGAAAGATTTAAGTTAATTCATCAAATACAACAAATACAACTACAAGAGGAAAGATTTAAATTAATTCATCAAATACAAAAAAAAATACAACTACCAGAGGAAAGATTCACACTAATTCATCAAATACAACAAATACAACTACAAGAGGAAAGATTTAAATTAATTCATCAAATAGAACCAATACAACAAATACCACTACAAGAGGAGAAATCTAAATTAATCACACAAATGAGGAAACACTATCAACACAGGAAAATGCAAAGGATATTTATATCTCTCTTTTTCCTGAACTTTATTTTAAGCGATGGTTCGGTTGAGGTGTTAGATTACACTTAGTCAGAAATTGTTATGATGGAGGAAGGAATTGGCAAAATTCAAAAAGGAACCTACCGGATTATCAATATGACAAACATAACAGAATACTCTACAATATTACGAGAACTGAACAGAAACTTCATACGAAACATTCCAGCTAACAACCCTCTTTACCCATTTATAACAGACGAAATCAGTAGCATCAACATAACAATTAATAACATTTTACCTAAATACAAAAATAAAAGATCACTAGACTACATAGAATCAGCCTGGAAATGGATAGCTGGCAACCCTGACCATGACGATTTAGTAGCCATTAACAGCAAATTTAAAGAAGTAATCGAGAATAACAACCAACAATTAATAATCAACAAAAACATTTTAGAAAGAATAAACAATATAACAGAAATTAGCAACTCAATAATAAAGTCTCTAGGAAGTTGTAACGAATTTCAAACCGCCCTAAAACTTCAATATAAATTTAAAATTGACATCATCAAAGACGAGTTATATTAAAAGAGCAATTCATTTAACTAAAGCGAACATTATTAACTCAGTTATTATTAACAATCAAGAAGCTCATAGAATAAATAAAATTTTTATCGAAGAGAATCTGCAATTTGGTTCGTTAGAAGAATCTCTGAATTTTGCAGACGTTCAAATTGCTGTAAAACAAAACTTACTAATTTATATGATAAAAATACCGAAAACCGGTAAAGAAATTTGCAAATCTATTATAATTAAGCCTTTAAGTAAAAACGAAACTATTTTAAAGATAAATTTTGAAAAAATACTGAAATGTAATGAAGAATATTATGGTATAGAAAAAGATTTTAAAATAATAAATGAAATAAAAATTTGCAAACAAACCCAAATTGTTAATTTGGAAAACGAAAATTGTATAAAAAATTTAATAAGGAATAAACCATATAAGTGCACTGTAACAAATACGGAACATGTTAAAAATATTGTAGAAATAAATAATGGATTAATACTTTTAAATAATTTCGAAGGAAATATTACTACAAATAATAATACTAGAAAATTAAGAGGATCATATTTGATAAGAATCTTTAATGAAACTATAAGAATAAATAACATGAATTTTACAACTTTAGAACAACATAGCTTGAGACCACTGCCTGCTTTAATCCAACATTCAAACTCAAATTCAGAGTTCGAGGAAGTTCTATCCTTAAAACTTATGAAAGAGCTTAATACAAAAAACATTAAAAAAATAAGTTCTCTGAATCTTTTAGTGAAATCCAGTTTATTCACTCATTTTGGGTTATTAGCCCTAGTACTTACCATAATTGCAATTTTCAGATGCAAAAAGCGCGCAAACCCTGAAAGAATTATTAGCAAACCGGAATCATTTCAAATGCCAGTAATTAAAAGGACGCAGCATAGAAGTCTTAACGACATCCCATTTTTTTAATTAATCAAGCGGGGACGCTTGATATTTCGGAGGGAGGAGTTAACGCAATATTTTATGAACTTCTACATAAATTCCATTCCCACATTATATGCTAGAAACATACAAACCGTTTGCATACTTTGGAGTCCTATTACAACCAAAAGTGCAACTGCGCTAAACGCGCATCCGCTAAATTCTTAAGTGAGCGAAACACGCGCAACCATGTCTTCTCCCCCAAAACCAAATAGCTGCAGGTGAGCGCTGCACGCGCAAACCCTTTTAGCTGACCAAGCATCTTTGATCACGTGGGCCGGCTCAAGCATGGGTTAGATTATAAACTTTAAAGTTAAGTGTAGTTAGTCTTTTTAAGTTACTAGACTCGACAGGCACATAGTGCCGCTAAAAAACATAACTAATTTTAAGATAAGAAAATAGGCACATAGTGCCGACCTAATAAAATTAATTAATAAATAATAATCTCGTTAATTTATATATGCTTCTTGTTATAGTGAATAACAGTGCAGGAGTAGAGCAGAAGAGGGCGCGTCTCACGCTTTATATCTAATCATATGGTAATGTTTCAACATTCATCGAATGTAATTGCAAAATCGACGGCTAAAACTCAGATTCAACACAGAATTGATCCTTCCTTTAAAATTTTGCATTGTTTTATGATTCAACATTTTCTTATTCAGCTACAACTATCACTATAATTCATATATATGTATATGTAAACAAGAACCACTATACCCTGCCAGCAGCTGTGTGATTTTATTCTGTATTTTTGAAGAAAAAAAAGTTCAGATGATTCTTACATGAACATTGAACACATGCTTATGTTTTGAAATATAAATTCTTTTACTTATGAGTTGTGACTTTTAACGATTAATAAAACAATAGAAAGTAGCCTACGCCCGTCCTGAAGTTCCAAGCTATCACATCACCAATTTTCAGTCAGATCGGTTCAGCCGTTGTACAGTTATAAATGTAGACATAAATTGCGAAATCGAGGGTTATTTCGCAAAAAAAAGTCCGCCGTTAGGACCTTCTCCAGGACTAAAGGAATACCCATGCAAATTTTTATGTCTTTCCGTGCTGTGGTTCGCGTTTCATTTCTATATACATATGTATAATAGAATGTATAATTATATTTTTTACTTGCATGTCCTCTAACATTTAATTTTTTTCTGCACATTTTATTCATATAAAATAGGGCATTAATTGACCTGTAATATAATATAATGACCTGTAAATAAATTTAGACACACTAGAAAAATAAAGGGAAACTTGCTGCTTAGGCCTTCGTCCTATTTTGCATAGATACATATTAATTTACTTATGTGCACATTTCAAATCTAAATTAATATTTACAGTATAGGAGGTAGATATTTGCTTATATTTCCTAGTCCAGTGTTGCTATTGCGGGATGCAAATCAATATTTTGCGATGTGTCGTTGTAGCAGTTTATTAGGTGTTGCATGGTTAGGGTATCATTACAGTTCATGATTCTTTTGATATCTTCCATGCTTAAGTCTCATCAAAAACACGTTGCTGGTGTTTTGTCTTAAAATTCGATTTGCTGCAATGTTGTTGATATAACTGATGCATAGTATTATAATGAGCATTCATTTCATTGAGTCAAAACGGTGTCGGCGAAATGATCACGAATAACCAATGCGGTATAAGCTGTTGCATTATCGCACTTCTTTGTTTAATAAATTCAGACATAGTAAAAATCGAAGAATTCACTTTTAGAGCCTCACAAAACGACGCGTATGTAAAATATTAAAGAATATTTTGACTTGAAATTGTGCATAGATGTCACTAAGAGTACTACCAACTTTCAGAAAAAAGAAAAATTTACCGATTCGAAAAATATTTACCATTTTTGTCTAATTCACATTCAAAACTCATATCAATGTTGAGTATTGCAGTTTAGTGAAATCGATCAAATACGTTTGCAAGTACGTCACCAAAGAAATCAACATGGCGGTTATTGGCCTTGAACGAGATGAGATCAGCAAGTATCAAATTAGTCGATGTGTAAACTGCTATGAAGTGTTTTGTAAGATATTTTATTTTGTAATTCATGAACGTTTTCCGACTGCTGTGCATCTCGCAGTTAATTTGGAGGTGGCCAAAGATGTATTTCAACCCAGAGAACACAGTACAGCCAATGGATACACGGTAAATAACAAAATTGCCGTTAATGAGTTTTTGTTCTCAACTTCCGTCAGTGATCTGTTTGCGATAACATTGCTCTATTCGGAAATGATGGTCAGTAAATGGATATCCAGGTGCGTTCTCAACTAATTTATACAATCCATCCGAAAAACGACGATTGCTTCTATTGATTAATGTACGGAATTCATTTGAGTCATTCCGTATTGTGAATGGTATGGTCTGTGCATCTTTTTGAGAGGCACGCCAGCTATTACAATTGCTGGAACATGGTAATCACTGGAATTATTTGAAGGACGATGCGGTAGCTACTTCGCTTGCCACTGAAGATCGTACACTTTTCGCGATGATCGTTTCGTCAAATCCGCGTCAATTCTGGGATAAGAACAAAAATGACATTGCCGAAGACATTTTACATTGTTTTCGTAAGAATTCGAAATGGGCAAATTTCGGTTTATACTTCCAGTGGTTTGATATCAATTCCTCCAGCCTTTTGTCGATTCACTTCAATGAAAGATGAACTCATCACGAATGCTTATCTGAACATTGCTTGAGTGCACGTGCAGTTTTAGCTTAAAAAATGCCGATGTTTGTGACTTAAACTGCGAGATTCAAAGTCAAATGTTGGATTGTTCGTCTTGACAAGAGGAATTTCTAAATTCCTTGGAGAGGTTTGATAAGCCGCCGCATCATTTGCGACTCACAGTAAGATCTGACATTACTATATTTTGCAATTTTTAACTTGAAACTGTGTAAAGGAACCAGAATGATTGTTACACATATATTGAATACAACGGCGCAGAATGCGTGCCATTTGCCATTTCAGTTCAAACGTATTCAGTTTCCAGTGAAAAGCGAAAAGAAATCAAAAAATTTTGTATATCAAGCTACGTTACATTGAAAAAAATATATAAAAATCGCAAATAAATGATTTTCAACGCAATATAAATGCAACTTTCGTTTTATTTCAAAACACATAATTTCACGCAGGACAACAAATGCGGGATCAGCTATATTTATATTCCTGTATTTATTCGTAATATGTATATCATGGATTGAAACAAAGATTAAAAAAAGTAGTTCTTCTTTATCATTTGGTTTGGTCTACAACATTTTTGCTATCTTCATAGTATCTTATTCTAATTGAAACACATTCCCCGACATCGACAGTTTTTGCTTCCATGGCTTCTCATAACCGTGGTTACGGACTTGCGCCAATTTTCATCAAACCTCGTTACTCCAGCTCTTTTTTGAGTTGTGGAATTTTGAAATAGTTTATCTCCTTGGTAATTTATTTGACAATTGCAATTGTGGAATCTTTAAATTGTTTAACCTCATCAATTTTGAATAGTAATATATGTTGGAATTTATTTAATAAATACATTTTTGATACCAATTGTAACTTAGTTGTTAGTAAATTCACTATTGAATCCGTTCATGTTAAATAAGAGTTTCGAAATTCCCTGCTTTTTTAGGGAAATCACACAGAAACTTCAAATTTGTTTTGTGGTGTGCTTGGTTTGGCAATTATTTATTGAATATCATCTCTTTCAAAAATCGAACGGCCAAAGACGTGAAATTATCATTAATCACGGGCTTTAATTTAAGGCATCAATTAGTCGGTATTCATAGCGCGATACCGGTCTCGTTGACAGGTACGTTTTCCGTTCTCACAACAGTCGGGTCTACGTAACCGGAACGAACCCGGACTTTTATCCGGCCAAGCACGGTCAACTCGCAAATTTCTGCCGCTACAGCAACAACGGTTACGTTCTCACCGGCATCATATTTGAAGAAGTATGCCCGCAAACCACAGCAAACCGTTTTTTTTTCTGGATGAATTGGTAGCTATAAAATTTCTTTATGTTGGTCTTCATCGGAAATGCGGCATTGTTGCTTTGGGAAAACTTCAATATATTGTCCCAAAATTTATAGAATAAAATGGGTATGGTCGGATAGGAGAGGTTCTCCAGATCACTAATATGTATAGTTATAGCCGCAGGAAACTTATAGTTTGTGTTTAAAGTTGAAAATAACTACATTTTAATTACGTATTTTTACGATTTAAAATCAATTTCACAATTATATCTTTTATTTTTATGTTCACTAACACTTCACTAATTCAGTTGCACTAATTTTTTATTAGATAGTGCAAAAATAGTTGTATGTCAATATTAAATTAAAATATATTTATTTAACAACAACTAAAGGGTTGCAGTCCGTCAAATAATAAGCTACCTTATTGACATCTTTTGTAAATTAACTAAAAAAAAAATAAAGAAAATAGATAAAACCCCAAAATGTTGTCTATCGCAAAAAATCTTTTTGTTACAGTCGTCTGTCAAATAATCAGAGCTACCTTATCGACATCTTTTGTAAATGAACTAAAAAAAAAAAATAAAATAGATTCAACCCCAAAAGAATTTTTGCTGTCGTCTATCGCAAAAAATCTTTTTGTTACCCGCCAATGGGATGTGCCAAGTTTTTTTTTTTTGCGTAAAACTCCTTATTGTGTTAACGGCCTTTGGCCGCGCTTCAAAAAAAATAACTCTGGTCGGTCCAACACCGAGGTGATTAAAGTTTTTTCACGTAAAATTCCTTTTCACGATGGCGGCCTTACCGCGCTTTTAAAAAGTAACCCTGGTCAGTCCAACACCTGGGTGTGTCAAATTTTGTTCGCGCAAAACTCTTTGCGTTGCCAGCCTTCGCCCGCGAGTTAATTTTTATTAAGAAAAAATGAATCAAAAGAATATAATTTTGAGCTGCACCGACATATTACACATTCTTAATGGTTAATTAACTGTCCAGTGTTCCAAGATTTTTCAGTTCCTATACTTTTTTTTACCTTATTCCATTTTTTTAGGAATTGTCGCTATCCGCTATTTCAGGGTCTGTTGTGAATCTTGCTGAATTCGTCGCTGTCCGTTTTTTCAGGATCTGCTGTTACAGGATTTATTTTTCTATCCCCTACCATTTCTTTCGTTACTTTTGGCAGGCATTTAGTGCTGGAAGTCCTATTTCATGTGAAATTTTTTGTTTTATTTCTTTCTTAATAAAATCTGACTTTTTGATTAACAAATAGATTTGCCATCTCGGTTGAACCCCCAGTTAATTTTTACATTAAGTAAAAATGAGTCAAAAGAATATATTTTGTACTGCACCGAAATGTGTACCCTTTATTTATACTTTTAAGACTAACTTATTACATCGTTCTTAAAGCAGGAACAGCGAAAAACGCTGGTACCTTCCTCAGTTGCCGTCCTTAGCGAGCGAAATCAGCCATCTTTGTTTGTTTTCATTTGAACAATGTTGCCACTGCTCAATACGCATATATAGCTTTGTACACATCTAAGTTTTCGATTACAATTTTTTATAATATAAAGTATCAAAACTGGAAACAAACTATTGAAAATAGTTTATATATTTATAAATAATAGCAATCAACTTTGATTTTGAGTTAGTTTAAGAAAATTTCGAACATATTGGTTTACGTTGTTCTAGATCCAGCTATTCTATTTGTACTAGCTAGTATGTTTACTCATTACTATTTTGTTTAGATACAGATATACGAATATTATACTATTTGTTTAAGTTTGTTCACATATTATGTATAGTATCGTATGTATAATGTTTGCTTAGATATATTTCATTTGTTCTAAGATACCAATGTTGTGGTATTCAAACTAAAGATTGTTTTAATGTTTGTTTGTTGTAGTGATAGTGCATTTCTATTGTTCCAACTCAAGGTTGTTTTGATGCATTTTCTTTAATTTTATTTTGATACATTCTGTTTAAAAACGTTACTTAACTTGCGCTTCAAACAAATAACCCTTGTCAGTCCAACACTTGGGTGTGTCAATTTTTTTTCGCGCAAAACTCTTTTTTGCGATTAATAAAAATAACCTTGGTTAGCCCAACACCGTGGTGTGTCACATGGTTTTTTTTTTTTGCGTAAAACTCCTTTTCAGGTTGGTGTCCTTCAAAAAAATTTTCTACTTTAGATGCAAATATCTCGAATTTAGTTCGCAAATGTCGAATCGACTTGGAACTTTTCACTTTGGAAGGTCGAGCGGCTGTATTTCTTGTGTAAACTTTTTTTAGTACGCTTTCAATTTAGATAGCGGCATAAAATGCGCCAAGTGGTTCCACACGTCAGTCCGAGTTGATGCGAACATCGCAGAATAGACTGTCCACGGCCTTCATGTACACTCTCAAAAACGTCTGATATATATATATTTTTTTGATTTTGCATTTTTGTTGTATGCGTATGCGTTTTTTATGTTTGCTTATTCAAAGTATATAATTCCCACGACAGCCGGTTCTACGCACCGGAATTGACCCGGATTTTATCCGGCCAAGGTCTGTTTTTTTTTGGCTATTTAACCCCGTTTGGATTGGTAAGTGTTAACCTTACATATTTTTTTCGCTGCGTGCTGGACGTGGTGTGTTCAATCGAATATTATCCAATAATGAATGTTGAGTCTCAATATGGGTATTGGGGATGCGAATATTACGCATTGTCGGTACAGTGTTGACCATAAGTTGAGCAAAGCGCAGGAAAAACATTTTTTACCGAACGAAAATTTTCATAATAGAGTTGAACGATTTGTAAACTTTATTTACACATTAGTCTCTCCACAATGAAATGCCAACCAATGGTAAACAAAATTAGGATGACAGCTCGATACGACTTACGCTTGTCAAAAACAGGATATTGAAAAAAGTTCATCTACATGGATCACACGTTAAAAGTCTCAATTTAATGGCTATACACTTACCTGGCAACCACGAATTTCGTTGTCTAATTAATTCTGAAAATTTATCGTCGATTCTATTTTGTTCACCACAATATGTAAACTGTGTTATCGACGTCGATACGTAACAAATTTTCGATAGAAGATTTTCATATGGATGCTTAGCCCTTTTGAAACATTTCGTTTCGAACAGTTATTTTGTTTATGTACATTTTTTTGTATAGTGTACAGGATACATTAGTATCTGTTAGTTTCCACTGTTTGGTAAGGCTTTAGATGTAATGATTCATTCTGTATTTGTGGCTGAGAATTGATTGGTTTCTTATTGCTGGTATTTTGGCATTTTTTTTTTTTATATTCCACCAGTGCCCGATTCAGAGGGGGGAAATGGGAAACATTTCCTCTCCCAAGGGCTAAAGGCTTACTAATAATTTTACTGCTCTAAAAATTTAAAGTAATAATAATATAATCCCTTAATTTGCCATTTTATTTCAAAAACAAAATAAAAAACTCCATTTTGAATGCGTGAAATTATGAGACTTTTCTAATTTTTTTCAATGTAGCGCAGCTTGATAAACATAATTTTTTGGTTTCTGTCCCGGATGAAGGTTTTCCAACTTGTGAACACGCCATATATGTACATATATCTGGCCGTGTGAAAAACAGCATTTCCTTGGAATAATCGGTATGGTATGCTATACCATAAGAGAGGTGGACAAATTTTTCAAGAACACGTATCGCAAGCGTCGGTCCACATTAGGAAAAATACTTGGCGAACAACTTATGACATTATGTGAAACAAGATGGATTCAACGGCTCGATTCAGTTATCCAATTTTTTTTTCAAGCCTTTTTTGTCTTTGTAACCAACTTTACCGACGTCTTTTAGCAACCGGGTACCGGGGTACCCACGATCTGAGTATTAAAAATTTTCTTTGTTTTATTAAAAAAAAAATTCTAAAAAATTTAATTTTTCTAAAAAAAAATGTTTCTTCAAATATTAATAGTCGGTGACAATTTAAAGAAAGAAAAAACAAAAGAACAACGTAGAATCATGAATCAGGTTGAAAGAGTAGTGAAATAATTGGCGGCTCCGTAGTGAGGTAGTGGTAGAAACATCTGCATGGATAACTTCTTTACTACTGTACCAGTTGCTAAACATTTGTTTACGTGGAATATTACCATTGTTGGCGCGCTAAAAAAGAATAAACCTTACATCCCTAGTGTCATGGGAGCAGTATTCGACAACTTTTGGATTTCACGAAAAGGTTACCATTTGTTCCTATGTACGTTCCTAAAAAAATAATGCTGCCATTCTGATATCGACAATGCATTCAGATATATCAGTTGGTAATGATGCTAAACAAAAACCAGAAATTATAAATTTTTATAATAAACATAAAGCTGGAGTTGACACAATGGACCAAATGGTGCTGGTACACCAGTCAACGACGATCTTCGAAATGGCCAATGGCAATGTTCTTCAATATGCTAAATATTTTTTCACTTCCGGCATATATACTTTATTATGAAAATAATAAAATAATTGTCAAAAAACGACAGAACGTCGTCAATTTATGCCTAAACTAAGTGAAGAACTGAACATCGCACGGCGAGTCCACAAGTAATGCGCCACTTCTCCACAACGATTCCCGTTGAAAGTGTATTAGGCCAGAGACTCCAAAAGATAAAACCGGAAGGAAAAAAGTAACAGGATCTTGTCATGTCTGCAATGCTTTGCCAATAAGAAGACGAAAGACACGGAAGGCCTGTGCCAATTGTCACCAACCTGTTTATGACGAACACTCAGTTAATCGTGTACAATGTGTTCAATGTCATTAATTATAAAAAAGTGTAATATTTTTTAGTTTTTTTTTTTAATAAAATTTAGTTGCATGCTAATAGAAATTATATACAATTTATTTCCTATGCTTTCCACTGTGGGTACCCGGTTGCTAATAGGGCGCTGGCTAGAGTTTAAGCTTATTTAAAATAAAAAATAAATCAATTAAATGAACTCAGAAAACGACGATTTGAGGGCTTGACATGAAATATTGAATTTTTTTTAAGCTATTCGCACAAATACACCGCGGTAGGTACCCGGGTACCCGGTTACTAACATAAGGGTTAAGTAAAAAGTTTTACGATTACAAATTAATTTTTGTTGGTGTGTTTTTGTCTCTTGCTTCTAAAATACATATTTAAACATTTATGAGCCCTTACCAATTTTTTCATTTACATATATAAATACTTAGAAATGCCCGGTTTTTTAATTTCCGCAACTCACTCATCAACGGATATATTTCGACAAATATTGTCGATTTTGTGATGATATTGAAATTGGCGCCTCCTATTAGAAATCTTAAAATTATAAAAATTAAGAACTTTAAATTCAGATGTCTCAAAAACCATATATTTTATGCTGGAGAACTTCCTCTATTAGCTCATAACTGTTTACAATCCCGATTCGAATATTTATTTTAGATATTTTTGTAGTAGAACAGTCAATTTATCGGATACTAAATTTCAAATTAACTAATGTGTTTTGTTTTAGGACGGAGATAGATTTTGGCGAATGCCTGAATGCTATGTACGAGGTAGTACTATAAAATACTTGAGGATCCCAGATGAAGTAATTGATATGGTAAAGGATGACGCACAGGCTAAAACAAGAAATCGGTCTGAAATCAATAAAGCACGTGTAAGTGGTGGCGTTCAAAATCAGAATGTGAGGGGACAGGTTCGATCACGCTATAAGAATGGACAGCAAAATGGAGCGAAAAATATTTTGCGTGGACAAACAAGTCGGCCTCTTTCTCAGATTGCTGTCAATAAAAATAGAAAATGAAGATTTTTAGATGCATTTATTGAAATTATTTCATTAATTAAAATTATTATGTAAAAGGTGGTGGTATTGTTATTTAGGGACACATTTCAGGTTACGTCGTAATCAAGTTTGCATATGGCTTGGAATACTGAAAAATGTAGGCATTATGAAACGCTGTTTCAATTATTTCAATGTCTAAATGTACAGGAAGAGAATCCAAAACTTTCAGCTAAACGTAAACGTCCGTCTGATGAAGATACCACTGTATCTTCCTTAAGAAGAATGTCCCCACCCACTATTGATCTCATTAATCTTTCATCCCTTTGGCTTAAGGAGAGAAGGTTCCGTCTGTTCAGGACACAGAGAAAACTGTTACTGAATACGGTAAGCTATAAACTTCTCAAAAACCGCCTCCACCTCCAAGTCAGCTAATAAAAACTTAGTTGTAATACCGCGGAAAAAGGCAATTTTTATCTCGAGACTCGCTGCGGATACCACAGTCGATGATAAAAAAAGTTAAAAGATACAGACATCCGTAAATTTAATTTCAAATACAACAGGGATTTTTCGTCGTTTAAGATCGAAGCATCCGCTGACAATTTTCAATTTATACTTGACAACTCACTCCCATCTGGGGTCTTTGTGCGCGAATTCGAGCACAAACGTGATAAGCCTCCTGTAGTTATCACTAAAATGCCAAGAAATGCCAATGGGTACAAAAAACCAATTAACGATAATTCGCTGATTATTTATTATCAAAATGTTAGAGGTCTTAATACAAAACTTACTAACACTTAACAAAATGGTGGCCTCAGGAAATTTTTTTCTAAATTTTTGCGAGAAAATCAACTTAAAAAATCAAAATTTTCGAAAAAAAAAATCGTTCGATCAGGCCCGAGTTTATTATGTAATCTAAAAGCTGTATAAATTTCATTAAAACCTACTGAACGGTTTTCGAGTTACAGTTGTCACCGATTCAAAAAACATAGTTCTG
This sequence comes from Bactrocera correcta, assembly GCA_027475135.1. Taxonomy (NCBI): domain Eukaryota; kingdom Metazoa; phylum Arthropoda; class Insecta; order Diptera; family Tephritidae; genus Bactrocera; species Bactrocera correcta. The sequence goes on along the minus strand of CM050326.1, from coordinate 62,916,239 downwards.
AGAAAAACGCGTTTAAAGTTTCACACTAGCGCTTTGAAAAGCCCAGTGCTCTCTTTCTTATTTCTCGAATAACTCAAAAACTAATTATCGGATCAACGTGAAATTTTCAGCGAATATTTTTATGATATTACACTTAACGAAAATGCAAAGAAAAAAAATTAATTTTTTGAAAATTCTAACTACCCCTAACCCCTTAATGAAACTAGTTTAAACTTATTTGAAAAATATGTTCCGAAGTGTGTTGTTATTCAAAAAGTGAGTTCTATCTTATGGTTTTCGAAAGAATTATGTAAATTAAAAATAGAAAATCTCGTGCTTTTAAACTTAAAAAAAACTGGATAAGTTGCTGACTATTCAAAATATTCTAAATTGCGTCGACAATTTACTGAACTTAACAAAATATGTTATAATAATTATACAGGTAAAGTGAAAAATAATATTATACGTAATCCAAAATTGTTCTATGGTTTCGCGAACTTCAAACGCAGGATTTCTAATTTTCCGTCCGCTATGAAATATAAGTCTAGTATGTTTAGTGACAATCACACCATTTCTAATATGTTCGCTGAATTCTTTAAGTCCAATTACTCTCCAAAATCTCCAAAAAATGTTCCGCTTCAGCACAAGTTATGTCCGATTTCTGTCATTAATGCACCTACCATTTCCGAAGCAGACGTCTTATATCAGTTAAAAAAGTGAGAACAATCATACAATTATGGCCCAGATATGATTTCCTCATGCTTTCTTAAGAAATGTGCCAAGTATATATACCAACCCCTAACAAAACTATTTAATTCATCTCTTATGCAAGGCTTCTTTCCTTCCATATGGAAAAAATCATTTATAATTCCTTTACATAAGAGTGGATTTAGGTCATCTATTGAAAACTATAGGGGAATAGCAAAGTTGTCAGCAATACCTTAACTTTTTGAAGCAATTATAACAGACGACATAACCTTCCCCGGATCTCTCCACTAATTTCTTGTTCTCAGCCCTGTTTTCGTAAAGGGAAATCTACAGTAACTAATTTACTTGAATTTGTATCACATGTATCAACGGGCTTTAGGCAGAATAAGAATAATGATGCTATATACACAAATTTTAGCAAAGCTTCTGATAAAGTAAATCATTCAATTCTTTTGAATAAACTTGATCTTCTTGGTTTTCAACCAATATTTCTAAAATGGATTGCTTCTTATCTTAGTAATAGAATTCAACAAGATATATTTAACGATACTTTTTCTGACATAATCAATGTTCCTTCAGGCGTTCCTCAAGGTAGCCATCTTTGTCCAATTCTGTTCTTGTTATTTATTAGTGATATATCATCTGTTGCTAAGTTTTATTATATGCTGACGATGTAAAACTTTTCAAAACGTATACTTCAAACAGCGAAAGATGTCAGTTGCAAACTGAAAACTAAAAAAATGTAAAACGATGTGCTTTTCACGTAGATCTGTAGACCCTACTTCATACGCAATACAAAACTTTAGGTTGGAACAAGTATGCAGTGCTGTTGATCTGGGAGTAACTATGGACCCCTAACTCAATTTTAATCTTCACACATATTCCACGGTTTTTAAAGCTAAAGGCGCTCTCAGTTTTGTTAAACGTTGGTTTAAAGAATTTAGAGATCCGCTTACCACAAAAATTCTTTTTACATCCCTGGTGAGACCTATATTAGAGTATGCTTCTCTGGTTTGGAACCCTAGTTACCAAGTCCATTCGGATAAGTTAGAGTCAGTTCAAAAACAATTTTTACTTTTTGCCTAAAATCATTTGCATTGGGATTCCAGTTTAAATCTTCCCCCTTACGAGTACACTAACCGTTTAAAACTTATAAATCTCCCGGCACTCGCTAGTAGGGAGATGCTTGGTATACTATTTGTTGTAAAACTCAAGCTTGGTATACTATTTGTTGTAAAACTCATAATGGGTCAGTCTGTAGCCCATCTCTCTTATCTGATATTAATCTTAACGTTCCCGCTCGCCTCACGAGGCAGTTTAGACCCTTACTTTTAAAAATTTTGTGTTAAACGAACCATTCCGCCGTATATGTCATGATTTCAATTCTCATTCCAGCACATTTGATCTAACAGACTCACTCTTTACCATTAAAAAAAAAACTTTTTTTTATCTACTTTTAATAAGTAACAATTACAAATAATAAGCTTCAGTCTAATTCTTAATTTTGGCTGTTGCAATTTTTGTTTCTGTAGTTGAGCAGCTTAAGATCGCAACCCTTAAAACTATCTTGCCGTTCGTTCGTGGATTGCTCCCCTCGTGTCGGTTGTAATCTGCTGTATTGACACCAATAAAGCATTTAACGAGGAAAGAGTAACCGCTTTGTTGTATATGGCTGACAACTGTCATTGTTGTTGTAGCGAGAGAAAACATTCCTGATGCCGAGTTGGCAGTCCTTGGCTAGATAAAAATCCGTATCCGTTCCGGTTGCTTAAACAGGACTGTCGTGGGTAACTGAGTAAGAAGGTGTAAGGTGTAAGGAGTTTTCGAGTGCAAATTTATTTACCAAAATTTATTTCTAAGATTCCTTTATGAATACTGTATGCAAATGGATTTTGTGCATAATATTGACATCGTTTCACATCCTTGCGCTGTGAAATATTTTGTACTGATTTATAGTGTCTCGGTTTGTTTTTTAGATGTTTCTTTCTAAAAAAAATAAAAGGTATATGAAAACAAGAACAACAAAAAAATTATTTTGTGCATTGATTTTTCTACAATATAAAAAATAAGTCGGGTTTTCATTCCTGACGCTATAACTCCAGAACGTACGAACCGATTTCCACGGTTTTGCATTCGTTGGAAAGGTCTCGGGCTGCGTGAGGTTTATAGCAAAGAAAATTCAGGAAAAAAGGCGGGAAAATCTTTTTTACATACAGCGCCATCTCTGATACATAGATTAAGGAGATGGCGCAGCTGCGTGATACATTGTTTGACAGAACTCCTTGTTCTCTGCTCAGTTAATTTCATGTGACAAACGGGTATTGTGTTCATTGTGAAATTGTGAAAAAATTAAAAAAAAAAATAAGTTGTTCGTTTCCTAACATTTCAATGGGAAACCATCAAATCAATCACGTCGATTGTGCAAATTTTTATTCAATTCCAACAGCAGGCATTTGTTTTTAAGGTGGTAAGTTGAACTGTGTAAGTTATGTGGATCGTGCATTTGAGGTTAAATTCACCACTCTGTCCATAGTCCAAAATGCCTAGAGGACGACGTGCGAACATCGGCCGCCGCACAAGACATGCAAGCCAGCAACAAGTGTATGCACAGAACTTAAGCGAAGAAAGACAAAATATAATGAGAGAAAATGCCCGATTGAGACAACGCGTGAGGACACAAAGATCATTGGCATCATACAATCGCTTGGCATTCCAATATGGTCTCACTGCGAACTACAGTGCTCATGAAAATTTAGATATTGGACCAATGAGAAACGTTTTGATTGTGCTGCACAAGTGGAAAAGTCAAAATGGATCCATTACTTACACCACCACAGCTACTGAAACCATTGTTCGATGGAAGCGATCCCGATTCCATCCATTTTCTTCAACACATCCTTCAATAAAATAACTGCTTTCGCATGACTTCCTTTGGAGCTAATATCATTCGAGAAGGCGACTTCATGTCGACTTGCAAGGTAAAAGATACAACACACATAACCAATCACATCACCAACACAATGAATTGCAACACATACCCTGCCAACCACGGCTACCCAATTTTGTCAAACTTTTCAATACAACTACACATTTTTTCTCTATGCACTAACACCAACGCATATTTTCGGGTTATTTTTCGTTTACCTAAATGCGATGAAAAAAAGTTTCTTTCATTTCTTGATTTATTTGAATGAGTGCGAAGGAGAAAACATAATTATCAATAGTGCCAAAAGAAAATCCCGAAAAGGGTAATAAAAAAACTATTGAAAGACGCATGTTGTCATTCGTGCTCGTACAACAAGAAGAAGTAAGTGAATTTTATGTGATTTTTTTTTAATAATTTGCAAATAATTATTTCATTTATTTTTATAGCATTGAAAATCAGAATGGATTGGAAATAGCAGCAGCAGCAAATTGTTAAGTAAGTATGTAAAAAGAGTGTTTGTTGTTTGAAATTGGATTGCGCAGTCCAATATATGTAATACGGAAAAATAATTACATATGTACATAAGTATGTATTTTATGCGTTTAAGGCGGCCTGCACAATCCAATATGATATGTGAAAATAAATGTTTGTTTTGTATTTTAAATGATCAAATAATATTTATCTTTTCTTTCATATGTTATTATTATTTTTATTTAATTAATCTTTGCTTTCAGAGTAAATTCCATTTGCATTTAATATATTTTATTTTTTCAGATAATATTAACATTTTATTTCAGATATTATTATCATTTTGTACAATTAATCTTTCTTTTTCTTTTAGATATTACAAATTCAATGTAATTATTATTTATACTCAGGTTTTAATAACCTTTATTTCATTTTAGAGTATTTGTCTTTTATAAGGTTTTTTTCAAATGATAATTATGTGTAAATAACAACGTTAGTTTTAATTTATATAATTATAATAAAATTTATGTAAATATGTTTAAAAAATAATAAAGCTAATAATTAAAAAATCTTGTTTGAAATTTTGAGAAATTTTTAAAGTAGAAATCAAAAAATGCAACCCTGCATCAGCCATCAATTGGGGGTATTAGAGCAGGACAGACATATTTTTTTATGTGACACTGCTGATTGAGCGCAACAGAGATGTATGATCACATGCAAACGTACGTGTGATATGCTGAATGACCGCGACGGACTGCAGCAGCACGACAGTGAACTGAAAATAGCGTTGTGCATCTTACTTCATGAACAATTGTAAGAAGGCAGCAACATAATGGCATGTGCACAAGACAACACAGCTGTCCATTTTGCATGTACACAATTTCGTTGTGGCCATACCAATACCTTGCACTTCAATGAAATTTTAGTATTTTGTTCAAAGTGAAATTTTTTATGCAAAAAATAAGTAAATAGTTATATATTTTTGTTTTAAATTATCAATTGTTATTACAAGTGATATAATAGAGCTATAATAGAGCTATTTTGTGCTATTATTTGTAAAATAACGTCAAGTTTGTAAGAGCTGTGAATAATTTTACATTTTTCATATTAGTGGCATCCCCACTCTTCCTCATCTCTCTATCTTCCATTCTACTGTCAACTCTACTGTCGTCCTACTGTCGTTGGCAAATATAGGAATATATTAAAGTTAGCGAGAGCGACAACAGTCGGCCTGCAGTTATATGGGCGTGCAGCTGTAAAAAACCTGTGCCCATAAGAACGTGTGTATTTTAATATTGGACAGATGTCGTTTGCAGTCTGTCGCCGTCATTGTGTTTAGCACTTGACAAACTATCCACTTTACTACCTAATTATTTACTGGTTTTTTACCCGCTCATGGTTGGCAGGGTAACAACTACATATACATACACCACACACTACACAACAAGAAATATCGGTTGAAAATTCAAGTGAAGTGGTTGTGTTTTTGGTGGTTTTTTCGCACCATTTGTTAGCGATTTCTTTGCTGAGGCTTTTCGAAAGCTAGACCAACTAAACGGACACTAAATAAAAGATAAGATAAGTACAATTTGTATTTTATTAATTAAAATTCATTTGCACTTACCCATACATATTTTGTGGTTTTTTTACCAAAATATATTATTTTTCCCCTGAAAACAGCGGTCGTAACAAAACGCGTGCTAATATTTTTGCATTGCCGTTTTTGTTTTGATCACTCAGCTGTTCTCCTATTCGTTTCTCCTTTTTCGTATTCCCTTTGGTTTTGGCACTGCCAACTACACAAAATATAAACAGAGTTTTAGGGGCAGTGACTGAACATACATATTGTCAGTAGCTTCCAACTGTTTTCTCATTGAGGGATGGCCTCTGAGAACAGTAGTGGATGCACCCCTGAGAATCCATTTAGAAGGAACTCAAAAATTATGAGAACGCCTCCTAATGGAAAAAGTGAGTTATCCCCCGCTGCTGGATCAAAAGGAGAATGCGGAAATGCCAACCACATCGTGGAAGGTGGCAAGCTCTCAGAAAAAATACGAAAAGCGAAACTACCCAAAACTTTGACCAGTTGGGTAGTAAAATAAAAGAACTGGAGAACATGATGGCTGGCCAAAGGCACATAAACCAGGCTATGCGCGACCTAGTAAGCAACATAGTGGCTCTACATGCTAAGGCTGAGAAAGGCGGAAACCTACCCAAAAGAATTATGGAAGGGAAGGCATCCCAGGTTTCCCCAATGGCTAAGGAGGTAAATACCCCGAAAAGGATGCGTGAGACAATCGGCTTTCTACCTCCAACTAAAAAGCCGAAAAATACAAGTGAAATGAAGCAGCCTACCTACAGCGAGGCATCGAAATTGATGCAAGACAATACAACTGTTAGACCCAGCGCTGGCGAAGATTGGGTAGACGTTGTTAAAAAGCGAAAACCACTAGAAAAGAAAATTAGATCGAGGCCAGACGCCATCATACTTACTAAAAAGGATGGTGCATCATACGCGGATATTCTCCGAAAAATAAAAGGTGACAGTGGCTTAGAGGAATTGGGCTCAAGCGTCACATACATAAGAAAAACGTTGAAAGGAGACCTGCTGTTAGAGCTGAAAAATCAGGCGGATAAGAGAGCATCACAGCGGTGAAATGGCTGTGATACAGCCCAAAACGCACAACGTCATGATTATTTGTAAGGATTTGGATGAAATAACTTCTCCAGAAGAAATTTGTGAAGCTATACAAAAAGAGTGTGGTATAGAAAATCTGGGAAAAATAAACGTTAAGAGTATGCGAAAGACCCGTAGCGGTACTCAAATAGCAGTATTATGCCTGCGGGCCCAGGACGCCAAGACTGCGCTCAAGGTAGGCAAAATAAAGATCGGGTGGTCTGTATGTCGCCTCCGGGAATACTCCCCTATTCCCCGCTGCTTCAGATGTTTCCATCTTGGGCACATGGCGCACAAATGTTCCAACCCCGTGGACAGGTCGTCTCTATGTACTCGTTGTGGAGCAGGTGGACATGTAGCGAAGTCATTTACTAGCAATCCATGCTGCATGCTTTGCAAAGGAGCACACTCAGCCTTAAGTACTACGTGCCCCATCTCGAGATGGCGAAATCGTTAGGGAAATGAAAATAATACAATTAAATCTAAATCATTGCGCAGCAGCACAAGAGCTACTAAAACAGACAGTATTTGAAAAAAATATTGATGTCGCCTTACTAAGCGAGCAATACTCCCAGCGTTCGGAAAGCACCTGGACTACAGACATATCTGGCAAGGCTGCAATATGGTCATGTAAAGGACAACCATTTATGTCTCGGTCCGGAGGTCATAATTTTTTCACATGGGCAAATATACGAGGCATATACTCTGTTAGCTGCTATGCTCCTCCCAGTATCTCAATTAAGGATTTTGAAGACTTCCTCCTGGAACTTGCTGTAGAAACCAGAGGAAAATCCCCAATTATAATCGCAGGCGACTTCAATGCGTGGTCGACCACTTGGGGTAGTAGGCGCACAAACCATCGTAGGCGTCTGATATTTGAATTCCTCGGCCAAACGAATCTTACGATCTTGAATAGCGGAACGCAAAATACTTTTCAAAAGGGAAATAAAAGCTCTATAATCGACCTCATGTTTGCCAACGACGGTCTTAGCAGGCGCATTAAGTGGGCAGTGACGGACATATTTACATATAGTGACCACATGGCTATTATTGCTGAAGTCTCTTATGCCGGAGGAACAGAACGCCGCAGCAGGAGCACATGCCAAAAACGGACATGGAAACAAAACGATTTTGATGCCGAACTTTTTGAGATGGTATGGAGTTCAGCAAATATACAAGGCGAAGACGCCATGCACTTAGTATCTTCAGTGCGAAAAGAATTGTTTACAGCATGCGACGCACCCATGCGTAGAACGGTCACCACAACAACCGGAAGCCAGCGTATTGGTGGCCTTTCAGCTAGACGCCGCCTGAAACGTAATCAACGAGAAGAAAATGAAAGCAGTCTCAGACAAATATTTAAAAGACAGAAGAAGCTTCTAAAATCAGCTATTGGCCGCAGTAAAAAGAAGTGTTTTGAACAACTCTGTGAGGAAGCAAACGAAGACCCCTGCGGAACAGCATACAAAATCTGTATGTCTAAATTCAAAAACAAGGCACAACAACCCAAAAGCGCATCCTTCATGAAAAATATCGTAGAAACTTTGTTCTCGAGTGGAGTACCGCAAGGCTCGGTACTAGGTCCCCTTTTATGGAACATAATGTATGATGGGGTGCTAAGGAGACACCAACCGAATGGTATTAAATTAGTTGCATACGCAGACGACCTTATTGTGGTAGCAGTTGCTAAACACCTCGATGACCTCCGGAGCAAATGCAACGAGTGCATAAACTGTCTGCGCCAATGGTTCTCCTCAATGAGTTTAGAACTGGCGGAGCAAAAGACCGAAATCTTGCTCTTAAGCACAAGAAAAGTGGAGGAAAGTATATTCCTCACCATCGAGGAGTGCCAAATTCACTCACAGCCACACCTAAAATATTTGGGAGTAATAGTAGACTCAAGGCTATAATTTAAGGACCACCTAGAATACACTGCAGGTAAAGCGAACAAAATCCTGAATGCCTTATCAAGAATGATGGCAAATAAAGGCTGCGTACGTTCCAGCCGGCGTTTTTTACTCGCAAAGGTAATGAGATCGGTTGTATTATATGCGGCTTCAATATGGATCCAGGCGCTGGGCATCAAAGCATATGCCAGACAAATAAACACAGTGCACAGGCTGTCGGCACTAAGAGTTATCAGTGCTTTCCGAACAATTTCAAGCGATGCTGCTGAAGTAATAGCTAGTATGGTGCCCATTGACATCCAGGGTGACGAATACGATCGGGTGTACAAATTATCAGAGCCAACTACAGGAGCCAAAAGTAGAGAGAGAGTGAAAAGCTTAACTATATGGCAGCAGCGATGGCAAACCTCACTCAAAGGACGGTGGACCTACAGACTCATACCGGATATCCATTCCTGGATCGACAGACGACATGGGGACCTGGATTTCCACCTAACCCAAATATTAAGTGGTCATGGATGCTTTAGAAGCTATCTATACAGATTCCAGCACGACATTAGTCCGTATTGTCCGTCGTGTTCAGAGTGCTCTGAAGACTCTGAGCATGTTTTTTTTTATTGCCCGCGCTTTATAAGTGCAAGGGAATAACTTAAAACTACACTCGGTGGTAGTTTTACGGTGGGAAATTTGACGACACTCATGTGTCAGTCCACTGAGAACTAGAGAGTTGTCAGCGAAGCGGCAGCCTCAATCATGACACAACTGAGACATATAGACCAGAGTAGGCGTCCGTCAGTCCGTGCCATAGAAGAGACTTAAATGTCTTATCACTCCCACGAAGTAATACTTAATCAGGTGGTTCCCTGGGAGAGTCTGGAGTTGGAACAACAAATGATTGTTTGCATTTACAGATACAAGGACAAATATATTATTTGCATGGTTCAATGGTACCAACACCAGATGAACCGCATCAATTTCTGTAAATATATTTTATTTCGTCGATGGTGGACTAGCGGAATGTGCGGTGCAATATAGAGGGAACACGACAGTTAAAGATACGAATTATTGAACAGTTGCAAGTATTTTTTCTCACTAATAATGCTGTGGTTAATATGTTCAAAACAGCATTGGAACGAATGCCATCGGATACGCACAAATTTGCCATAAGAGCGGATTGTACCCCAACAGGTGAACATGTGCGAAGATTCAATGCACCTACCGTTAATGATGTTGCTGTAATTATTGTTGGCGATCCAACTAAATAGCGAGACATTGTCGTTCAGCGAAGAAGCAATATCATACATCGTGTAAACGAGACACATCGCTTGTACGATGCGTTACAATATCCAATCATTTATTGGCAAGGGCAAGACGGATACGACATCACGTTGAAGATGGCCGATCCAGGTACAATACACACTAATTATTGCTATTGGTTTCCATTAACAATTCATTTAATTTTTCATATTCAGGCGTATCAACGAATAAAAATCTAAGCGCAATGAATTACTATGCGTTTCGTATGATGATTCGCACACATGAGCAGAAGGCTATTCAAGCAATTCGCTGTCGACATGTATGTCAAAGTCGATACCGAACGTTTAGCGTTCATCCGATTAAATCAGGCACTGAGGACTATATACACTTGCGTGATGCTATTCATTCAGATGGTGATGTTCAGAATATTGGACGTCTGACGATTCCCTCATCATCTTATATTGAAAGCCCACGCCAGATGCACGAATACGCTCAAGACCCTATGACGTACGTGCGAAATTATGGAAGTGGACGAAAATTGAACGTAAGTTGGGACAGGGCCAAAAACCGCAAGATCGCAATGGCATAATCGCCAGAATATTTCAGCAAAAACTCAAGGTTATGGAATGGCAGAAGCGTGGACTACCGCACGCTCATATCCTAATTTGGTTGCTGAACAAATTACATTCAAATGAAGTGGAGGACATCATACAAGTGCACAAAACGATATCCGCGACCGTTTTGCTGAAACAGTCACAGGGAACGATGGATATCCAGTTTATCGTCGGCGTTCAGAAGAAGATAATGGTCGAACTATCAAAGTTAAAGTTCAAAATCAAGAGATTGAGAGCGGAAATGAATTCATTGCACCATATTGCCCGCCACTATCACGAATTTTCGAAACACATGCAAACGTTGAGAGTTGTCATTCGGCCAGATCAATCAAATATTTGTGCAAGTACGTTACAAAAGGCAGCGACAAGGTTGTGCTTGGTGTTGCGTCGGAAAATGCGAATGACGAAATCAGCAACTTCAAAATGGGCAGAAACGTCAGTACTAATGAAGCACTCTGGCGATTATTGTCATTTGAAATTCATGAAAGATATCCCATAGTTGTACATTTAGCAGTGCACTTGGAAAATGGCTTTTGGTTTACGTCACTGAGGCTAATGCGGCACAACGAGCTGAGAGACTACCATCGACAACAATGACTGGCTTCTTTGCAATGTGTGAAGCAGATCCATTCGCAGCGACGCTGATGTACGTTGAAATGTCCAAGTATTACACTTGGAATCAATCAACAAAGAAATTACAACGTCGCAAACAAGGAACCCCAGTTCCAGATTGGCCACAGGTGTTTTCCACTGATGCACTAGGTCGCATGTATACTGTTCATCCTAGAAATGATGAATGTTTTTATTTGCGACTGCTGTTGGTAAATGTACGTGGACCAAAATCATTTGCGCATTTAAAAACTGTGAATGGCCACCAATGCCAAACAAATCGAGAAACATGTCTACTATTGGGTTTGCTGGAGAACGATTCTGTTTCATCAAATGCGTACCAAATACGAACGTTGCTCGCAATTATCATCACCACATTGGTTCCTTCACAACCAATTCTGCTATGGAACAAATACAAAGGCGACATATGTGAAGATATCTTGCATCGCTTGCGCATTCAAACGAATAATCCTGACATCCAAATACCCGATGAAATCTATAATGAATGATTGAGGATCAATGCTTGATTATTGCAAACAAGCTACTGATTGAAGTAGGAATGATTGCGTCAAATGGATCGATGCACGATGCATTCAACCAACAATTAAATCGTTAGCTGCAATACAATGTTGATACATTGCAAGAATTCGTTTGAAATAATGTGCCGTTGCTGAATGAACAGCAAAAACAAGTATATGAGACATTAATGTAAGCGGTGGACAATAATACTGGTGGTCTATTCTTCCTGGACGCACCTGGAGGAACAGGGAAAACATTTGTCATTTCACTGATTTTGGCTACTATTCCATCAAGATGTGACATAGCTTTGGCATCATCTAGAATTGCGGCGACTCTTCTAGATGGCGGTCGTACTGCACATTCTGCGCTTAAGTTGCCTCTCAATTTAAACACAATTGTTACTCCAACTAGCAATATTTCCCGATCCAAGCAAGCTCATTGTTTGGGATGAGTGCAAAATAGCACATAAGAAATCACATGAAGCACTTAACTTCACACTGAAGGATCTTCGACGAAATAATATCTTTGGCGACTTGATGATGTTGTAGGCAGGCGATTTCAGCCAGTCGTTGCCAGTTATTTCTTGTGGACCGCCTGAAGATGAATTGAATGATTGCCTGAAGGCATCACATTATCGCTAATTACTAATATAAGGGTTCAACTTCAAAATGATCAAAGTGCTGCACAATTTTCCAAACAGTTGTTAGCTGTTTGAAATGGAAAAGTCCCAGTTGATGCGACATCTGTATTAATTACTCTTACCAACAACTTTCGCCGATTTGTAGACTCTCAATTAGGTCTTATTGAAAATGTTTTCCCAAACATTAGTGAGAATTATCAGATTTATGCTTGGTTAAGTCAACGAGCACTTATTGCCGCAAATAATACTGATGTACACGCACTGGATTTCACCATTCAGTCAAAAATTGCTAGCGCTTTGCTGACAAACAAATCATTGTTTTTCACGTGGGCAGTTATACGTTGCGTGGTTTACCAAAGAGCACTTCAATGAAACGGACAATTTGCGGACACGTATAACCCTTCGATTCAGTATTTACTCGTACTTTGGATTCACTTTCCTCTACTTAGAGAGGTTCAACTAAATAACACTCCATTTTTGTAATCGAAATGAATTCATTACTGTTGGGAAATGAAATATAATTTTTCCTTTTCAAATATAAAGCAAAAAAAAATCTTCATCTTTTAATCACCAAACGAAATGTTACTTAAAACGAAGCTCGTCGTGTTTGCTAGTACCTAAAATATTTGAGTTCTATAAACAAGTATGTATTTGCTTTTTTTTTATCAATAACAGCGTTCGTATCTTTGACTTTTAATATACATACATATAAAAATACCACGTCTCATAAATTTTGAAGATTTCAATGATTTAATATGAGGCTTAAATCTATCCACAAATAATGTAGAATTATTGGCATCGTTGTTAAAACAATTTATCACTTTTCTGATAGCTCAACAAAATGCCTAAAAGATGTTTTACTACACAATGGAAACAAATTCCATTTATTCTATTGACATACTCCGTATATCTCAAAGAAAATTACGACAGTATTGAAATGACATTTGAGGTACTCACAACGTGTCTTAAAATATCGTAAAGTCATAAAATCATAATTTTTTATGCTAGTGTAAAAAAATTGTTTTTAGATTGCATACTAAAATGAGTTTACGCAAATACAACTCTGAACGCTTTGTATTCGGTTCGTCATAAGTGATCAGCTGATTTCCGTTTACATCAGTTTGCTTTTGTGGTTACATTTCTATTTAAATTTTTTTCAATTTTCTATTCTCGAGGGTTTTCGGAATAATGGAGCAATGTAATGTTATACAGATAAAATAAAAATGCACAATAAATACAATTTAACTAATTAAATGCACTTTTAGACAAAAGCAAAGCGGGTGCGTTCCAACCCAACCAAAAAGTGGCTGTTCAAAGAAGAAAAGTCATTGATTGAATTTTTGACACAAAACAAGGATTTTGAGGTATATCTATTAATTATAATACAACTTGGAAGTAATCTTTTATAATTTTAATTATAAAAGCCAACGCCTCAAATGCATTATAGACGATTTGCAAAGGAAAGCTACATTGCGGTGGACTGGAACTGACACGCTCGAATGTTCGTTATATGCGTACAACATATAACAAAGCCAAAGCATGGGAAGGTAAGATTTTGTTTCGTAAATAAAACTAAATTTTCACTGTTTCTGTATGCGTAGAGAAGTGAAGAAAATAGTATTGAGGACAATTGCTAATTTGTGTAAATGGTTCAAACCATAAAATGAAGCGGAACGACTAGTAAATCGCATCAGAATTTGGGAATTTAAATGTTATTAATTCTTCTAGTGGTACTTAGAATAACTAGACATTTTTATTTCAGCCACTTTACTTAAAATGTGTACGTTTTTTGTATGATATGGATGAAAGTCTCGGCGGTAGAGTGATTGAGTCAGCAGTAATCAACGACAGTTTGGAGAACAACGAAAACTATTCGGAAGTAGACCCCAACGAGTCGGCGACTTCTGCGGCTGTATGCGAAGGCAAATGTATAAATAAGACAATTCGTAAAGGCATCTCTTTTCTCGTTGCAGTAACAATTTCCAACCTTCATTTTCATTTGGCCAAAAAAGAAACTTCTCTTTTAATTTTAATATTGCTTTAAATACGCCCTTAGTTATATTTTGAATAGTGCTCCCATACCCCACGCCAAACAATGAAGCAACCTTTCGTATAGATTATCCATCTCCGGAAAATCCCAACCTAAATAGCACTATTTTCAATTGTAAATCGGAATGAAGTTGTACTCCACTAGAATATGTGTTAAATACACTATCGTCCTTTATATAACCTAGTACGCGGCGAAATTCGTCCGGACGAACACGAATTTCGTTGAAACGGCTGTCATCAAAGTTCCTAAGTACATTATGTCGTCATTGGAATGACTTTGGTATTCTGAGATGATCACTTCTACGAGTGTTTAATAAGCAAAGTAAACTCAATGAAAAATTTTCAAACATTTCGTCCGCATCTTCGTCGTCGCTTGAAAATTAAGTTATACGTAAATAAATATCAAAGTTATAGCGGGATTCTGTAACCAGTCTCTAATCTCTATTTGAGACATTTTGAGGTAAAGTCTCAATTTGTGACTTACTATTCACTAATAGCACAGCCAGTGTGTAGGGCTATAAAGCTTTTTTTATAACCGCGCAAATTTACGAAACAGCGAAAGGTACATGCGAAATTGTAGCAAAGGACCGAGTAAGGTGGTAAATTTCGTAAATATTATGAAACAAAGTCAACATATATTTTTATATTTATTGATAATTATGTTTTTTGACTATGTTATAGAAAAGTTAATATTTGTTATCGACATATTTATTATAATTCAAGTGTAAAAACATCTCTGAATAATGAAATGTAATAGATTTTGAGACTGTCACTTACAGAATAGCAAAATCGTCTCAAAAATTGTCTCTAACTCAAAATTTCAAATTTACAGAATCGCACGGTAAATATATGAAGCACTTGTGGTAAGTAAATGGAGACTTCAAGATGGTGTGTTTTTGACTGAAATGCAAGTTGGGTATATTTAATACTCCTATTATCTCACTATCTGGGATAGTGGAATGATGTTGCAAACTACTGCTAAAAACATTTCGCGAGATGTACCGATTACAAAGTGGAAAATGCAATATTAAATAAGATACAATTGTCGGTCTTAATTCTACATTAATACAGACAATGCATGTTAAACAATTATGTATGGCAAAGGCTCTTCACCAAGACTCTGAAGCTTTCATATATTTGAAGAAGCGAAAGTAAAAGCTGTAATCTTTACAGGACCTCAAGCACAGAGTATTATAAATTGTAATACATTTCTGAATTCACCTCGCAATGAGAGCTTGGAACAGTTTTTAGTGCATGGTTTCAATGGAAACCGAAGGGCTGGCAAGGCATCTGTTACATTCTCATTTAGACTTAGAGATAATATGGGGTTTATTCAGAACAACACTTTCCTACCTTCTTCGAAATATAAGAGGAAGAGTAAAATGGTTCATTTTTAAACGTTTGGGGTCTATTTTAAAATGTCTATTGTAAGAATGAATCTTAAATGGATGTTCGATATATTTTAAAAATTTTTTAAATGTAAAATTATTGTGTATTTTTAATAAAAAGCAAATTCAGAATTATTTTTTATTCTCATTGTTATCTTGAGGTATAAAAGTATCAAACATTCTGTAGACCAGTGTAATTTGATATTACGACTAAAAATTTAGCTTTATAATAAAAGCATATGTTTAGTAATGTGTTTAAAAAATCATTTATTGTAAGTGACTGTCGCGGCTCAATCGAATAAATTTCAAACGAGAGGCCCACTGTTCAAATATCACTGAACATGCTTACTTATCAGCAAAAGCGAAATTCTACTAAATATAAATATCTATTTATATATTAATATACATACATAGAAACATATATACACATGCATTTAAATGCAATATGCATCTAATAATAATAAAAATGCATGCGATACAAGTTATAAATTTACAGAAGAGAACATTAAACACACACAATATGTCAGCAATAAAGCACCTCCAAGGCGCCAATCGTCTCGGGCTTATCTGTGTAGACAAGCGAATTCACATACCCCACACGACATAGGTCCACTACGCGATATAATGCGCTAACCAAAAACTCCCTTTAACAAATTGATTGCTCCGTTGGCTATATGTATACTAGGGTGCTTAAAAAAATCGAGAATGTTTTCTCAAATCTTACTCTCAAATGTTAGTGATTGACAAAACAAAAATCCTCCCTCAAACCAGGCGCTGTAGCTTAACTCTAAGGGGTCGCTATTTTTTAAGGTTCCCATTCATTTAACACAGGAATTTTCATATTTTCATTCGGACTAAAATTTCACCAATTAGTTTTTTTCCCCCAAAAAAACCATCACATATGCAGAAAGTTGGCTTTTCGAACTTTAAAATTTCTACGACAATGTATGATTATCTTAGTTAGACGATTAAATGTAGTTATTTGAAGTTTGGAATTTTTTCAATAAAAAAAATTCTGAGAATAATAACTTAAAGAAATATTTTGGCATTCTGTGGCAATCTTGATAAAAGTGAAAGCTTCAGTTCGCAAAGCTTTTCCCCCCACGTGCGGTGAACAAAATAATGTAAATAGGAACAGCTGATTTCTGTTCAAATTATATTTATTCGTTAAATTGAACTCTCCTGCAACGTAAGCCAATTAATTATTAACAAAATTTATAATTTAACTTTTTTTGACAGTAAACCAAAATCGCTTCCAGCGATGCTTAAATTGCCCAAAAACGCCTCAACAAATGAAGGAATTATGGTAACAGCTGGCAGATGAACTGAACGCTTGTAGAGGACCAATACAGACCAATACGAAAATGGAAAGAGGTAACATTTTATTTTATGTTCATACATATATTCGTTTATATATTATATCGTGTTAATTTGGAGCCGCTAGGCGTTTAGAAAAGCCAACTGCGCATTCATGCAAGGCGGTTAAAAATGAGTCAAAGGCTCACAGGTGGAGGTCCAAGCTCCAAGCCGATGATCGAATTTGAAAAAAAAAAAGATTTATCTATGTACATTTGGTTCGGCTACTGTGTATGGTATAAAAGATGTCCAACCTTGGTTTAATGTCAATAGAGCCTTTGACCGTTGAATGCGCAAAATCAACAATTTTATCACCCACGGGAAGTCCTCTCCAATTATGCAGTCCTACGGACAACCCCAAACAGCAAGTCCATCGACACCATCTACATACCCATTGCTTAGCTTTGAAAACCAGGTCAGTTTCCATTATGATATAATAACAAAATATATATATATATATATATATATATATATATATATATATATATGATAGCTGATATACCCAAAAAGAATGCTGCTGTAGAGGAGAGGCGAGGGAAACATAGTGAAATGATGCTGGCCTAGCTAATTCCTTAACGGAATTAATAAAAACTAATAATAACAGTCTAAAATAATAATAATTTCTAATTTCTGATTAAAATAATAATAACTTAATATTATGCAATATAACGCAAGTATTAATAAACAAAGCGGAAGATTCTTGTGAATAATGTAGAACTCGGTGCTTCAACAAACATCTGAAGCGAGATTTTAAAACACCAAATGCCCTCGCTATGCAGTTTTTTGCAAAACCATATAATCTTTTGTATTTTTGCTTTTTATGCGTATTAGGTGTTCCAATTGGTTTTAAAAGCCCCGATTCTAGAGGATAACCTTGATCGCTAAGAAGCCAAGATTCTCTTCGTTGTTGCCCAAACGTATTAGCATGCTGACGAATGAAATGTTCCCGTAGGTTAGAAGTTGCTCAAATTTCAGAGTCATGTGTTGCACCCGCATTTAAAAATGTAAAACATAAACAGTGATCGCAAACCTAGGAAACAATACATTGAAAAATTGCATTGGCATAAACATATGTAAGTGCACACAACAACAAAATTTACTGTTTCAACATTGATATAATAGAATCCTGTTCTATTTTAATATAAATTAAGAGGACGTTCAACATTATTTGATGGTGGAGCAAAGATAGGAATATGCGTACAGTCAATTGCTCCTATGTTGCTTTTTATCAATTCATTAATTAGGCGACGACAAATTTCACGAGTTTATCGAAAGTTTGCAAAAAGGTATTCTCGCTAAAAAAAAAATGGATTGCTATCATCGCGTAAACTTTTTAAATGCCGCGCGAGTTACTTTCCTATACTCTAGCCATTTAGAAATTATATACATATAGAAAATGCAGAACATCCTACTAACATATGAACATGAAATTTGGGTTCGAAATTCAGCTGAGTTGAGTTGAGAGTGAGCGCTTTTCTGTTATGGCAACGTCAGCTCAACTATAAACATACATACAAAGAATGTTGTACAGTTAGCTTTATGATTAGGAGTAAGAAAACTAACAAGTAATATCAATTAAGACAATCTTAAGATTCACCTCAATAAAGGAGGTTGTAAAAAAGGCCGAAGCTTTTTATTTTAACTCCATAACTGGCGAGGCGGGTAAACTTTGATCAGAAGATCAAAGAAAGCGAACAAACGTATTACCAAAAATATAACTGAAAGTTTAACTGAAAATATAAGCTATAAAAAATGCAAAATCGAAAGTTTTATGTTGAAAAGCAAAAAAAGAATCAATGTTAATGTAACGAAACTAAACGATACATAAATCAGTGAAATTAGTGAGAAAAATAGAACAAACAAAAGTGCAAATAGTTCAAAATAAATTCTAAAATATACATTTGACAAAACAAAGAAAAGTGCAAAAACTGTACAAAATTTTATAAAATACGAAAGCTTCAGTAAAAAAGTAAATTTTTTTTTTTTTTTGATGAAAATTGAACTCAAATTTACAAAAAAAAACGAAAGCTAAAGTGAAAAAGATCGAAAAATTTTTAGTGAAAATCAAACCCCAATTTACAAAAAATCACATGAAAAATGTTAAGTGAAAAGAAAGAGGAGCGAAAATAAGTGCTAAAAAAATTTACAAAAAGTTGCCTGTCGTGTTGAAAAGGGCTAGTGTCAGGTATCACAAAAAAAGAACAATTTCGACAAGGGAAAATTTTCAGTATATACATATACAAGTATATATATTATATATGTTGCAGTCAAATACTACCCTTTAATATAAAACAAAATTGTAATAACGGCAATTGCGGTATATACATATGTAATCACAATTTCAAAAAATAATAATAATAATAATAATAATATTAACGCGTATTACGAAATTCGTCAAGTAAAATATAGTTGAGTGTTTAGGGTTTGTAGTTGAGAATTAGTTACCGTCACCAACCACTGTGGTTGTTTTAATATAGAGAGAGGATGTAATCGATGCAGTTAATAAAGGTCTACTATATACTGAGTTCGGGTTGCCGTCAACTATTTCTGCGTGCCCTATTGGGAAGCCACTTGGGTCATGTTAGTGCCGGAAAGAAATATTTCTTCTGATAGTGATATTTTATTGCTTCAAAAAATATTTACATTACTAAAGCGTGCATCTACCTTATTCTTCATCCTTTCTTTATCCAAAAAAAAACGTTTTTTTCACATGTGTCAAAAAATTTATCTTCTTCTTTACTGGTGTAGACACCGCTTACGCGATTATAGCCGAGTTAACAAGAGCGCCAGTCGTTTCTTCTTTTCGTAACGTGGCGCCAATTGGATATTCCAAGCGAAGCCAGGTCCTTCTTCACTTGGTCCTTCCAACGGAGTGGAGATCTTCCTCTTCCTCTGCTTCCCCCGGCGGATTTTCGTCCATCCGGACAACATGACCTAGCCATTGTAGCCGCTGTCTTTTAATTCGCTGAACTATATCAATGGACCATAAATCTTTCGCAGAACTTTTCTCTCGAAAACTCGCAACGTCGACTCATCCGTTGTTGACATCGTCCATGCCTCTGCACCATATAACAGGACGGTAATTATGTTCGACTTATAGAGTTTGGTTTTTGTTCGTCGAGAGAAGATTTTGCTTCTCAATCGCCTACTCAGTCCGAAGTAGTACCTGTTGGCAAGAGTTATCCTGCGTTGGATTTCCAGGCTGACATTGTAGGTGGTGTTTACGATAATGCCAAGAAACACGAAATTACCTACAACTTCAAAGTTATGACTGTCAACAGTGACGTGAGTGCCAAGTCGCGAGTGCGACGACTGTTTGTATGATGACAGGAGATATTTCGTCTTGTCTTCGTTCACTGCCAGACCCTTCGTTTTGCTTCCTTGTCCAGTCTGGAGAATGCAGAACTAACGGCGCGGGTGTTGAGACCGATGATATAAATATCATCTGCATGCGCCAGCAGTTGCTCACTCTTATAGAAGATGGTCTCTATTTAGTTCTGCAGCTCGAACTATTTTCTCCAGAAGCAGGTTGAAAAAGTCGCACGATAGAAAATCACCTTGTCTGAAACCTCGTGTGGTATCGGACGGCTCGGAGAGGTCCTTCCCGATCCTGACGGAGCTTTGGGTGTTGCTCAACGACAGTTTACACAGCCGTATTAGTTTTGCCGGGATACCAAATTCAGACATCGTGGCATAGAGGCAGCTCCTTTTCGTGCTGTCGAAAGCAGCTTTGAAATTGACGAAGAGGTGATGTGTGTCCATTCTCCATCATCAGTCTTTTCAAAGATTTGGCGGAAGGTTAATATCTGGTCGGTTGTTTATTTGCCAGGTCTAAGGCCACACTGATAAGGTCCAATCAGTTTGTTGACGGCTTTAATCTTTCAACAATACGCTCCATAGAACCTTATATGCGATGTTGAGGAGGCTAATCCCACGGTAGTTGGCGCAGATTGTGGGGTCTTCTCTTTTAAGGATTCGGTATAGCACACTTAGATTCCAATCGTTGGGCATACTTTTTTCCGACCATATTTTACAAAGAAGTTGATGCATGCCCCTTATCAGTTCTTCGCCACCGTGTTTGAATAGCTCGGCTGGAAATTCGTCGGCCCCTGCCGCTTAGTTGTTCTTCAGGTGGGCAATTGTTATTCGAACCTCGTAATGGTCGGGCAATGGAACGTCTGCACGTGTTCCCTCTTTAATTTAAGTATGCTCTGAGCATTGGTGACTAGATCACCTTTGGGGGTTCTACAAGAGTATGCACCGGTCTTGAAACCTTCTGTAAGCCGCCGTATTTTTTCGTAGAATTTACCCCTGTCGGCCAGCTTATCAAGCTCTTCGTACTTACGCATTTTGGCCTCTTTCTTTTTCTGTCTGCAAATGTGTCTCGCTTCCCTCTTCAACTCTCGGTATCTATCCCATCCCGCACGTGTTGTGGTCGATCGTAACGTTGCGACGTAGGCAACCTATTTTCTTTCAGCTGCGAAACGACACTCCTTGTCGTACTAGCTGTTCCTTTGCATTTTCCGAAAACCAATGGTTTCCATTGCAGCTGTACTTGAGAAATTTGAAATACCGTCCTTCAGTTCCCTTATACCGAGTTGTTGAAGAGTGCTCTCAGAGAGCAGGAGTGCAAAACGTGTAGAAAATTGTTCGGCTCTCTATTGTGATTGCAGCTTCTCGACGTCGAACCTTCCTTGTGTTTGTTGGCGTGCGTTTTTTCTGCACAGGGGCGGGGTCGAATCTTGGCTGCAACAAGATAGTGGTCCGAGTCGATGTTAGGATCTTGGAGCGTACGCACGTCTAGAACAGTGGAGACGTGTCTTCCGTCTATAACAACATGATCGATCTGGTTTGTGGCTTTTCGATCCGGAGACAGCCAGGTAGCTTGGTGAATTTTTTTATGCTGGATTCTAGATACAGATAACCATATTTCGGGCCCCGGCAAAGTCGATCAGCCTCAATCCATTTGGGGATGTTTCCTAGTGGAGTCTGAATTTACCAACCATAATGCCAAAGATACCTTCTTTGCTCACCCTGGCGTTAAAGTCGCCAAGCACGATTTTGACATCGTGGTGGAGACAGCCCACCACGAATCCCACACCAACTTTACGCTCCCTTATATGACCACTGTAGTAAATGCCACAAGGACCTACTCCTCTCTGTCCTCGTCCCGTCCATCGCATTTTTTGGATTGGAATATAAATTTGTAGTCCTTATTTCGTTTGCAATGGTCGTCATCAAAAGGAGGGTCTCTCATCCGAGGCTGTTGTTGTTTTTTCATTGGAGAGTTTTTTTTTTACGTGGCGGGCCGCAAACCCAGCACACAACCGTATGCAGGGGGTTGTTTCGCCTTCTGACTTTAGCTCGCCTTCCAACGGATGTTCTTAGGCTACCTAGAGCTACTCTACTCTCTCAACTGAATGGCGATCAGAGAACTTTCCTCACTTGCGTGAACTTCTACGCATGACTCCATCTTCCATGGACATCATGGACCATTTCCGGAAAATGAAGCCACTAGACTACCACCACAACCCAAAAGCATTTATCAAAGCAGTCGAAATCAACATTTCTCTCTGCGGCACAGATCATGAGAAAATACTTCGCACCGCTGGAAAACGAACGAGAGAGCTGTAGGAAACCATCAAAGCCAAAATTCGACAAGGATCTCGTCCAACTCAACTATTGTAGGACGATCAAAGTGAGTAATCTCAATGAACTATTTGTAAATTTTGGAAAATTCCAGACATAAAGAAAATATGTATATTCCTTTAAACCCAGGCATTTACAAACCCGAAAATGTAGATAGGGATCTAGTCGATATATTGTTATAGAAAATCGATGGACCAATAGGGGCACATATAACCGAAACGGAAACATTGCTTCAGGACAAAAGTGCGATAGGTATATATGTACATCGAAAATATGTCGATGAAAACAAAGCATATTACGAAGGTTACAAGAAAAATTATAGATTTTATGAACATAATAAAATATCAGACAAAAGCAAAGCCAATATTGATAATAAACAACCAAATAGACAACAAAGCGGGAACAATAACAAATATACACTTAATACAAATTTTAATCTAAACAATTATAACAATCGGAATAATTACAATTCTACACAAATAAAATACAACCAAATTTACCGAGACAAACTAAAAGCTCTCATATGAGCGTTGATTACAATCCAAGTACAAGTCGTTTATTCAATAATTAATATTGATAATAAAATACAACCAAATTTACCGAGACAAACTAAAAGCTCTCATATGAGCGTTGATTACAATCCAAGTACAAGTCGTTTATTCAATAATTAAATTTTGATAAAAATTGGAAATGGTGAAAAAAGAGAAATAAACCGCCTCAAACTCTTAACTCCCTATAATAACAGTAATAATAAGAAATCACAGAGTTAAATGCCTAATAAATATAGGTTCAACAAATAGCGTCATATAAACAAACGCCTTTTTCAAAAGGAAAAACTTTCCAAGCCATTATGCTATGGAACTATCAACGGAATTAACGAAACAAAATATAAAATTGTAACACGTTTTCCGAACGAATTTAACGTCTAGGTCCTTTATCACCGAAAGTAAAACATTTTAATAGCAACAAAAACGAAGCTGTTATAGGACAAAAGCTTCTTATTCCTTTTAAAGGTTGGTATCCAGCTCTCAAGTAATTGCTCACAAAAAAAAATACATTGTTTCTCAAGCAATTTTGACAGCTGGTTACGCTTTTTGAATGATCCGCATTAGAAGAGCAGGAGAGAATAATCAAAGAAAACAAACTTTGTGCGTATTAGGTATGTATGTAGTAACATAAATATTTTCATTGCTATTTAAAGAATGTTGTTGATAATTGGTAGGTTTTATAAAACATTTCAAAATGCAGTATAGTTCATAATAATGATTTTAACTAATTTACGATGATTTACTTTGAATTTCTTTTAAGAAACAATTGTTGATTTCATGTTTCTTCGCAAAACCAGGTTTGCCATATTCGCATTTTATTGAAAAAATGTATTAAAAATTAGTACTAGATTTCTTTAAAGCTGCCGTTTCTTAAGCGTTTTTTATATGAAGTTTTTACATTTCTTGAGAGCTGGATACTAAGCTTTATAGCAAAAAATCCTGCCTATTTTACGTTGCCTCAAGTTTACATTCCCATTTTTCAGCAGAATATGCTCAGTGGCTAACTTTGAGAGAATTGTTTGAGTAACTAAAGGTCTCTGTACACACAAAATGTGTATTTTAAAAACTAAATTAAGAGGATCGGCAGCAAGTTGTATTGCAAGTCTGCCTTCAACTTCGCTGAATTTTTCAGTTGCCTGGAACCTTCCTAACGAAAAATTTACAAATAAAAGGTTACTAGCAATAATTATTTCAAACAAATTTTAGATGAACCAGTAGTGACCGAGACTGCTTTTGGTGTACGAAAATTTCACGAAAAAATTTCTGATATACACAAGCATTGGAAAGCCACAGATTGTCCGCTGACAATTTATGGCAAGCCTTATTAAGTTATACGCTTGTGCAGAAATAGACAGCAATTTAAGAACACTACGAAAATACCGACCTTAAATTCACTATACTCCTTTCTGAAGCAGCTTAAGTTTCAAAAACGTCACAAAATTTCAAAATGCAGTATTTGAATTCATAATGGGATGTAATATAATACTTAATACAATAGGGCAATTCAGAATCTCGTGCAAATGGTCTTGCATTTTTGCAATTGCAAATAAGCGAGCATATTTTTGCTTTTACACTAACAAAATGTATAGCGAAGCTAGCAGGTGGCTTGCTTATTTGCTTTGCAAATTAGCAACACTAAAACACCATTGTATTATTTGCAACAATGGTTTGCAAAATTATCAGCTGCTGTCAAAAATAAAAACATTGTAAACAAAGAGAAGAAATGGAGAAATTTTTGTAAATTTTATAAATAAAAAATCAAGAAATTTGAAATTTGTGCTATGTGCCGCATAAAAATATTTTTTACCTTCAATGTCCATAATTTCTTCAGCAGCTTCATCAAATAAACTGTCACTTAATTTTTCCCTAAAACTTTTTTTCGGCATATTTTCCAATTTGTGCGAAAATTTTGTCTACATAAAAATGTTTTTCTTCACCAATCAGCTGTGAATTAATGGTCTTTGCAAAGGTTGCACAGAAACCACAAAAAAGACGTTCATTTTTGATGGTAAATATTTGCAATTGCATAATTTTGCAAACTCAGATGCACAAGATTCTGAGTTGCCCTAATGTATTTTATTGTTATAAGCCCTACCCAGGACAAATGTGTATTTATGGCTCCACAAAGATAAATCCTCTAAAGCAAGAAGCACAATCATTAAAAATACGAAAAAAGGGAGATTAAAATGTGATTGTGAATATGTCTTGCTAACAACAGCAATTTTTGGTATAAAAGGCAGTGGTGGAAGAATTATAAAGACACGTGTTTTATTATTGAAGGAGGACAAAACAAGAACAATACAAATGAAAGAGTTAACCTTCAATTAAAATCAATAAAAGATCCTTTTAAAATAAATTTAGCCACTATTATAGTACAATTGTACTAGACATTGTGTCCCAAATGCCAACAGATTACATAAAAGTAAAAAAAATTACAGAGGATATAAAACTGGCCGACCTTCATTTGGTGTTCTAGGTAAGATTGATGTACTATTAGGTGCGTACATATTCTTTGACTTTTAAAACAAGAAAAAATAATTATTGAAAATGTTGATATACGGATCAACTAACACAAGCTCCATATTAGTGCAATGTGGTGTTGTAACATAATGGGTTGTCAAAACAGTCTTGCGGTATTTTTATTGAAGCAATTCGTGTGTCACCCATACATCGAGCTTCTTAGTGACTCCAAGCTTTTTCATATGATTTATAACGGGTTGATTACTACTATGCCGGTCTCTTTCGACCAGTTCAGCGATTTTATGCTGTGTTCCATTGTAGTTCATTTCATTGGTTTGGATTCGTGCACCTTTAACTTTAACCAAAGTCCTTCCATCCTGTTTATAATTTATACCAGTTAGAGATCGTATGATTGCTTCCCTGAACTCTATAAACTTCATTTGAGAACCTGTCTTTTCTTTAAAGATGTAGTAAGAATTCCACACTGCTACATCCAGTAGATGAAAGATTACCTTTTTATACCATCTGATTGTTTTTCGTGGACAGGAATAATAAGACATCATCTGATCGGCTCTGTCAACACCTGACATATTCTGATTATAATTCACTATTTCAATTGGTTTTCTCTTTTCCTATTGTCGCCGGTTAGCTATGTCTATCATACTTGGGTGGTAAGCTGTTGTTAGACAGAGCACATCTCGTTTATCTTTCCATTTGGACACGTATGTCTCATTTTGGCGTCGCCATACATGTTCTCCTCTTCTAAGCTTACGACGTGTTATTTCTTGTGGCAGACCCTTCCTATTTGCACGAAGAGTTCCTGTAACATGTGTCTTTTTGCTAAGTAATTTGTTAGATAATGGTAGACTATTGTAATAGTTATCCATGAATAAATGATGCCCTTTATTTAAATAGGACTGCATCAATCGCATCACAAGACTTTCAATAGTTGTCATGTTTTCATCGTTTTCTCGATAGCCTTTGTATATTTCTATGTTCAAAACATAACCTTGAGCTGAACAAAGTTCGTATAATTTAATTCCGTATTTTGCCTTTTTGCCTTTCATGTACGTGCGAAAATAAAGCCTTCCTCGAAATAATAACAAAGATTCGTCTATTGATAATGCTTCATTTGGTGAATATGCATTCGCAAACTTTTGTATAAGCAAATCAAGAAATATTTTTATTTTCCTCAAAGGGTCGTTTGAATTTTCTTCTTCTACACAAAAGCATCTCAAAATCTGTTCAAACCTCCTTCCAGACATTTGTGAAGGAAATGCTGGGTGGTAATGTAATGCATCAATTGAAAAGAGTTTTCTAATGCTAGAGAATTTTAGCTGGGACTGAAGCAAACACAAACCTAAAAACTTTCTCATTTCAGTCATATCAGTATTTTTGAAATTTGCCTTCCTACTATGCCTTGTATGTGGTCGTGTTTGATTGCAAAGTTTAATGTCATAATTATTCGTAGATGTTATAATCATTTCCATTACCTGGTCATCCCATATCTTTTCAAAAACCTGAATTGGAGAAACCTTTTTGTCTATATCCAAAAGAATACCAGCGGCATCTGCATCAAAAGAAAAATTCCTTATAGGTGTTGTATTGGTATGCCATGTCTCATCATTTTCTGGTTCTTCTGGTGCTTCATATTCCTCATCTGTAGCTGATTCATCATCTTCACTACCCGAAGTGTTATTTTCAGCACTGTCAGCATCGGATTCAGATTCACTGTTGCTTGACCCACTACTCATTTCCTCAAAAAGCTTCAGCAGCCTAGCCTGCTCTTTTTCCCAACTGGCCATTTTCTGTAAATATTGAATAAAACATTTTATTTTATATTATTATTATTTATTTATATTTCAATTGCAAAATCATAAAAAAACAAAAAGTAAGCAGTATAACCATAAATATTTCTTATGTATCAAAATACGCTAAACTTTATTTCTATTTAAAGCGTAAAGTCAATAACAAACAAATACTTACCAGTATAAACAATAAATAATGATCAACAACACAACACAACTCAAGAGAAAACACGATCGCACTACTCCCTTCGCAACCACATGCGTACTGATGCTGCAAGTCGTGCAACAGATGGAAAACAAAATTCAACCTAAAAAATTGTTTCCAAAACACAACAATAGGCTTCTACTTGTACGCCGGTAAATGCACATTTGTGCTGCGATCGCCGCAGTGTCTGTAAACGACCGTTTCGTTTTAGACGGCTGTCGCCGTCATGCCACATAGTGAACTTCGCTTTGACGGCTATAGACGCAAGTGTCCGTCAACGTGTTAATATAGGAATGTTGTTGATAATTGGTAAGTTTTATACAACATTTCAAAATGAAATATACTTCATAATAATGATTTTAGCTAATTTATGATGATTTTAACGATTTACTTTGAATTTCTTTCAAGAAACAATTGTTGATTTCATATTTCAGGTTTGCCATATTCTCATTTCATTGAAAAAATGTATTAAAAATTAGTACTAGATTTCTTTAGAGCTGCATACTAGCACAAGTAA
Source organism: Bactrocera correcta (assembly GCA_027475135.1). Classification (NCBI taxonomy): domain Eukaryota; kingdom Metazoa; phylum Arthropoda; class Insecta; order Diptera; family Tephritidae; genus Bactrocera; species Bactrocera correcta. Next base: position 62,887,955 of record CM050326.1, on the reverse strand, counting down.
ATCGATAAAATATCTATAACAAGAATTTAACGAACTGTTTTTCAAAGAATAAAAACTTTCTTTTCAACTTTCTTTTATCCACAAGTTCTTGAATTTGAAATACAAAAACAAATAAAAGAAATGTTAGAACATAATATAATTAGAAAAAGCAACTCTGCTTACAACAGCAACAGATAGTCCTACTTTCCAATGTTTTATGAACTCAGTACTTCAAGAAGATATTCGTTGTAAACTTAGACGACATTTTGAATTTTAGTACTTCTATGCCAGAACATATAGATAATACCAATACCAATTTTTCAAAAGCAAATAAAATCTTTTTTATGCATTACCGGCTGCTATAGGAAATGTATAAAAGACTATTCTAAACTAGCTCATCCTAAGGTCGCATATCTGAAAAAAGATGCAAAAATTAATGTTAATAGAACAAGTTATGTAACCGCTTTCGAAAATTTAAAAAATATTATTACGAATTCCCCCATTCTAAGGTATCCAATTTTTACAAAATTATTTAACTACAGACGATAGTAACTTTGCAATTTGATATGCTTTACGCACTTTAAATACTCACGAAAAATACTACTCAACCATCGAAAAGGAACTATTAGTAATAGGGTGGTCAGTAAAATATTACGACCCTACTTATGTGAAAAAGAATTCGATCTAAAAACAGAACATTTTGAAAAAGTTAAGATCGCTAAACAACGAATTTTCCAAAATAAACAGGACTTTTTGAATCTAGCGCCCCCTGGTGGCGCCATCCATATGTGGACTGGTGCGTTGGAATCTGCTATCTTTATCGATTATTCACTGATAATGTTATACTATGTTCAGACCGAAAATTTTATAGGTTAGATTACATTTAAGCATTTCATAATCAAAAAGTGTTCTTACTGCCATAAGTGATTTATAAATCAGATGTTTTTGACATTCAGCCATAAACATCAAAGTATTTATCAAAGAAAAACATTGTAATGTCGTAACTTGTTATAAAAATTGTCTTCTTTTTTCTAAATTATTTCCGCTCAATGGAAATAATTTGTGAATTGTTTGATTCTAATCACTCAGCAATGAAACGTTTGCTATATGAACACGTAGCACTAAAAATGTGTAGGCTATATGGAGCAAATTCAACAAGGTCTATTTGGATAAAGGCAAGTACATACATATGTATATAAATATTGGTATTATAACTTCGTTTATTTATAATGTGTATATAACTCAGTCTCGTGGCCAAACGGGAATAAAATGGGTATCACTGGAAAGGTGAAAGAACACGAAAATATATATATATTGTTGCCGCTGACTTATAGTTTTAAAGATATTTGCATTTAAAGTTGAAAAATTGACAATGTTTATAATGATAATTTGCATATTGTGAATAACTTTTTCACTTATATTATGCACTTTTCACTTCACTATAACGTTTCAGTATATTCATTTTTTTAATATTTGTTGTAAATAAAGCTTTATTTCAATTATTTAGTTAAATTCTCTGCATTTGCACAATAAGAAAAGTGCTGCCATGGTTATTTTTTTTGAAGCGCCGGCGCAAAAAGTGAAAAAGTTATTCACAGTATACTAATTATCACTGTAAACATTGTGAATTTTTCAACTTTAAATGCATATATCTTTAAAACTATAAGTCAGCGGCAATTATATGTATAGTATATTGTTACAAAAGTAGTATTAAGTTTGGTACCACTTGTATTTGTATTGCTATATGCATCCCTTATTATAAACCATTGGCGCCGCGGTTGTCTGTTTGTCTACTTATAACATAAACATTAAGTGTATATGGAATGTATAGCATTACGTGTGTTTGGCTTGCTATATGCATTCCTTATTTTAGGCATTGGGCGCCGCGGTTGTCTGGTTGTCTACCTGTAGCATAGACATTAACGATATATGGAACGTATAGCATTATGTTCTTATAATTGCCAGACGCAATATTTTGAAAGTACACGTCGGCATCAGGGAGGAGTGGGTGGCTATATAAGCCGTGGCAGCGCCAACGTAAGGGACCAGTGTTGAGAGTAGACTGCTATAGTGCAAGCGAATATTGAAATAAAAAAATTTTGTTGAATCGAACTAAACGGCTTAATTCATTAACATATTTAAATTCATTTTCATTTCATTACTTACCTTATATCTTAAACTAAAACTTACAAAAATTTTTTAAATCTATTTTTGGCGAAGAAGGAAGTCGATGAATGAGTCCTTCACTTCTTTTGAATCGCTTATGTATTTTTGTAGGAGAGAAAGACGCTTTTCATCGGCTCCCTTCATCACCTTAGTTGCCTTTAATAAGTCTTCCTTTATTTCCTCCATTTTTGTTGGTTTTTTTCTTTTTTAAAGCATCGCTTGACGATGGCCGAGCACAACCACGCGACGTTTAAAGCCCATCTGGGCTTGAGAGCGGCGACTCTCCTTCTGCATCGGCCTCAATATAAATTGTTTCCATGTCAACTGAAAATAGAAGAAACAAATAAAAGTTTAAAGAAACATTCCATAAAAGTTTTTTATTTTATTATGAATATTTGAATCTACTCCAATGCGCTTAAAACTTACCCATAATGCTATCCTCCACAAGTTCGGCGGGACAAAAACTTTTGAATCCGCCTAGTGCTTGGTGGACCGCCTCATAGTAATTCCACTGACTAGGGGAGCCACCCGATGGGCCAATTTTCTGCTTTTCTTGTCTAAAAATAAAAAAATATTTAATTTACATAAGTATATGTTTACCTCATAATTTATTACTTACATGTATTTGTTTGAAAAATTGTGTAACTTTATTTTAATTTCAGTGAATGTAAAATCGTGTACAGCCAAAAGCATTATACACGACATCTCCTCATAAATATGGTTATTTTTTCTATTTGACCGTAACTCGGGTATTTTTTGTTGCCATACCTCTATTAAGTAGGCCTCGGCAGCCTCACTCCACATAACTCTTTTTTTGCGTTGTTTCCATATTTATTTTATTTTGTGCTGTGATTTGTAATCAACCAAAACTGTTTGTTTTATTTTTTTGTCTGTTATCTTTATATTCTGACAGTTTATAGTGTCAAAATCAGCTGCAATTAAACAAATTTGGCCAACAGATGGCGTAACGCACGGAGAGATTTTGCGTGGATCAGTTTCAAATTATTTCAATGAAGTGATTTGGAACTGTCATTTTTGTATGGCGAAATCTTGATTGATTTTTAAGATTAGTGGGATAATCCATTCAACAGCAGAAATCGTGTGATTAAGTGTCGGTCTGAACATAGTATTATAACATTTCATCGATTGGAAGTGAAGTTATTGCGTTTTAAGTGTCAGTATGTTTGAGTTATCTGTGCGAAAATGAGCTTCGAACAAAGGGTCAACATTAATTTTTGTTTTAAAATTGGTAAAACTTTTACCGAAACGTTTCAATTGATGAAACAAGTTTATTGCTCGAGTAAATAAATTTATTTTCCGAAAAAACCATTTGTTCTGTTTTTTTGAAGTCCTGTTTACTTTGGAACACACCTTGTAGAGTTATGTCTACATAAATGATCAAACATTAAACACAGAAGGAAATGGGAGTAAAAGAACACTAAATACATGAGGAAACCGAAACGAAAGAAGAGGGTAATATCCCCAAAATTATATACATAAATACATATCTTCTTTTTGTCCCAAAACTCCCATAAGGCCAGACAAAGTTAGTCGTTTCCATTTTTTATGAACATATGTAAATATGTATGATATCATATGGTTTTATCAAATATTATCTGATTGATCAATTTCTAAACGGGATCAAAAAACAGCTGAAAAAATATATCATCCATATAATTTTATAATTACAAAAGGAGATCATTTACTGCCTTCTTAGTTTACCCTTGTGTATACAAACACACCCACTACAACAGAAAACCAACAAACTATATTCAAGTATTTACCTGCAAATCTTTCTAGCAATACCCCTTCTGTTTCTTCAAACAGTAAGCAGGATTGTATAAAATAGGTAAACAAAAGGCATAAAAAGCAAAATTTCCAATGTACAAGTGAGAATACATACAAACATACATATTTACATACTCGTATGCACTTACCCAAATCAAGCTTATAAAATACATAAATGCAACAAACATAAATTAGTACTTACAAACGCATACAAACAAACATTCAAATTAATATTAACACATATATATTGAAGCATATACTTGCTAATCCGCAAGTACAGAGACTAATGACCTGCACATTTTTCATTTTATTTTCTCGCTCTATTCTGATCGCACAAATATAAATACATATACATATATATCTCAAATACATACTGTATACATATATTCGGAATTCTTTTTGCCTCCCAGACTAATAATAATATATGTACATAACCTGATACCCCCTAAGGGTATATCCAAAATATAAAAACAATAATAAATCATAAATTATTAGAAGCTCCGATAATAGCTTAATTATAAACAATAAGCGGTGCGAAATTTGAACAAAAAACCAAAAATTAAATATATAAATAATATAATTTTATTAACGATAAATATATTAGTTCATACTCTAAGCCCGTATAGGCAAATATTATTCAACAATACCTCCTTGTTCTTTGTATTATAAAAACAAACGGGATTGTATCCTAAGATGGGTCGATTCCGGACTTTTTTCGATTTGGGATTTCTTATAGTGCGGAAAAGTTGCCTTAGTACTTCCTGATTATAATGCAACTTTTTGTTTTGAGATCGGATTGCATCTTCAACCCCAACTCCGGCCTTGAAATTTCGGAAATTCGCCTAAAATCGTGAAATTGTCTACCTAGTGCCTGAAATACGCATCTCATGGCAAAATGTGTAAAACAAAAGTTATTTGTCACGTCATTTGCTACCAAAATATATGTGAAATGGCCATGTGATCATGGCCGTAGGACGAACCGTTCCCGAGATACGAGCGAAAATGCGGCGCGCCGCAGCGCAAGGTGAAAGTCGGCTTGCGGTCACACTTCTTGACGTTGATTTCGCCGAGTGCTATCACTCACATTAATTCACCTACGCCAAAGGGCACGTTCGGATAGGTCTCCACACAAATATTTTTTCATCGAGTTCCTTCACTCTTGTCGGTGATTTCGCCGAGTTCTATCACTTACATTCATTTCTCTGCACCATACGACACGTTCGGACTGGTTTCCACATAAATATTTTTTCATCGAGTTCCTTCACTCTTGTCGTTGATTTCGCCGATTATCACTTATATTCTCTCAACAGAACACAGAACTCAAAATGTCTGTATCTAAATTTAAATTAAGACAGAAATGTCCTGTGTTTGGCATATATCCGTACAATCTCTCTGAGTCCCAGTTACCTACTTACAAGGATGTTCTTTTGGGATATTAGTTTGAAAGATTTCGTATAGGGCGACTCTGAGACGACAACTATGAACCTAGGAGTAAAGAGGTTACAGAAATAGTTGCAAAAAAGGTTGAAAATAATTTCAAAAAGTCAACTATTCTGATAGTTTCACACACCAGAGTTGTACAAATGCTCACCACATACCATAAGAAATTTCTGACTCTTAAACAAATGTTTTTAAGGAACTCAATAGGTTTGAGCTCTAAAAGAGACGACTTTTTCTCTTCTGCCGGAAAATTATTTGACATCGCTGCTTCTAAATGCATTTATTTTTCTTCTTGCACTTATCCAAAGGAAAGGAAAGTTCCTATCAATGAACAATCATTTCTCTTGGACCAGAGAACCAGAAGAATTGGTCGCATTGGAAGTGTTGATCTACCTGAAAAAAAAAAGATTACAATGAAAAATGAACGTAAAGAAAGGCTTTCAAAACGTAATTCAACATCAACACTTACCAGAAAAGTATCAGCTAGAACACGTGACCATTCAGATCAGCCAGACTCTCATACAGACGACAACAATATAGGTGCGTCGTACATGGGTTCTTCCAAAAACGATGCTGATGATGAATTTTCTCTTCCATCCTCTAAAACCAAACAAAACACACTAGTATTAGAACACACTGCTTTAGCTGCCCAAAGATTTGGAGTAAGTGATAGAGCAGCGGCCCTGATTGTTTCATCTGCTATTCTGCATGCCAAAAAAGCAGGTTTGATAACAAATGATCAGGTTAGCTTTGTCACTGACAAATGCAAGATTAATCGGACAAAAAAAAGTGTTAGAGTTAAGCTCCAAAACACCGAAAGTATTGACTCTGTATATGGGCTGTATTTTGACGGCCGCAAAGACCATACACCTACACATGTCAGCGAAGGTTAAAAGTACTACCGCGACTCTGTCAAAGAGGAACATATTTCTTTTATAGCGGAACCTGGTTGTCATTACTTGGCCACGTCACCTCTCCTTCCGGGTCAGCTGAGGATGAGACGCAAGCTATATGGAAACATTTACTAGACAATTCAGTTGATGTGGAGCATCTAGAAATTGTCGGTGCTGATAGCACCAACACGAACACAGGTTGGAAAGGTGGAATCATTCGGAAGCTGGAAGAAAGAATAGGTAGGCCATTACAGTGGGTTGTTTGTCTTCTACATTTCAATGAACTTCCATTTCGTGCTCTTTTCGAACACATAGATGGTGTCTCAAAGAGTCCAAATACTTTCTCTGGCAACATAGGTAAACTGCTCCCTGATTGTGAGAAGTTGCCTGTTGTCAAATTTTAAAGTTTACCTGCCAATTACCTTCTGAGGTTATTAATCCGACCCAACTTAGCACAGAACAAGCTTATCTCTATAAAATATCAGAAGCTGTTATTTCCGGTCAATTTTCCTCACATTTAGCGTCGATGCATCCAGGCAACATGTGCAAATCTTGCTGGCTCACCTGTGCAAATAGAATTCTGAGATTATACATTTCTACTGACAAACCAACAAAGGAAATAAAGATTTTGGTCAAGTACATACTTACAGTTTACTCACCCTTGAGGTTCTCAATAAGATTCAACAGTTCAACCAAAGATGGCTCGCGCCATCTCTATGCTGCAATTCAAAGGTCGAGATACTTACCTGCTAAACTGCGCAAGTTTGTCGATTCATCCATTCAACAGAATGCTTTCTTTGCTCTTCCAGTAAACAACCTCCTTAGTATGATGACTGACGAACGGATAGAAGTCAGAAAGTTGGCCCTTGACCGTCTTCTGGCAGCCAGAGAAGCAGAGTCTGACACTGTAAATGGAAGGGTTAGATGTAATAAAGTGCCAAAGCTGAATTTCAAAGCTAATAATTATTACGATATGATTAACTGGAAGACTATTACCTTTTCCACCAGTTCTTTGTTCAGTTTCTAACGAAGAACTCATAAAAAGGCTGTCGGGAGACACTGCAGAGGTATGGAAATTTAGTGAATTCCCCTCTCATACCGTGGCAGTCGAGAGAACCGTCAAACTGGTGACAGAGACATTTTCTAAAGTTATTGACCCCCAATCTCGTGATCGTTTTATACGCTCTACACTGAAATCTAGGCAACAAGTGCCAAAGTTTAGTACAAAATCTGATTTTATCAATAAATTTGACACAGATTCAGACTCAAATAAGCCTGACATATGGTTGGTTGTTTGGGTTGGGCTTGGGAGGAACCCGAAGAGCAGCTATCTCCACGCGGTGGGTTCTGGGTGACCAATACAGGTTAGCTGAGAGCTGAAACAATTTTCACCTTGCGCTGTGGCGCGCCGACTTTTCGCTCGTATTTCGGGAACGGTTCGTCCTACGGCCATGATCATATACACCATTTCGGTAGCAAAAGACGTTACAAATAACTTTTGTTTTATACATTTTGCCATGAGAAGCGTATTCCAGGCGCTAGGTAGACAATTTCACGATTTTAGGCGAATTTCCGATATTTCAAGGCCGGGGTTGGGGTTGAAGATGCAATCCGATCTCAAAACAAAAAGTTGCATTGCAATCAGGAAGTACTAAGGCAACTTTTCCGCACTATTAGAAATCCCGAATCGAACAAAGTCCGAATCGACACACCCTATTGTACATCAACCCACTCAACATTAAGAATGGCCCCTGAGCAGATTCTACACATTCTATGACAATACCGACGCTAAATATACTTACCGCCTGTCGTTTCGAGGAAGTTGTTTCTCGCCGCCCGCTTGTCGATATTAATTTCAATTTACTTTTATCTACATAAATTTTGTATACTTTTATTTATGGTCCTTCGAGTCTCAAAGACAGGCACTATAAATTAACAGCCACAAGACAAACAACAAAATAAAACAAAAACAAAACCAGTGCAGTGGCGAACCAAAAAAAAAAAAAATTATAAAAATCTACATACATATACAAGTGTGATGACCAAATAAAACACAACAAAGTGCAGTCATCCAAACAGGAGAAAAACCACCCATATACTACACCATATATATGTATGTATGTATATATGTGAGGTGAATTTAAGAGCATTAAAATATAATAAATTTAGTAAATGAACATACTTACATATGAAGATATATTTTAAGTTTTACTATTTAAAACCTATCGAAAATCAGTACCCAAATTGTTTTAATTCACGGCTGTATTATATGGTATATTTGGGTTACCGCAGCTTAATCAAGTACATATATATACATGTATTTATTCTGTATCAATGCATACATATACACATATACATTATATTATTAATATACTTCCATACATACATACATGTGGCGTACCATCATAACGAGATTCTTAAATTATATTTTCATAATTTCGATCTTTTACATTCTAATTACAATAACTTATAATTTTATTATTATGATCGCTTTACAACACTAATCACTCTATTACACTTGTTTTTGACATTACGCTATTTTTGTATTCGCGCATTGTCATTCATTCGTCCTTATGTTTGCCTCTATATTCGCTCTTTTTTGGATAGCAGCTGCCAATCGCTTCGCACGTGAGGATCGCAACATAAATTTAATTTTATAATTCATTGCTCTTAATAAAGATTAGGTTTAAACAACGTGTTTTCAATCCTAAATTGGTGACCTCCGTCGTTTGTGCACCACAATTAAAAGGAAGCCACTCGTTTGCAAAGGCCTTCGCCGGCGCGCATTGAGAAAAGTCACATAAGCACATTTTTTTGGGGTGCTCGTTAGAAGTTGCCGCATCCCGTTAATTACATCGGCTGATCCGATTGCAAGAGCCTGCACGTGGCAGGAACACTCTCACTCGTATTTCTATTCATCCATTCGTGTGCAAGAGCCTACGTTTTGAAGCAACATCTCGTGTATAACCTCGCTTTTGAATCTGTTTAATTCGAAAATTTCCCACATCATGTCTCTGGACGACAGCATGGCAGTTGGCAACAGCGGTGGGGAAGCTACGCTTACTGGGAATTACAGCACTGTACCTCGAATTCCGCTTCCTCAAATGAATGAAGACAGTATCGAGGCCTATTTCTACGCTTTAGAATTTTGGGATCAGGCGTCAAATAAACTTCTGGGAGCTAAAGCCAATCATAGAAGCAGCGCCTTCCATTGAAAAATTCAAATACATTAAACAAAAGCTAACTGATCATTTCACCGATAGTCAGCAACGACGCTTGCAAAAAGTTTTAAAAGACATGCCCCTGGGTGACCGAAAACCCAGCGAGCTGTTTAGCGAGATGAAGCGTGTTGCCGGCACCACCCTCAATGACAGTTTGTTGAACGATTTGTGGGTAACGCGTCTCCCACCGTACGTACAAGCAGCGGTAATCGCAGCGAAAGTGCCGCTCGACGAAAAAGCACAAATTGCCGACTCCATCGTGGAATCCATCGGTTGGCAAAACGGTCATGTAGACATTGTATCTGCAAATAACGAAATTTCTATCCTGAAAACCGAAATCGCAGAATTAACGCGCTGTATGAAAAAGCACCTTAACTTTAAGAATGACCGTATTCGTTCAAGGTCACCTTCACGAACTAAAAGAGTACGACATAGCGCACAACATGATACTTCGGAGAACTTTTTTTGGTACCATCGAAAATTTGCTGACAAAGCTACGAAGTGCCGTGAGCCCTGCAGTTTTGTCAAAAAGCCATCGTCACAATAATGTTGCTCAGCTACAACGATTTCAGGTACTGGCAAGCAACCTGAGGTCGCCAACAACCACCGACTTCGTATCTTTGACCCTTCGTCGAACATTAGCTTTCTCATCGATACTGGCGCTGATGTGTCCGTAATACCGTCAAATACGAAGACAGCTAGAGTCAACACCACCGGATTGAAATTGTTTGCCGCGAACGGCTCACCTATTAGAGTATACGGTGAAGTTCTATTAAAATTAAATTTAAAATTACGTCGCGAATTCGTTTGGAATTTTCTGATCGCCGACGTCTCTCATGCCATTATCGGCGCAGATTTTTTGAGTAACTGTTTTGGTAGATCTCAAGCAGAGATGTTTATGTGATAGCAAGACCGATTTAAAATCAGTTTGCACAATTTATAGAACACTTGGGGTAAGTGTTAAGACGATCAACGCAGACACAAATTTCGCCGATATTCTTCACGAATTTGTAGAGATCACCAGACCACCTCCAATGGGCACGTCAACCAACTCCGCTGTAGCTCATCGGATTTTAACGAATGGCCAGCCCGTTTTTTCGCGGCCACGACGACTCTCGCCAGAGAAATTAACTGCAGCTCGAGCCGAATTCGACTATCTTCTAAAGTTGGGCATTTGCCGTCCATCCAGCAGTAACTGGTCCAGTCCACTGCACATGGTGCGAAAAGCCGATGGAACATGGAGGCCATGCGGGGATTACCGAGCCCTTAATGCACAGACAATACCGGACCGTTACCCCTTACCGTTTCTGCAGGATTTCGCAAATGTGTTAGCAGGCAATACAATTTTTTCAAAAATTGACCTACAGAAGGCATTTCATCAGGTGCCTGTACACCCCGACGACGTGTGCAAAACTGCTATAACTACGCCATTCGGACTCTATGAGTTCACTAAGATGACTTTCGGCCTTCGAAATGCTGCCCAAACATTCCAACGCATAATAAATGAAGTATTTCGTGGCCTTGACTTTGTTTTTACATACTTAGACGACATATGTGTAGCTTCAAAGTCGAATGAGGAACATCGAAAACATCTGCGACAGGTGTTTAAAAGATTACGAGAGTACAACCTCACAATTAACGCAGCGAAATCGGAATTTGGTGTTACGAAACTCGAATTTTTGGGGCATTCCATCACCAAGGATGGTATTCGACCATTAGAGAATCGCGTAGAGGCTATTCGGAACTTTGAACGACCAAAAATAGCAAAAGAGCTAAAGCGGTTTCTTGCAATGTTGAACTTTTATCGTAGATTTCTGCCACACGCAATGGAAACTCAAGGGCCCCTTTTTGACATGATAGGAGCAAACACGCGTAATGATTCCACTCCTTTAACGTGGTCCGACGAAGCTACGCGCTATTTTGAGTCCTGCAAGATGCAACTGGTTAATTGTGTTATGCTCGCACACCCCGTTCCCAATACGGAGTTATCGCTATGGGTGGACGCGTCAAATTTCGCCGCGGGAGCAGTACTTAATCAAGTGGTTAATGGCCACCTCCAACCGCTCGGCTTCTTTTCCCGAAAATTTACAAAGGCAGAGGTGCGATACAGCACGTACGACCGCGAGCTGACAGCATTGTACCTGTCCCTTCGCCATTTTCGCTACATGGTCTTAGCATCGGACCGGCAAGTGAGACAACTTGATTTCATTTCCCAGATTACAACAGATATTCGTCACGTTGATGGTAAAAAGAACGCGCCTGCTGATTTGATGTCACGTATTAATTCAATAAACTTCACGCCCATGGATTACGATCAACTAGCTGAGGACCAAACCACAGATACAGAGCTCCTATCTCTGTTGTCAGGTGATAAGCCTCATTCACTTAAACTAACGAAATTTGCTGTTCCTTCCAGTTCGCGAAGAATTTATTGCGATTCTTCAACCAGCAGGGTGCGTCCATTCATCACGCAGAAGTTCAGATCAAACGCTTTGCATGCTATTCACGATTTAGCTCATCCAGGAACAAGAACTACTGCACGCTTTATGTCTGAGCGCTTCGTATGGCCATCCATCCAACGTGACAGCAGAGAATTCGCACGACATTGCATCCAGTGCCAAAGGTCAAAGGTTGTCCGTCACAACAGAGCAACGCTTCAGCGAATTACAATGCCAACACAGCGCTTTTCGCATCTCCACATTGATATCGTTGGGCCTTTCCCTTTATCCGATGGCAGCCGTTATTGCCTAACGATAATCGATAGGTTTACCAGATGGCCCGATGCCATTCCTATGTCGGATATTACAGCGCCGACAGTAGCAAAAGCCTTAGTGAATGCATGGATTTCCCGATTTGGTATCCCCACAAATATAACGTCCGACTTGGGCAGACAATTTGAAAGCGCTCTGTTTCGAGAACTTCTGAAATTCCTCGGGATTAACCACCTTCGCACGACGCCATACCATCCTCAAGCAAACGGTATGATTGAGAGGTGGCACCGTACTCTAAAATCAGCCATTCTCTGCCACAAACACGAACGGTGGACGACATATTTGCCATTGATCTTGCTGGGACTACGATCAGTTTTTAAGGACGACTTAATGGCTAGCCCCGCCGAACTCGTTTATGGAACAACACTTAGATTACCTTCGGAATTTTGGGTGAATAGTAAACCAGCAAATAACGAGCACGAGATGGTTACCGAACTTCGGCGAGTCATGCAGGACTTAAAACCAGCAGACACTTCGTGGCACTCAACACACAAAGTGTTCGTTCATCCGTCATTGGAATCATGCGAGCAAGTCTTCATTAGAGATGACTCCATTCGACCATCGCTCTCACCGCCGTATAAGGGCCCCTATAAAATTTTACATAGGACACCAAAGTACTACATCATTGAAATAGGAGGCAAGCATATCAAAACCACAATCGATAGGCTCAAGCCCGCCTTTGTGGCTACCTTGCCCGGCTTCTAAGAGGGGAGTAATGTGGCGTACCAACATAACGAGATTCTTAAATTATATTTTCATAATTTCGATCTTTTACATTCTAATTACAATAACTTATAATTTTATTATTATGATCGCTTTACAACACTAATCACTCTATTACACTTGTTTTTGACATTACGCTATATTTGTATTCGCGCATTGTCATTCATTCGTCCTTACGTTTGCCTCTATATTCGCTCTTTTTTGGATAGCAGCTGCCAATCGCTTCGCACGTGAGGATCGCAACATAAATTTAATTTTATAATTCATTGCTCTTAATAAAGATTAGGTTTAAACAACGTGTTTTCAATCCTAAATACATATATACATAATGCATTTACATACATGCAATGCACATCTAATAGTACTAAAGATGCATGGGTAACGACAAGTCATAAATTTACAGAAGAGATAACATTACATACACACACACATATGTATGTATTAAATTTTACACTTGAAATCAAGTCCATGTCAAGCAGCAATAAGCAATATGCTGCAATACATACAAACATACACACGTGCACATGTATTTAGTTATTTAAGATAGTTTTAAAATTTGTATATAAGCAAGTGAAAACTCTAAATAAAATCAGACTAAAATAGTTCTCGTAGAATGAAACAGTTCTCACAGAACAAGACTTGACTACCATTTATTTTCCCCCAGCAGTGGTAAGAAATATTTGAGAAATCTAGTCTTTTGTTTGTTTTTGGTCCTTCGAGCCGAATTTAGGGCTCGGTCAAAATTAAAAAGTCCTGTATTTACAAAACAGCCAATATACAAAAAAGCTCATTTCAAAATACAGGCAAATTAAAACAAAAATAATTGTAAGACGGATATTCCCGCATATTAACAACATAAAAATAATAATTGTAAGACGGGTGTATATTCCCGCGTATTAGCAACACAAATCAAACATATTTGGTCCTATCGAGCCTAAAAAAAAGAGCTCAGCCAAATTTAAAAAAGCTCTGATATTATAAAAAATACAGGCAAAATTAAATTGTAAACCGGGTGTATATTTCCGCATTAAAACTGATCATCAATAAATACGAAAAGGGTTGCGGAAAAAATCATGGATATAAACAGGAACAAAATTCTTGATTTATCCGAAACTGTGTTGCACACGTTCAACACTTTCCAACAAAGTCTGACATGACAAATGAATAAATACAAATCACAAACATTTGATTTGGAACTTGGAATATTCATATTCAAGAGGAAAATTCAACTCCTCAGAAAAGTAATGGAAGATCTCCACAAAATCACTGCAATAAAAATTGTGTTTCTTCAAATGTATAATTTTCCCATAAAGTACTTTTCAAACATTTTTCTTGAAGTTGAAAATTTGTATTTTGAAACGACGGCGGAGTATTTCCAAAATCTCAAACTTTGCAAAGCGAGATTAAAAGAAGGAGAACCCGAAATTACGTACAGTTCTCTTCAACGTGATGTGCTGTTAGAAGATTTTATATCGTTTTGACTCTGATTTAAAATGTACAAAAGTTCCAATCTTTTATCTATCTTGTACATACAGAAGCAAACGAGGAAGACGAAAAACAAAAAAATGAAGTTGAAGAAGAATCACTTGAAGAACTTCAGAAATCTTCAAAAACTGAGGAAAAACAAATTGAATTGGTATCTCTTCCGGCAGGCTCACATTTAGGAGATATGTGTGAAAGTGCAGTCCAGGCTAAATTGATTGAAGATAAGGACGAAGCTAAAGAAAATGATGATATTTTGGAAGATGACGATAAAAAGGAAATTAAAATTTTACACAAACCAACACAATTGGCCAAAAAGGCCCAAAGGTGTTTTATAAGAGCCAAATGAAGACGTGGATATTAAAGCCGCTGACGATGTAGGCATGTCAGCAGAAAGTGCAGAACTGAACCCAAAAGCCAAGACAAAGAAAAGGATGGGATGTCCACCGACAAAACAAGTACAACAATCATCGAAGGACGGAATTAGTGCAGAAGAATGTACAAAGATACACATAATTAATCGTAAAATCAAGGGTATACGGACGTCCGGTGAAAAAGAAGAAAAGCGGACGGGACTCGAGTATCAACAAACAGCTACGAGCAAGCTATCACTGATACAAGACAGGAAGGCGCATAGTCAACGTGAACGTCACTTAGTTCACGACCATGATAGGATCGCAAGCTGTTGTCACATTTGGCGTCCGGCAGAATGCTCAAAACATGTCATTAAATAAGAAAATATAAGAAATATCATATGCATACATATCCGTATATAGTCCACTTATTTTCAATAATTTTTAATAGTTGAAGGATGGAGTCATGTGTAGAAGTTCATGCAAGTGAGGAAAGTTCTCTGATCGCTATTCACTTGGGAGTGGCAAGAAACGATTCTTTTACATATGACTCAAGCAGCTCACGACTTCCTGTCTTTGACCAAGTATCCTCTGGGTAGCCTAAGAACATCCGTTTGAAGGCGAGCTAAAGTGAGAAGGCGAAACATCCCCTGCATAGGGTTGTGCGCTGGGTTTGGGACCCGGCGCGTAAAAAAAAAACACCCCAAAGAAAAATAAACAACAGCCTCGCATGAGAGACCCCCCTTTTGATGACGCCCATGGCAAACGAAATAAGGACCACGAATTGAGGGCATGCACCTGGAATGTCCGATCCCTTAATTGGGAAGGTGCCGCTGCCCTATCCTCGTGAAAATAAAGGCTGACATCACCGCCGTCTAAGAAATGCGATGGACGGGACATGGACAAAGACGAGTAGGTTCTTGTGGCATTTACCACAGCAGCCATATAAAGAACCACACGTTTGGTGTGGTAATCCTGGTGGGAGAGAGACTCCGTCGCCGAGTACTATCATTTACCCCAGTGGATGAACGTCTAGCCACAATCCGTATCAAAGCTAGGTTCTTCAACACATCGCTGATTTGCGCTCACGCCCCGACGGAAGAGAAGGAGATGTGCCCAAAGATGCCTTCTATGAGCGCTTGGAGTATACCTCTGAGCGCTGCCCCCGCTTCTGTGCAGCAAAAAACGCACGTTAACAAACACAAGGAAGGTTCGACGTCGAGAAGCTGCAATCACAACAGACAGCAGAACGATTTTCTACTCGGCTGGCACTCCTGCTCTCTGAGAGCACTCGTCAACAACTCGGTATAAGGGAACTGTAAGGCTGCAACCCAAACCATTGGTTTTCGGAAAGTGCAAAAAAAAAAGCTGGTACGACGTTGATTGCCGTGTCGCAGCGGAGAGAAAACAGGCTGCCTACCTCGCAACGTTACGATCGACCACAACACGTGCGGGATGGGGTAGATACCCAGAGTTGAAGAGGGAAGCGAGACGCATTTGCAAAAAGAGAAAGAAAGAGGCCGAAATGCGTGAGTACGAAGAGCTTGATAAGCTGACCGACAGGGGAAAATTCTACGAAAAGATGCGTCGGCTTACAGAAGGTTTCAAGATCGGTAGATCTTGTAGAATCCCCAAAGGTGATCTAGTCACCGATGCCCAGAGCATATTTAAATTATGGAGGGAACACTTCCATAGCCTGCTAAATGGCAGTGAACGTACAACGCCAGAAAAAGGCGAACCCGATTCCCCATTCGAAGACGATGGGGTAGACGTTCCATTGCCCGACCATGCGGAAGTTCGAATAGCAATTACCCGCCTGAAGAACAACAAAGCGACGGGGCCGATGAGCTAATAAGGAGCATGCATCAGCTTCTTTGTAAACGTCCGGTGTGCTTAACGTGGGTACCTGCAGACGACAGCCTTACTCCACGGTACTCAAAAGTTTAATGGATCAAATCAATGCGTTGATCAGCGCCCTAAAAATGCCAGGCATTTCCAGTACCAATTGGCAGTGTGGAATGGACACACTAACCACCTTGGTAGGGTTCGAGGCCCATCTAAAAGCTCTGCCGTACTTTGGGTCAGTCACCCGGTTGCAATGCAACTCCACATTCAACTGACAAAGTCAGTTCTTCCCGCGATTTGGGTTTCAACCACAACCACCACGATACTCTCCGAGGGGCCAGTCCGCATGAGCAGGTTGGAGTTGCCTCCAAGGGCTCCTGCTCCCCGTGGTACCAGAATTAAGTCTCCGGTCAGACCTCATAGCCGAAACTACTACCAGTTGAGCTTCCAAACTGCTCTGGACTGGGGGCCAGGGGTTGAACCCCATTCATACATCACTTACACACACCAATCATACAAGAAAACTAAAAACCCTAACTTCCAGCTAACCGCCTTCGCTGCCTTAATAATTAACGCGCAAACAACCCTAATTTTTCGGTATTCCGACTAGTGAAAATCACACCACTAACATCTAATCGTCCATCAGTTCAGCTAATCCCCATACCACCCAGATCCCTAATGTCCGAGTACATCGGGCACCCCGCAATTAAATGCGACCAATTTTCAAATCCCGCCCCACAAAAACACCCTGACGTATCTGATAGGTGCCTCTGATGCAAAAATGCATTCAGAGGCCCGTGCCCGTAAGCAGAAAACCCAGACACAGACAAAATCTGAAGTCTGGGTTATCCTCAACGAACCCAACGTCCCGAATGTACTCGTACGTCACTCGGCCGTTAGGACTATTGTCCCAACGTTGTTGCCACCTACACCTAACCCTATCATCTAGAAGCCTCTTGCTCCCTAAATATCCCTCCCTCTCCACATCATCGTCAGAAATCCAGTCATTCCGAAGCAATGACACACTCAAGCCCCTTCTTAACCTGAATGCAACAGCACGCTGTATGACAATCAGGTCAAGAGGGGGTGCACCTAACAAAACCTGCATCGCATCCGTTGAGACGGTGCGACATACAGGCAAGCAAGCAAGCATCATACAACGCTGTATTGAGAGGAGTTTTTGAGACCCCAAGACAGTCGTGGCTGCCTCCCACCATACAGGGGCTCCATATGTGGCACAGGCCACAAACAAGCCACGATATATGGTGCGGACAGCACGACGTCCGAGACCCCAATCGCCCCTCACAATACATCGTATTTTGCCTACGGTTGCCTGCAGTCGCTCCTTCACATTCGCCAAGTGTGGAGTAAAACACATTCCTTCACTTATGAACACATATCTGATGCTGACCCCGTTCACACGGACGATCGGTGGACAAACCGGCGACAATCTACCTTTCAGCAGCATTGCCACCGTCTTGTCCATCGATATGTCAACCCCCACACCTAAACCCCAAGAATTAACGATTTCTAAGAGATCTCCTCCCGCCCGTTCTAAATCCGCCCTCGAGCGATCTTCAACCATAAGGAGAAGGTCGTTCGCATACGCACAAAATTTACAGAGTGGCTCAAGCTGCCCAAGCAGAGTGTCCATCATAAGGTTCCAAATATATCCAAACTGCCTATCCGACCACATACCCCGCGTTAGCTCCTGAAGCCGTTCCACCATGACCCTTTCCAGCACTTTTCCAAGTACTGGAAGGCGACTGATGCCCCGATAAGATCGGGGATCGCTCCTGATCTTATCAGGGGACTTCAGGAGAGGAACAACCCTAGCACTTTTCCACTCGCGTGGAAAGTATCCCTCCCAGACGCACTTATTGTAAATGGCCTCCAGGTATTCCGGAATGAACTTCCATAAGCTTTTACACATCTCTCCGTTCAAACCATCAAAACCTGGGGACCGTTTAGACCTAACCAGGCCAAAGGCGTACCCCAACTTCCCATCATCTAATGGAGGGACAGGCACCTCTTGTGCTTGAGGTACCTGCACCTCCGACCTAGGAAAGAACGCACCTAACAGAACCCCCGCATACTCTATCCACGACGATAACAGAGTGTCACCGACGCGAAGAGAGGTGATATCCTCCCTCCTACGATCCCTGCAGATCTTATAGACCTGACCTCAGGGGTCGTTCCTATTTTCCCTAACGAAGCTCCTCCTCTTATCTTCCTTAAATTTCACCAACATCTCCTTATATTCCCTATCCGCACAACTAAATTCACGCCTAAGCTGGGACAGTCTATCCGAGTTGGACCGTCGGGCGCGTTGACACTTTCGCCTCAATCGCCTGGCAGCCCTCCTCGTCAAGGTTAACTCATGCGGCCACCATTTAATTTTACTAACCTTGGAACACTCATACCTACCAAAAACCTTATCATTTACCCCCCAAACAACCGCATAGAGACGAGCAATTTGCTTGTCGACCTCCAACTCCTCAAACTCTCTAAGCGGTATACTAAATACCGCTTCCCTAACCGAGAGTCCATATTGGTTCCAGTCAGTACCAGCGGTACGCCATCGCCGCAATGGACTCTCATAAGGTGAAAGAGGGGAAAGAGGGGTAACCACAATTTGAAGCAAATTATGGTCACTCAATCCCCACCCTCCCCTAACCACCCAACTAACACTAAAAGCCCTACTTGCTGCCTCGTTCATAAGCGTCACGTCAATGTCGCTCACGCCCCCAGGCTCATCGAACGTATACCATTCGCTCGGCTCATTCAAAACGTGGAGGCTATAAGCCACCACCCATTCGCTTAACGCCTCGCCTCGACTGTGGCTTTGGTATCCAGACGAATGCCGGGATACCTTACTAAACAACATCGAGGACGAGGCATTCGCATCCAACCCTAGGATAAATGGGCTACTACTCGCAAGTAGTAGTAGCTTATCCATGTAGCCCAGGTAGGGCTCTAGGGGCTCGCTATATTTACAATATAAACTAGCGACAATCATCCTACCGAACTCCCCTTCTATCGCTACACATATACCTAGCTAAAAATGCTCGAGGGTGGCCCGGGTGACTTTGGCTCTTGGTGTTATCTGAAATCAAATATTCTTGATTATCCTTAATATATAGACACGTCGTTCTAGTCGGAACTACTGAAGTTAAATTTCAAGGGTAAATAGCAAAATGGCGGACTTTGAAAAAAAGTCATTTTATCTTAGCAAGGAAAGGGTTGTAAAATAAAAAGTTATGGGTGAAAAAATTATCATTAGTACCGACGAGAACTATAAGTGTGTAGAATAGCCTGTTAAGATTTGAAAGCAATCGGTTCAGTATAAAAAAAGTTAGGACCCGTGCCGGCCAGAAGAATAATGTTTTGAGAAAAACGCGTTTAAAGTTCAACAACTTCGAGGCGCTCTAGGAAAGTCGTTATAACTAACGAAATATTTCGAATTTCTCTCTGAAATTTTCACAGTATATTCTCAAAATATAGTACTTTCAAATTAAACAAAAAATGGGATAAAATGGCGCACACTAACAAAAACACTGTATACACCAAATGATCACAAATATACCGCATCTGGGAACAAATTTCGGTCATTGACTTATCAAAATCGTTCTCATTCATAAACTGCCTTATTTGGGGACCGTCAATAATTCCTGCTCTAATCTCATCTCTACTTAGATTAGGCATTTTGCTGCAAATGTATGCAAAACATTATCCATCGCGATTCAGAGCCTTAACAAACAGCTTCATGAGTACTAATTTGATGCGCAACGGTGGTAGGACTTTTCACCTGGAAATAAAGCTTCATTTATAGTATTTTTATCGCCAACAATCATGTTTTCTCTCGTAGACCAATATTTTTGCTGTCAATGTTGTTGCTTGGATCTGCTATCCCAGAGAAACAAAAAGCAAGAGTACTTAGTATAATCACTCTGTTGTCCAAGAAGAAAATTGACCATTTTAAGATGAACACAAATGACCCATTGGTGGTTTTGGTTTTTTTCTTTTTCATCACTAATGAAATGTTATTATATTCTTCTTTCATTGTTGTGGAGTGCGCAATTGGAATTGATGCATACACATTGCCATTGTGCAATAAGACGCACTTCAAACTTCTCTTGGAACTGTCCACGAAGAGACGCCAATCGCTAGGTAGATACTGGGATATCCCCATTTCCTGCATAAGATCATTTATATTATTACTAAACTCCAGATTGCCTTCCTTAGTAAAAAATGTTAAAAAGCTTTATCCCTGGTGCGGTAATAAGTTATTTTTATTCCTCGTTCTAACAATTTCTTATCATTTAACCTCGAAGCTAAAACTTCAGACGATTCTTTTGATAAGGAATTAAGTTATTCAACTCGCATTAATTAAAACGTTGAGGAATAGTTTCTGTGTCCTCGAAAACACTGTCGTAATCACTTAGATCATTAGCGTCATTATGTTCAAACTCCGAACCTTGGCTCTGGAGAATCATTCAGTTTTGGAATGTGAACATCTTCGGAATGGGATTATCTTATTTATTATTATTTATTTAGATTTTTCCTAATAATACCAGCAATACTCCCTAAACAGAAGTAACAGTCGTCCAACTGATTTCTTGGCTCTCTTCAAACCATCGGCACACCAAACTTAAACATATTTCGTTTTCCTTGAGTCCACTGTCGCAAATTTACACAGCAAGTATTGCACATAATGTGTGGAGCCCAGCTTTTACCTTGGTCACCTAAATCAAATTTACATCAATTTTAAGGTAAACATTTTTTTTATGACATTTTTTTTCAGGTCATAAGTTAAGTGGAGGGTATAAAAAAGTTATATCATGAAAACGAGAGCTGATAGAGGCAAACTGATTAAGAATAATCGAATTACCATATCGAAGAAGACGGGGTCAAACGACAGGTATATCCGTTAATATTTTAATTGATACTGGTGCGACAAATAATTATATTGGTGTTAAGTTTAAAATGGGAGAATGTATACCCATAAAACCGGTTATAGTTAAAACACTTAATAGATACTCATTGAACAAAGCTAAGAAATTTATTACTCTATTCAATCATTATTTAGTATTATTTGAAACCGAAGCTTTAGAGGAGTTTTATATGCATCTGGGTGAACACGGTCTTAGGTTCTTGAAAGCAGAAATTAACATTTTCGAGTATTAACTCTCATATAAATATAAAAAGCAAGTAGTTAGAAACCAAAAAGTGATTTTCACAATCAATAACGACCGTATAAAACTGGAATTGAAAATATCATGAGCATAAATGACGAAACTAACGAAATTCTTCCAATTACTACTACAATATAAGCTACAATTAGGACAGAATCAGAAGATCCTATTTGGTTGAAGCAGTATCCGTATCTGATAGCAGACAATGAATTTATAAACAAAGAAATATTTAAATTGTTAGATAACCAAATTATTCAACCTAGTAAAAGTCTTTATAATTATCTAATCTAGACTGTCGCAAAAAAGGTACCGATAACGAAGAGAAACCTAAAAGACGAATGGTAATAGATTTTCAGAAGCTTAACGATCAGACTATCACTAATGATATCATATCCCAGATGTTGATATGACATTGCAAAATCTGGGTGAAGCAAAGGTTTTCACAGCGATAGACTTACCGTGCAATTCTGTACCGTGATACAGTATCAAGTCTCTAAATTTGAGATTTTAGGTTAGAGACAACTTTTAAGACTTGAAACGATTTTGCTATTCTGTAAGTGACAGTTTCAAAATCTATTACATTTCATTATTCAGAGATGTTTTTACAGTTGAATGAAAATAAATATGTCGAAAACAAATATTAAAATTTCTATAACATAGTCAAAAACCATAATTATCCATAAAAATAAAAATATATGTTGACTTTGTTTCATAATATTTAAGAAATTTATGTAAAATTGATTTATTTTTAACCTTTTCGTGTTTGAGTTGCTTACTAAATATAAAAAAATGGCAATCGATTAATATCTATTATGATCTCCATTCAGGATATTCAAAATGGCAGCAAAAGTTCTTTTTAGTTTGTGACCTGCTAACCATCAGGTCTCAAATTTGAGTCAATATTTTGAGACTAACGCTAGAGACTGGTTAGTGAATAGTTACAGTCACAAATTGAGACTTTACCTCAAAATGTTTCAAATGAAGACTAGAGACTGGTTACAGAATCCCGCTATTAGAGTCAGGTTTTCACCAAATCTTAAATCTTGCGTAAACGAGGCAAAGTATGAGTTCCTTAGGATGCCGTTCGGTTTAAAGAGCGCGCCTTCTAGCGCGATTCTACGGCCATATACTTGCATTGGAATGTTTGCATATATTTATATATACTGAGGATGAATTATAAATACTGAGGATGAATTCACATATTTCTCCTACAATAGTAAACGCACTACACAATGGCATTATGAAGATTTCAACTAGAAATCGCAGACATAAAATAAAAAACCTGTAGATCCAAATAAAACTCAAACTATAAAGAATTATCCAACTCGAAAAAAATTAAAAGAATTACGGTCATTTCTTGGCCTAGCTAGTTACTAAAGGAAATATAAAGAATTGCGCTGCAATAACGAAACATCTAACAACATTTCGCAGAGACAATGGTGGTGTAAGTCCAAATCAAATCGCAATAGCCTCAATTAATTTAGACGAAACAGCACTTGATAAAAATAAAAGACACAAGTTGAATTGTGTTAACAAGACTTCAGCAAACCTTTGAACTGACGACGGACGCAAATAACTTCTGTACCCTCTCAGAAGAAGAAACCTGTTTTGTTTATATTTAGAACTCTTCGTCAAACTGAACAAAATTACAGCACGAATGAAAAGAAACTACTTGCTTTCATTTGGTCTCTTCAAAAATTAATAAATTATTAGAAATTATCAGATTTAACGATTATACATACTCGTCACTCATCTTTTCGATTTCCTATAAACATGCGAACACTAAACTAAAACGGCGGAAAAACAGCGATGGAAAAATTTCATAGCAGAACATGGTGCTAAATTAGTATATAAACCAGGGCATCAAAACGTTGTCGCTGATGAATTGTCTCATAAACAGATTAACAACACTTTAAATTGCTCACAACATTCAGCTCAAAGTTCAACCAATCTTGCGGAAATTTCTTAGCAAAATATTTTTTCGTTATCACAACACACACTTTTTTATTCGAATAAAGAAAAAATAATTGATACACTGAAAATAACAATAAAACCAAATGGTAGTAAGCGCTATAAAGAAATGAACAACCGCTATTCCTCATAGAAAATTTCATAATTTCACCGTTTCCAAATACCCCGATCGTTCAATCAATCTCGGAAAATGACATAGAAGAGACGAGCACGTAAAAAATAATGGACAAGAAATACTGACTATATATTTTTGGCCAACTTTACGCCAAATATGTAAAAAAGAAACAGAAAATTGTGAAATCTGCTTAACAAACAAATACGAACACATACCAAAGAAACAACCAATTGGAGCTGCACCAATACCACGTAAGTGAACACACACATTTAAACTTATTTCACATGAACGGGTACACATACATCTGCACAACCGATAAATACTCAAATACTTATGTATACGGAGGCTGGAGTCATGTGTAGAAGTTCATGCAAGTGAGGATAGTTACCAATGAAAAGGAACAACAAGCCTCGGATGAGTGACCCCCCTTTTGATGACGACAATGACTAACGTAATAAGGACTACGAATTGAGGGCATGCACCTGCGGTCCCTTAATTGGGAAGCTGCCGCTGCCCAGCTGGTTGATGTCCTGGTTAGAGTGAAGGCTAAAATCACCGCCGTCCAAGAAATGCAAAGGACGGGACAAGGACTGACACGAGTAAGTTTGGTGTGGGATTTATGGTGGGAGAGAGACTCCGCCGCCGAGTACTATCATTAACTCTGGTGAATGAACGCCTAGCCACAATCCTCATCAAACCTATGTTCTTCAACATATTGCTGATTTGCGCTCACGTCCCGAAGGAAAAGAAGGACGATGTGAGGTGAAGGTATCTTTTGGCTGACTGGTCGGTAAATTCAGCCTCCACTTGAAAACATCCCCAAATGGGTTGAGGCTGATCGACTTCGCCGGGGCCCGAAATATGGTTACCGATAGTACCAGATTCCAGTATAGAAATATTTACCATGCTACCTGGCTCTCCGAATCAAAACTCCACCAACCAGATCCATCATGTTGTGATAGACGGAAGACACGTCTCCAGTGTTTTAGATGTGCGTACGCTCCGAGGTCATCGATTCGGACCACCATCATGTTGCAGACAAGATCTCACCCGCCTCTGTGCAGCAAAAAACGCTCACCAACAAACACAAGAAAAGACGACGACGAGAAGCTGCAATTAGCTGGATTGCCGACCAAGCTATTCAAACACGGCGGCGAAGAACTGCTTCTTTGTAAAATATGTTTGGATGACAGCATGCCCAACGATTGAAATTTAAGTGTGCTATGGTCAATTCATAAAAAGGGAGAGCCTACAATCTGCGCCAACAACCGTGGGATAAGCCTCCTCAACATCGCGTGAAAGGTTCTATCGAGCGTATTGTGTGAAAGATTAAAGCCCACCGTCAACAAACTGACTGGACCTTATCCGTGTGGCTTTACACCTGGCAAATCAAAAACCGACCAGATATTCACCATGCGCCAAATCTTGCAAAAGACTCGTGAAAGGAGAATCGACATACACCACCTCTCCGTCGATTTCAAAGCTGCTTTCGACAACACGAAAAGGAGCTTCCTTTATGCCGCGAGGTCTGAATTTGGTATCCCTGGAAAGTTAATACGGCTGTGGAAAATCACGTTGAGCAACAGCAAAAGCTCCGTCAGGATTGGGAAGGACCTTTCCGAGCCGTTCGATACGAAATTAGATTTCAAACAAGGCGACTCCCTTTCGCGCGACGACTTCAATCTGCTACTGGAGAGAATAGTTCGAGATGCAGATCTTAATCGAGCAGGTACAATCTTTTATAAGAGTGTACAGCTGCTGGAGTATGCTGATGTTATTGATAACCCGCGCCGTTAATTCTGCTTTCTCCAGACTGGACAAGGAAGCAAAGCAACTGGGTCTGGCAGTAAACGAGGGCAAGACCAAATATCTTCTGTCATCAAACAAACAGTCGTCGCACTCGCGACTTGGCTCTCACGTCACTGTTGACAGTCATAACTTTGAAATGGTAGATAATTTCGTCTATTTTGGCAGCACCGTAAACACCACCAACAATACCAACCGACAAATATCGCATTATGAGCTGTATGAGATACATGCCGACATTGACATATGTAGTTCAGCGAATTACAAGACAGCGGCTGCGCTGTCAAACATATTGACGAAATATTATCATTTACTTAGCCAAACGCCAAGTATGTGATGACAGGTAACTTATCAACATTCTAAAAATGTATTTAAAACTACAAATTGTACATTCAGTGACACCAATATTTCATTCGACAACCAACGGTCAAGTGGGCGTATACATAGCACCCTGATCGAAATCGCTAGAGTCCCAGCACAGGAACATAACCACTAACCGGAATAAGAAATTTTGAGCGCAGCGCAACATCGCAATATAAAAATTCACTCAGTCAAAGGACTTCAATCGATGAGGATATTCTGACATTCAAAACAAACTTGAAACATATCAATTTGTTCATACCATAGTAAAAATCGTAAGACTATCAAGTACAAAAATATTATATATTCCGAAACACACCGTCAAAACGAAAACGTCAGCTCATAAAATTATTATTATTTATTATTTGAAAAAATCTTAGAAGCCCTAAACCGTAAAACTATAAAAGACAGCTGTGTTCGATCTGCTTAATAATTACCGCAGTACTGCAACCTGTTGCTAACTTTATACTATATTGCATATGATCAGCTGATACTTTGCTGCAATACTGCAATAACTATTTCGCGCAAAAAGTGTGGCTCCCAAATATGGAAATATTTATGGCAATTGCTGACGAAATGTTGGAAAATGGATGTAAAAATTTTTAAAAAATTCTTAGAAAAGAGAGGTAAAGCTGAATTTACTGTCTAGGCTGTTGTGTCAAAGGTACCTTCCTTGCCCACCCTGGCGTTAAAGACGCCAAGCACGATTTTGACATCCCAGCGCTCATTGAAAGCATATTTGGTCACATCGTCTTTCTCTTCCGTCGGGGCGTGGGCGTAAATCAGCGATATGTTTAAGAATTTCGCTTTGATGTGGATTGTGCCTAAACGTTCATCTACCGGGGTGAATGACAGAACACGGCGACGGAGTCCCTCTCCCACAACGAATAATTCATAATTCTTATTTCGTTTGCTGTGGTCGTCATCAAAAGAGAGGTTCCTCTTCCCAAGCTGTTTTTTACTTTTCATTGGGACTTTTTTACGTGGCGAATCCCAAAGCCTGGGAAGGGATGGTTCATTTTATCATTTTAGCTCGCCTTCAAACGGATGCTCTATGCTATCCAGAGAGTACTTAGTCAAAGACCGGAAGTCGTGAGCTACTTGAGCCATATGTAAAATAATAATAATGAGTGATTTTATATAAGTTAAAGTTTATTACCTTTTAATTCAATTTAAAAAATATTTTATATTACAAAAAATAAAACAATTCTGACAAATTTATATAATATAAAATGTAAAGATTCAGAGGGTCTTCCCGTCTTTTAATCCGACAGAAGGTGACGGCTAAGATACACCTAAAGCGTTGATGAAATTATTTGATCGTCTCAAGGACACTTGAGGAAATCGCAAGAATCTCCAAACGTACTAAAACGAGTATTTTAAACCCAAAAGGCGCCTGCAAGGATAGCTATGAACGAGATAAGCTCACTCTATTAATAAGGCTATAGTTACTAATAAAGTCATTAGTCGTAGTAATGAACCCAAAAAAACAGATGTTGACAGTATTACCTTCGTGATACCACCGTCAGAGACCAGCTGACGGTACAATCGAGACAAAAAGCTGAAAATAGTATAACGTTAGAGGACTACCTCGAGGGTTAAAATATTGTCTTCCTCAACTCAAAGTGTTAAATCTAGTAGCGTCTAAACCGATGAGATATTTGAGTTTTCTACTTACTAAATACTCCACGAGATTTTTTATGTCATCTCCTCCTTTTTTCTTATACATATGTTTTGTGGTCTGGCAAAATGAAATCAACTGATAGAAAGAGTTCCCTTAAGTATTAACATCGATATAATGTTGTTTAAACTGTACAGTGAATTTAAAATTTGAATTGATACTACAATAATATATTACACACACGAAATACATTATGGCAATATATTAAATATTTTTAAAAATTTATTGAAAATTTAATCTCATTAACCCTTATACATGCAAAAGATCCAGGTAGGCTAAAAATGTTGTTCAGCTCTATCTACAAACGCCGTTTCTAACATATTATAGTTTTTTGATTACATTTTACACAGTTCGGGTAACTGATTCTTAAGATATAACTTTTTGAGGTATCAAAATGATGCCCCCTGTAACAAATAACAAAAAACTATAGCAAGCTTGTTGTCCAGAGACTTTTCTTGTTTTTATACCAGAACAGATTGCAAATCGTACTATATATATAATAAACATTTTTTAATTTCAACTTAAAAAATAGCTTAATGGTTTAGCTTTTCCATTTTTACTAATAACAGCCCTTCGTCCTGCAAGAAAAAGATTTTTAAATACAACACTATTGAAAAATCTTTGTATACATGCCTTCGTTATCCGAAGAATTCGCAATTCCCATTACGTCCAATGATTTTATGAGTGTACCGAGATTTGACCGATCGTCGAGATATTTGTTGCTAATACGTAGAGTAGTTCGCTCACGATTCTTGGTTTGTGTATGCCAAACCAATATTTCTGTACAGTTATTTGCTTTAGGTTCAATTATATTTAAATTTAACCGGATACTACGTAGAAAAAGGTCCTCTTCATAGCCCGGTTTATAAGGCATGCTAGCATTTGGATACTCAGCCATATATGCTAAATTCGTTGCAAATCCGGCCATATCCACTGGCCAACGCCTTTCTGCTACCCATGAATCTAGAAATCCAACCACTTTCCCCTATCGAATATAGTTATTAATAATTAAAAATAATAAGAACAAATCTATTCAAAGCTCACCTTTCGTACAACCGGGCCACTTACGGAGTACTCTTCAATTAGTCCCACGGGAAACATAGAAACCCGTTGTGTATCTCTTATTTCAGAGAATAACTTTAAATCATATGTATTGTCATCATCACCAAAGTAAAGAATTCCGTTTGTGATATTTCGCTGCCGTAACCATTGTATTGCTGCCCGGCGGTTGGATACACCACGAGGCATTGGCTTTTTCTTGCGGTAAAATTCTGGCATTGGACTTGCCAAGTGCGTAAAAGGTAAACCTAATATAAAAGACTATTTAATAATTTACTACAGTTTGTTAAATATACAATTATATATAAATAGTTTAGACTTTTAAAAATTATTAAATATAACACACATATGCAAATGATTAGCTTATATGTATATAAAATAGTGCAAGTTATTTAGACATTCGATGAAATATGATTATTAATTTTAAAAGAAAAATGTATTTAGTTTTAGTCATAGTAGAATACATTCAGCCTTATTGCAAACTTCGTGTAAATAAATCCATCTCATGTATGTATCTGTATTTTCAAGCGAACGGAAAATTTGGATATCGAATTTCGTGTGTTCATTTTCGAATCTCGATTATGCTATTGTGAACTTCGGCGATCTAAATTTATAAAGCCGATTGCGAATTTTTTTAACTTAAAAATATCTTTTTATATCCTTGCAACATATTGCTACAGAGTATAACAGTTTTTTTCGTGGTTCTTTTTATTGCCTAAAAACGTACGGACGTGATCGGACCACTGCCACCTCCACAAAACGCCATTAATTGAAATCTTATAAATTGCTATAATGAAAGCCGGGAATTAATATATTTGTATAATAACAAAATTGGAAATTCTTACGAAGTAGGCGTGATTCAACCCCATAATAGACTTAATGTACATATCTTCTAAACCACTCTAGCTATTATGGCCAAATTCGCACAACTCAAATCTTTTTAGCATCTCTATCCACCCTGTAAAAATGGGTGAACGATTCTGTTATAAACTACTAAAAGTGCAATAACTCTATAACTACCTGACCGATTACAACAGTGAAGTATTAGTTCCACAATTTAGTTCTACGATTTCGAAGTTGTGACTGTCAACAGCGACGTGGGTTCCTAATCGCAAGTGCGACGATTGTTTGTGTGATGACAGGAGATATTTCGTCTTGCTTTCGTTCACCACCAGATCCATTTGATTCGCTGCCTTATTCATTTTGGAAAAAGCAGAAATAACGGCGCGAGTCTTGAGGCCAAGGATATCAATATCATCAGCATACGCCAGCAGCTGTACACTATTATAGAAGATTCTACTTTCTCGGTTTAGTTCTGCAGCTCGAATTATTTTTTCCAGAAGTAGGTTGAGGAAATCAAACGAAAGAGAGTCGCCTTTTCTGAAAACTCGTTTGGTATCGAACGGCTCGGTGAGGTTCTTCCCGATCTTAACGGATTTTTGGTCTTGCTCAGCGTTAGTTTACACAGCCGTATTAGTTTTGCAGGGATACCAAATTTAGACATCGCGGAATAAAGGCAGCTCCTTTTCGTGCTGTCGAAAGCAGCTTTGAAAACGAGGAAGAGGTGGTTTATGTCGATTCTCCATTCACGGGTCTTTTTCAAAATTTGGCGCATGGTGAATATCTGGTCGGTTGTTGATTTGCCAAGTATAAAGCCACACTGATAAGGTCCAATCAGTTTGTTGACAGTGAGCTTTAATCTTTCACATAATACGCTCGATAAAACCTTTCACGCGATGTTGAGGAGGCTTATCCCACGACGGCTACCGCATAGCGCAGATTGTGATGTCTCTCTTTTTGTGGATTGGGCAGAGCACACTTAAATTCCAATCGTTCGGCATGCTTTCGTCCCCGCCGCCTTGTTGTACTTCAGACGGGTAATTGCTATTCGGACTTCTTCATGGGCGCGCAATGAAACGTCTGCTCCATCGTCCTCGATTGGGGAAACGGGTTCGCTTTCTGGCGTGAAGTGTTCCCTCCTTAATTTTAGTATGCTCTATGCATCAGTCGCTTGATCACCTCTTGGATTCTACAAGAAAATACTCGGTCTCTCAATTGTTTTGTCCGCAAATGCGTATCGCTTCCCTCTTCAACTCTCAGCATTTTCCGAAAACCAATGGCTTCGGTTGCAGCTTGAAATGCCGTCCCACAGTTTTCTTGTGCGGGTGCGTGTCTTTGCTGCAACAAGGTTGTGGTCTGAGTCGATGTTAGGAGACGTCTTTCTCTTCCGTTGGGGCGTGGACGAAAATCAGCGATATTTTTAAGAACTTCGCTTTGCTGCGGATTGTGTCACCGGGCATCTACCGGGGTGAATGGCAGAACACGGCGACGGAGACTCTCTCCCTCCACGAATTCCACACCGAACTTGCGAACTTCTTTATATGGTCACTGTAGGAAATGCCACAACGACCTAATCGCCTCCATCCTTGTCTTTTACATCGCATTTCTTAGACGGCGGTGATGTTAGCCTTTACTCTAACGAGGACATCAACCAGTTTGGCAGCGGCACCTTTCCAATTAAAATACCGGACAATCAAGGACATGCCCCGAAATCATAATTCTTATTTCGATTTAGATCGGCTTCAAACGGATGTTCTATGCCACCCAGAGGATATTTAGTCAAAGACCGGAAGTCGTGTGCTGATTGAGCCATATGTAAAATAATCGTTTCTGGCCACTCTGAATGGCGACCAGAGAACTTTTCTCACTTGCGTGAACCTCTACACATGACTTCATCCTTAGTTTTAATTGATTAGTTACTTTTTGTCAGTCTGAATCTGATTTATTTAGATTTTTCACCTTATTGTTGACCTAAAAGTCAATGTAGTTGTTTTAATAATCCTTTGTAGCGACAAAAGTTCTTAAAGTAAATTGTTAATAAAGTATACTTACATTTTTTTGATGGTTGGTTCTCGCTTACTATTTCGTGACTAGATTGTATTTTGTATTTCGTATGAATAAATTAAAATTTCTATTAGAAATGTCTCCCATGTGAAGTTGTCGATAAGAAAAATACTAAAATATGAAGTTTTACAACGGGAATTGCGTTCACACGAAGTTTATAACAAGGCTGATTATGTGCAACGGATTAGACACCGCATTGTATGCAAGCCAAGCCGTAATCTCATATATACTATAAAACCCAAATTGTGTAGAAGGAACCACATTTTTAAAAGTACCTTTACACTCCATTTCTTGTTTGTTGTATACAAGGAGCGTTTCAAGGTAAACAGGACTTTTTGAATATAGCGCCCCTTGGTGGCGCCATCTATATGTTGACTTGTGCGTTAGAATCTGCTATCTTTATCGAGAAGTGAGAATTTCATGACATTTCATCGATTGGAAGTGCAGTTATTGCGTTTTAAGTGTCAGTATGTGTATGTTATCGGTGCGAAAATGAGCTTCGAACAAAGAGTTTTAAAATAAATAAATTTGGTAAAACTTTTACCAAAACGTTTCAATTGATGAAACAAGTTTATGGCGATGATAACCTATCCCGTAGCAGAATGTACGAGTGGTTTCAACGTTTTCAAAGTGGTCGAAAGGACATAAAAATTACGATCAACATGTGGGCCAATCAAAATCCGTGATCACCGGAAATTCCAACAAAACTGTGCGTGAATTCATCAAAAATCAGCCGAAATCATCATTGAAATTCACGGAAATGGATTTGAACATCTCCAAAACATCGACTTATCGCATTTTGACCGAACATTTGGGCTTACGAAAGAAGGAAAGAAGATTATTTGACCAAAACACCAAACAACCACATTTTAACCATTAACAACTCCCCGTATTCACCTGATATGGCACCGTGCGATTTCTTCGTTTTCGGAAAAATGCATTTGCCCATAAATGAAAGCGTTATGCAGACGTAGATACCATTCAAAAAGCCTGCACCGGCATACTGGCGGCCATACCGGCCAACCAGGTAAAACACTAGTTCGACATGCTTTTGGACTGTGCAAAAAGCTGTATTGAAGCAGAAGGTGACTATTTTGAATAAAATAAATTGATTTTGCCAAAAAACCATTTGTTCTGTTTTTTTACGTCCTCTTTACATTGGAACACTTACACTTTTCCTAAATTCTATATTATTACGTAAACAATTCATCCAAACCAATAATATAGTTGTTGGAACATCTCATATTAATGTAAGGGGAAAGCCAAACCCATTAAGGATTAATTGGGAAAATACCGCTGCCCAGCTGATTGATGCCCTCGTAAAAATAAAGACTGATATCACCACCGTAAAAGAAATGCGATGGAAGGGACAAGGAATGAGAAGAGTAGGTCCTTGTGGCATTTACTACAGTGGCTATGTAAAGGAGCAAAAATTCGGTATGGAATTCGTGATGGGAGAGAGACTCCGTCGCCATGTTTTCCATTCACCCTGGTTGATGAACGGCTAGCCGCAGTAAAGCGAAGTTCTTCAAGATACCGCCTATTTGCGCCCACGTACCGACGGAAGAAAACAACGATGTGACCAAAGATGCTTTCTATGAGCGCTTGAGGGCACCTATGAGAGCTGGCCGGCTCCTCCACGATGTCAAAATCGTGCTTGGCGACCTTAACGCCAGGGTGGGCAAAGAAGGTATCGTTGGCATTACGGTCGGTAAATTCAGCCTGCACGACGAAACTTCCCCAAATGCATCGCGGCTGATCGACTTCGCCGGGGCCCGAAATATGTTGGCTGTAGCACTAGATTCCACCATAAGAAAACTCATCAAGCTACCTGGCTGTCTCCGGATCGACGGAAGACATGTCTCCAGTGTTTTAAGAAGGTCGTCATAATTTATATCAAAATTTGCTACCTTTATTCTAAGCAGGTCTTCTAAATGTTTGTCTGAAAGCCTTGTTCTATAGGAATTCTTTATGTATACCATAGCAGAAAACGCAGATTCGCAAATATATGTGGTTCCAAACATTGAGTACAACTTATAAATTTCGTTTTTTAAAATAGGATATTTATTTTCATCAATATTTTTCCAAAATTTTAATTCAAAGAATTTTATTAATTTTTCTTCGTTATTTAAATTATTTATTTCTTTGTGAAAGATTATAAAATGTCTTTTTAAATTTTGCTTAAATACAAAATTTAAAACTTTTTGACATAACAAGCACTGCGGCTTCCCAGAATTATTCAAAAGAAAAAAAATTCAAATTCCCACTCTGTCTGAAACGTTTTTTGGTCTTCCATGTTTATACTCGCATATGTGTTCATTTATATACGGCATACAACTCGTGCGCATCAACCTGCTCAGTTCAACTTCTGATTGCAGACTGATTTTAACATCGCTTTGTTCCATCGTAAGTGCTCGTTTTACGCTCTTCACTTGTGCGTGTTAGTGACAATCGGTGTGTGTACGTATACGATAGCTTACGCTCTTTTAGCACCTGCTAAGACTTTGCCCATGCCTGGTCTAGAACTACTGAATAATAATCCACTCGATTCTTTAATTTCAAATAACATGAACAGCCGCTATCACCATGACCAGTGAACTACTTTTTTTTTGTTGGGGACTACTATGATTAAAAAAAATATATATTACAAGTGTAAAAAACATTTCAAAAAAAAATAAAAATATATTAAAAAATTAAAATGATTGAATTTTGTTGTCGCATAAAAAAATTCTTAAAAAGTGGTAAAAGGTATGCGTTCACATTAGTGTGAGTGTACCCTCATAAAAGAACTGTGGCACGGCTGACTGACGAAATATTTACCATGCCCTAAATCTTAGAAAAGAGCTATGGAAAGGGAAACGACACTCGCCATCTTTTCGTTGATTTCAAAGGTGATTTTGACAGCACGAAAAGGAATTGCCTTTATGCCGCGATGTTTGAATTTGCTATCCCCGCAAAACTAATACGGCTGTGTAAACTGGCGTTGAGCAACACCAAAAGCTGCGTTGAGATCGGGAAGAACATCACCGAGCCGTTCGACGCCAAACGAGGTTTCAGACAAGGCGCCTCCCTATCGTGTGACTTCTTCAATCTGCTGCTGGAGAAAATTATTCGAGCTGCAGAACTTAATCGAGCAGGTACAATCTGCTATAAGAGTGTACAGCTGCTGGCGTATGCCGATGACATTGATATCATCGGCCTCAACACCCACGCCGTTAATGCAGTTTTTCCAAAATGGATGAGGCAGCGAAGCAAATGGGTCTGGTGGTGAACGAAAGCAAGACGAATCATCTTCCGTCATCACACAAACAGTCGTCGCACTTGCGATTTGGCACCCACATCACTGTTGACAGTCATAACTTCGAAGTTGTAGATACAGTGCAATCGCGATTGAGGGAACACCTCGGTAGAGGAAACACGTAATTTTTTTCTATGACTACTCTAGAGGGAACTTTTCAGTTTCATTAGTACTCAGTTGAGGGAACTGGACCAAAAACAACTAAACAAAAACAAAAAATAAATAACAATGCATATATTTTGTACCGTTTTTTTTTTTTGCTTTTTTCTATGCAATAAAAGCATGCGGTCGTGTAATGTTTGTGTTTAAATGCGTATACCAAATCAGTTGGTTTGAAATTTTTGACACATGCGCTTCCAAAATGGCAAAGAAAACGAAGTTGTTTTTAACTTTTAACACAAAAGCCGAAATTTTGGAGAAAATTTCAAAAGGGGCGGGATGTTTGCAATTAGCAAAAGAATATAAAGTCGCTAAGTCCACAATAACCCGAATAAAAAACAATAAGTCAAAGATTTTGAAAGCAGCATCCAAAATGCACCGCAAAAGAAAGTCCTTTAAGGCTGGAGAATATCCACGAATGGAAAAAAAGCTGTATGAGTGGTTTATTAAACAAAGAAGTAAGCATGTGCCAATAGGCGGTTCCTCTATTAGAGTAAAGGCGAAGCAATTGTTCGAAGAAATGTACGGATCAAGCAACAGATTCAATGCAAGTTGCGGTTGGCTCAATGGATTTAAAAAAAGATTTGGAATTCGTCTGTTATAAGTCTGTGGTGAAAAATTATCATCAAATCCCGATGGAGTCCCAGAGTTCAAAAATAGACTTAAAAAACTAAAGGCTGAGCTTAGTTTATGCGACGACCAAATTTACAATGCGGATGAATCCGGCTTGTTCTGGAAAACCTTACCCGATAAAACTTACGTAAGTTCTTCTGAAAAAACTGCTCCTGGCAGAAAAATTGAAAAAGCTCGAGTGACATTTTTGGCATGCATAAACGCAAGTGGAGTGCACAAGTTAAAACCGTTGGTAATTGGCAAGGCAAAAAAACCGCGATCATTTAAAAATTTTGAGCTACCGGTCGAGTATAAAAACTCTAAAAACGCTTGGATGACTGCATCAATTTTCAAAGAATGGTTTCATCACGCTTTTGTGCCACAGGTAATTTTATGGTTCTAACTTTTTGTCAATTTTGTAACACTTGAAATTTTTTTTAAGATTTTGCAGGTTACACGTTTCTTGCAAAAACAAGGGCTGCCATTAAAAGCAGTTTTGATTTTAGACAATGCTCCTTGTCACCCTGGAGTAGAAGACTTAAAGTCAGATTGTGGATCAATTTTTACTATCTTCATGCCACCAAAAGTCACGCCATTGATCCAACCGATGGACCAAAATGTAATTAGATTGACAAAGTTACATTACAAGACAAATTTATTGAGATCAGCGTTTGGAAAAGCGAACACAGATGAATATTTAAAGAATTTAAATTTAAAAGACGCTGTTTGTATGTTGGCACATGCATGGGAACAATTAAGCCCTGTCGTCGTGGAAAAATGATGGCATCCGCTTTTAAAAGATGATGTTTTTAATGAAGAAGGAGCAAACTGTAGCGAAGATGACGACATCCCCTTGAGTGTCTTACGTTCAAATACAATTCAGCAACAATCAACAGAGTATGCGGAAATAAATAATTTGCTGGAGAGCATAGTTCCAGAAGTAAGCCCTCATTTTTTATATGTGAAAGTACTAAATTTAACAAAGAAATATTTTCCACAGGTTACGTTTAATACAGCAGATTTGGTTGCTTGGGTTTCAACGGATGACCCTATTGAAGACTTGAATATAGTGGATGACGTTGCTATTTTAAGTTCAGAAGAAGACGAAGAACCAAATGAAAAATGCAATATAACCGCTTCAGAAGCCGTTTCAGTCTTTGACAAGGCTATAGAGTGGGCCGAAGAATACACTAATTCTCTTCCTAATATAATGGTTCTTAAAAATTTTAGGGAGGAGGCTGTGAAGCAATGCCTTAAAGCGAAAAAAAAGCAAACTAAAATTGTTAATTTTTTTTTCAGCAGAATAAAGTTTTGCTCTCTTATTTTGTGAATGTACCAAGATGATCTCAAGAATAAAATCTATTTAACTTTTTTGAAAAAATAATAAAAGAAAGTGTATAAAATCTTAATCTGAGTTGAAGCAACAATCTTGATTGAGGGAACAGGCCTTGCACGAATTAGTTCCCTCAATCGCGATTGCACTGTAATTTCTTCTCTCTTGGAACTAGCATTGATACTAACAATATCGTCAGGCTCGGAATCCAACACAGAAAAACTCTCTCCAACAGGTGCAACTTAGGAATGAGTGGGCAATTAAGAAGTAAAGTTTTCTCTCGACGAATAAAGACCAAATTTGCAGAGTCAGAGAGTCCTCCGCAATATCCGCAATTTTGCTAAGTGATGGCAAAACCGCATACCCTGTATTCAAGCTCCGCTTAACTTAATTAAGAAACGCGCATTTGGAACCAGTGGCGTAGCTAGGTAACCAAGGGTGCAGAGGAAAATTAAAAAAATGGGGCCCACTGCTATGTAAACTGATTAGGTTTCATCAAATAAAAATATGAAATATATAAATACTTTAAAAATGCTAAGCCACTTAAGCTCTTTTTTGTGCACTTCAGGGTAAGTAATAAAAATATTAGACAGTAACAACATAAATTATAATTACTACTTGGTGTTGGTTGGCTAATTAAACGAAATAGAGAAGATTCAATGGTTTATTATATAAAGGTCGGGCCTACAAACTGACTAAATAACAATTATATTTACAATTTTTTATAGCTTAAGTTTTCGCAAAAATATCAATGACTTCGTTTAAATCCAGGTTTGAAGCGGTTTTTCAATTGTTATAAGGGATAAATGTCGGCATCGAGTTTGGCCCAAAATATTTCTTAAATGCTTTTTTATTATTTTTAATTTGCGAATGCGCTTTCAGCTGATTTAACAGACATCAATTTATTGACCAGTATTAAAAAGTTTATTACAATTAGCTTTCTTACTCCTGATATAGCATTATGTTTTTAACCGTTTTCGTAAAAAAAATCTTAATTCGAATAATAAAACGAACATATCACTATCCATCAAATTGACAATACTGCTAAACTACAGAAAGAGTTTAGGGGAATTCCCTAAGCATAACTTTTGAATTTTTCTTAACTGAGTTGACATGATTAAAGTGGGGTTGCAACATGTCATATTTATTTTGAAAATGGAAGGAATTTCCAAAAGTTCAACCCAATAAAATCAAACTGGTTAAAAAAATTAATGAAAGAATGTTTGAGCAAATTCCAGATGAGGTGGGGACCTAGATCTCAATAGACACGGTGATGGCAACTGACGGCGCAACTATATTCTCTTAAGTTCTTAACTACTGATGCGTAACCTAGACGCACCCAATTGTGCAACGGTACTAGGTTACGTATCACGTAGAGAGACAAAAGGAGAGACCCAGAACAAACAGCCTCGAAAGCTAGCCGGCATGGGCGCTCTTTACCTCTTCCAAGGACAACTACAAGGGCAAATTAAAAAAAAAATAATTCAAAATGATTTGTATAAATATTTTTAAAAATGTTCCGATTGAAACTTCTTTAAAATATTATGAAGCTTGTATAAAAGGGAATTATTAGCGGCGCAAGTTTGAAAGAGAAAAATTGTCTAGCTATAGGAACTCATAAATTTCTATCGCAATCGAAATGTTGAAATCAAAAAATATTTCATAGATATCGACAATTTTGTTTACTGCTGCAATATTGAAGGACTAATAAACGAATATGGCGCCTATTTATTGATTCTTCAACAGGAAGTTTAATCCTCAGTTGCTAATTCTTAGTATTAAAAGATTATTTTTCCAACCTCCAGTTCTTACGCGAAAAACTAGAAGTGGCAATTGTGTGATTAATAAAGGCAATTTTTTGGGTCAACAAAGCGGCTTTACAAAATACCCATGCCATTTATGTGAATATGATAAATACAGTAGAAAGTAAAGTAATTATTCAACCACTCCATATAAATTTTGGTATTGTAAAACAATAAAAGAAAGAGAGCAGCCTGGCAAAGTTTTAGAGGAGTTACAAGAAAATTTCTAGAAAATATATAATTACAAGTGTTGTTGACAAAGAAGAGTTTTCACAATGTCACTGTCTTCATTCACATGTTGAATATTTTCTTAAAAATTAAAATGACTAAGGAGCAAAACAAAAGATTCCATCAGGATTTAAAAGACATTGAAAATAGGTATAGGGAATGTGGAATGTTCACATGTTGACAGATTACTGTTGTTCAATAAAAATAAACACATAAAAGCATCATCCAAGAAGATGATGCGAAACTAAAAGAATTCGTTATCAGTAAGTGAAGACATATAAAATTTTATTTGTAAATTTAACCTAACGTTAAAATGAGAGGCAAGGGGATTCACGTAATCAAGCACCCCAATCCCGCTACGTCCACGTAGTTGTTTCTGGGTATGGGTAAATATAGGTACTTGCAAAATAAAAGACGTTTAGAAAATTTGGTGTCAAATTCATAATCATCGATACCCAAAACGCCCAAGTAACAAGTCTCAAGGGAATCTAATAAATTTTTAATTTTTCGTCCGCCCTATTGGATGTGCCATTGTAAATTTCCAAAAGCTTAACTTACTATATAATAAGTAACCCCAAAATTTTTAAACATTAAGAAAAATATCATTACGGGATTAGCAAAACGGACTTTAGTCTCGAGATCTAAAACAAAAAAAAGTTCCATAAAATTTTTTTTTTTTTTAATTATAACTAGCTAATCTTTCTAAATCCATATATGTATGTATTATATTTAATTAGATATCTTACCAAATCTTTTGAGTAAACCATCTATATAAGCATTGCATGCTTTAAGATCATTTGCAAGAATCCAATGAATACGTGGTACATGTAGTAGTGTATATGCCAACCGAATGAGTTCAGGTATCTGCTCTCGTCTAGGATACGTGGGTGTCACAAAATATATCATAGGTAAAGCTTCATAATCACGGAGTGCGCGATCGTGAACAAAAACTCGATGGTCAACAAGAACCTCGTTGCAAACAAGATAAGACTCGTTGAGCCGAGTGTGTACTGTCTCATCTTTAAAAAAATAAACAATATATATATATTTATGTATACATAATGTATCTATAAGTTTACGGAATATATATGCCAGTTTAATAAACTGATTCTAAATATTTTATCGTACTTATATTCCTTTCTTATGAAATCGTTGATATGAGGTGTTCAGTTAATTCTTCTATTGCCATATACTATACATAATTATTTGAAATTAAATACTTCAGAACATCTTTTTTAATAGTATATGTGTAACAGTATACGTACATAGTGGTTATACTCGAATAACCGAATCGGACTCATAGGTATTATATGCAGCAGCTTCTTTAAAATAAATACATCTGTTCAAAATTGAACTTGTGCGTTGGTAGCAAAGGGTGTCACTTAAGGGGGTATTCTGGTTTAGAAGCTCGAATTTTAGGTATTTTTTTTGATCCGATAAAAAAAATCAAAAATTATTTTTACATCTTCTTCTTTACTGGCGTAGACACCGCTTACGCGATTATAGCCGAGTCAACAACAGCGCGCCAGTCGTTTCTTCTCTTCGCTACGCCAATTGGATATTCCAAGCGAGGCCAGGTCCTTCTCCACTTGGTCCTTCCAACGGAGTGGAGGTCTTCCTCTTCCTCTGCTTCCCGCGGCGGGTACTGCGTCGAATACTTTCAGAGCTGGAGTGTTTTCATCCATCCGGACAACATGACATAGCCAGCGTAGCCGTTGTCTTTTAATTCGCTGAACTATGTCAATGTCGTCGTATATCTCGTACAGCTCATCGTTCCATCGAATGCGATATTCGCCGTGGCCAACGCGCAAAGGACCATAAATCTTTCGCAGAACCTTTCTCTCGAAAACTCGCAACGTCGACTCATCCGTTGTTGACATCGTCCAAGCCTCTGCACCATATAGCAGGACGGGAATTATGAGTGACTTATAGAGTTTGGTTTTCGTTTGTCGAGAGAGGACTTTGCTTCTCAATTGCCTACTTAGTCCGAAGTAGCACCTGTTGGCAAGAGTTATCCTGCGTTGGATTTCTAGGCTGACATTGTTGGTGGTGTTTACGCTGGTTCCAAGATAGACGAAATTATCTACAACTTCAAAGTTATGACTGTCAACAGTGACGTGAGTGCCAAGTCGCGAGTGCGACGACTGTTTGTTTGATGACAGAAGATATTTCGTCTTGCCCTCGTTCACTGCCAGACCCATTTCTTTTGCTTCCTTGTCCAGTCTGGAGAAAGCAGAACTAACGGCGCGTGTGTTGAGGCCGATGATATCAATATCATAGGCATACGCCAGCAGTTGTACACTCTTAAAGAAGATGGTACCTTCGCTGTTGAGTTCTGCAGCTCGAACTATTTTCTCCAGAAGCAGGTTGAAAAAGTCGCACGATAGGGAATCGCCTTGTCTGAAACCTCGTTTGGTATCGAACGGCTCGGAGAGGTCCTTCCCGATTCTGACGGAGCTTTTCGTGTTGCTCAACGTCAGCTTACACAGCCGTATTAGTTTTGCGGGGATACCAAATTCAGATATCGCGGCATAAAGGCAGCTCTTTTTCGTGCTGTCGAAAGCAGCTTTGAAATCGACGAAGAGGTGGTGTGTGTCGATTCTCCTTTCACCTGTCTTTTCCAAGATTTGGCGCATCGTGAATATCTGGTCGGTTGTTGATTTACCAGGTCTAAAGCCACACTGATAAGGTCCAATCAGTTTGTTGACGGTGGGCTTTAATCTTTCACACAATACGCTCGACAGAACCTTATATGCGATGTTGAGGAGGCTAATCCCACGGTAGTTGGCGCAGATTGTGGGGTCTCCTTTTTTGTGGATTGGGCATAGCACACTTAAATTCCAATCGTTGGGCATACTTTCGTCCGACCATATTTTGCAAAGAAGCTGATGCATGCACCTTATCAGCTCTTCGCCGCCGTGTTTGAATAGCTCGGCCGGCAATCCATCGGCCCCTGCCGCTTTGTTGTTTTTCAGGCGGGCAATTGCTATTCGAACTTCTTCATGGTCGGGCAATGGAACTTCTGCTCCATCGTCATCGATTGGGGTATCGGGTTCGCTTTCTCCTGGTGTTGTGCGTTCACTGCCATTCAGCAGGCTGGAGAAGTGTTCCCTCCATAATTTAAGTATGCTCTGGGCATCGGGGGCTAGATCACCTTGGGGGGTTCTACAAGAGTATGCTCCGGTCCTGAAACCTTCTGTAAGCCGCCGCAT
The DNA here is from genome assembly GCA_027475135.1 of Bactrocera correcta. NCBI lineage: Eukaryota > Metazoa > Arthropoda > Insecta > Diptera > Tephritidae > Bactrocera > Bactrocera correcta. Next base: position 62,845,559 of record CM050326.1, on the reverse strand, counting down.
CTTTTCGTAGAATTTTCGAGCATTACCCCTGTCGGCCAGCTTATCAAGCTCTTCGTACTCACGCATTTCGGCCTCTTTCTTTTTCTGTCTACAAATGCGTCTCGCTTCCCTCTTCAACTCTCGGTATCTATCCCATCCCGCACGTGCTGTGGTCGATCGTAACGTTGCGAGGTAGGCAGCCTGTTTTCTCTCCGCTGCGACACGGCACTCCTCGTTGTACCAGCTGTTCTTTTGCACTTTCCGAAAACCAATGGTTTCGGTTGCAGCTGTACGTAAGGAGTTTGAAATGCCGTCCCACAGTTCCCTTATACCGAGTTGTTGACGAGTGCTCTCAGAGAGCAACAGTGCAAGCCGAGTAGAAAAACGTTCGGCTGTCTGTTGTGATTGCAGCTTCTCGACGTCGAACCATCCTAGTGTTTGTTGGCGTGCGTTTTTTGCTGCACAGAGGCGGGTGCGAATTTTGGCTGCAACAATATAGTGGTCCGAGTCGATGTTAGGACCTCGGAGCGCACGCACATCTAAAACACTGGAGACATGTCTTCCGTCTATCACAACATGATCGATCTGGTTGGTGGTTTTTCAATTCGGAGACAGCCAAGTAGCTTGATGTATCTTCTTATGCTGGAATCTAGTACTACAGATAACCATATTTCGGACCCCGGCGAAGTCGATCAGCCTCAGCCCATTTGGGGATGTTTCCTCGTGGAGGCTGAATTTACCGACCGTAGTGCCAAAGATACCTTCTTTGCCCACCCTGGCATTGAAGTCGCCAAGCACGATTTTGACATCGTGGCGGGGGCATCTCTCATAAGTGCGCTCCAAGCACTCATAAAAGGTATCTTTGGTCACACCGTCCTTCTCTTCCGTCGGGGCGTGGGCGCAAATCAGCGATATGTTGAAGAACCTCGCTTTGATGCGGATTGTGGCTAGACGTTCATTCTCCGGAGTGAATGATAGTACTCGGCGACGGAGTCTCTCTTCCACCACAAATCCAACACCAAACTTGCGCTCCTTTATATGGCCACTGTAGTAAATGTCACAAGGACCTACTCGTCTCTGTCCTTGTCCCGTCCATCGCATTTCTTGGACGGCGGTGATGTCAGCCTTTATCTTTACGAGGACATCTACCAGCTGGGCAGCGGCACCTTCCCAATTAAGGGACCGGACATTCCAGGTGCATGCCCTCAAATCATAGTCCTTATTTCGTTTGCCATGGTCGTCATCAAAAGGGGAGGCTCTCATCCGAGGCTGTTTTTTTCCTCTCATTGGGGGTGTTTTTTTTAAGTGGCGTGGGTCCCAAACCCAGCGCACAACCCTATGCAGGGGTGTTTCGCCTTCTCACTTTAGCTCGCCTTCAAACGGATGTTCTTAGGCTACCCAGAGGATACTTGGTCAAAGACCGGAAGTCGTGAGCTGCTTGAGTCATATGTAAAAGAATCGTTTCTGGCCACTCCCAAGTGAATGGCGATCAGAGAACTTTCCTCACTTGCGTGAACTTCTACACATGACTCCATCCTCCGATTGATCCGATAAAAAAAATCAAAAATTATTTTTAGTAGCCATTTTTTTTTACATTCTTTTTATTGATATTCTTAGAATACAAAACATAAATTGTTTTATTTGTGTAGCTAATATGAGGGAATATACACGCGTCTTACAATTATTATTAATTTGCCTGTGTAACAGGACTTTTATATTGCCTATATACGTAATTAGTATGTATATAATAGGACTTTTACATATATTGCCTGTATTTTATTTATAGAGGTCTTACAAATTTTTAAACTCAACAAAGATTTATCATTCCTTACCACGGGTGGGGGGAAATCTTTTTTTTTTCTTATATCAAGTGAGAAAACTTTCATTCTGGTTATTTGGTATTTTCCTTGCTTTTTTTAAATTTTTAAAACTATCTTAAATAACTAAATATATGAGTATGTGTGTATGTTTTTATGTATTGCAGCATATTGTTTATTGCTGCTTGACATGGGGTTCTTTTCAAGTGTACAATTTAATACATGTGTGTGTGTGTGCGATGTTATCTCTTCTGTAAATTTATGACTTGTGTCCCCATGCATTTGTATTATTATTAGATGTGCATTCCATGTAAATGCATTATGTATATATGTATGTATATTAATATATAAATAGATATTTATATTTAATAGAATTTCGGCTTGCTGATAAGTAAGCATGTTGAATGATAATTAAACATATTGCCGAAGGAAAGAATTGATTATATAAAATTAGTAGACGGTATATGGATATGTATGTACATTTCTTATCTTATTTTACCTCTGCGAAGGGTGTCACCTTGTCGTGGTGCAGGGGCTTAGTCGTAAGGCATACTCGGCACCCCCCAACTGGTGTGGGTGGTGCTGATTAGCACTGCCGAGGCAGGATGATGAGTGCGGCAACCAAGAGCTACCATCTCATAATCCAGGGTGTTATGCGACTCCTTGCCCATTAGATGATTTTCAGCCACGAGGTAAATTCAGCTGTATCTAACGGAGCCTCCCCAACACCAGGCCGAATTGGGGAATAACTGTGGCTTTACCGCGTCACGGGGCTCTGGCGTGGCGGACCCTTAGTTCCCCAAAAGATAAGGACCCGACAACTCACCTCGTTGAGCCATGGGTCGTAAGAAAACGATGGATAATTTAAAAAAACAGAAACCAACAACCACAACTCCAAACGAATCGATCAGGCAACAACAAGGGACAACGGCCACGTAGCATGATAAAGAGAAGGTAATCGGCGTAGCTGCAGGCAGTGGGGGTCAAGGAGCTAAGCGGAAGTTTAGCTTCCTTGATGCTCTCTCGCCAGAAGAGCGGGCGCTGTTCGATGAGTATGCCAGGGAGGATGACAACGACATGTCCTCTTGCAGCGGCGCCTGGCAGACGATATCAACTGTGGCCGCGGATGCAGCTCAAAGCACCACCAGAACCCCTTGTGGGAGGCTTAACTAGTCAGACTATGGGGAATCACATCGGGCAGAGACCGACGGTGCACGTAAGAGGAGAAGGAAGCGCAGGAGGGTAGGGCAGCGCCCTCCCCGGCAGCTGCCAAACTCGGCGGGTGCGATGACCCTCGTAGGAAGGGCATGAGAGGTGCCCGATTCAAGTGGTACCTGCGGCACCTCCGGGATGGAAAGACCGCCGAGTTGGCGGAAGCCCTGGCCAAGGGTAAGAACAAAGGGAGTAGTGCTTTCCCTACAAAGGAGCGTGGCAGGACCGCGTCTGATCATGCGCAAGGTAGCCGGGTAAGTGACCGTGGCCAGGGCAGTGTAGCACTGACTGCAATGCGGGGGAGACGGACGAGGTCCTTATGCTCCAGGACCTCCTCATGGAAGAGGTATTCAGAGGAAATGAATACGCGGCGTCCTTCTTGGGGTGGAATTCAAGGGTGGCATGTTGCAGTGGACTGCATGGACGAGACGTCCGCCAACTGGCTGCGGGAGTTTGCCCTAAGAATGGAAGGCTGGACGCGTCCCGTTCTCTGTGCAAAAAAGGCGGAGGACTTGCCGGTGATGCACAGCATGACGATGTTCCTCCCCCGGTGCGGAGAGAAGCCTTACGAGTTTGCTCTAGGCTTGGTTAAGAACCAGAACCGGGCCTCACCATCTCGGCCTGGCGTATCGTCAGAAGTGAGGTTGAGGAAAAAGGAGATCTGAGAGGATGGAGACTGTACCTTTACATTGACGACGACTCGTACAGGTACGTCCGTGGAGCGACTTTCCGCCTGTACTACAGGTTCAGCACGGTGGTCATGAAGTCACACAAACCCGCGACCACCGGGAGCAAGGAAGCGGGTAAGGCTGCTACTCAGCCAAGTGGGAGCAGTGTGAAACAGGCGACGACTGTGGCGGCCGCGGAAGTTGAGAGGATGCAAGTGGATGGGGAGGTTGCGGAACAACCCAGCGTGAGCTAGGCTGAGCAGGCTACGCCTGCCGCTACCTTTGACGTCCCAGTTGCCCAGGGGGCAGAGCTGCCTTCCACCCAGGAACTCCTCGAGGTACTAGGAGACCACGTGGACAGCAGCGCGAACGACGGCGGGGATGAGGACTTGCAAGGTAATCTGGGATCTTTCTACCGAGCGACGTAGAACTTGTTTAGTGGTCAGGAATAATATTGAATTTTTCTGTATTTCAGAGTTCCTGACGCAGGATCTGGTGGCGGTACAGGCCAGGAACTTTGAAGGCAAGGACTTCGTAATGGCATCAGCCTACTTCCCAGGGGAGGTATCAATAGCACCCCCTGAAGTGGTGGGAAGACTGGTAGGGTACTGCAAGAGGTACAGAGTGCCCCTTATTATCGGATGCGACGCGAACGACCACCACGTGGAATGGGGCAGTACGGACTGCAACTCAAGAGGTGAGTCTCTATTAGAATATGTTCTAGGCAATAGCTTAGCAATAGAAAATGTGGGTGAACCCACCTTCATAACGATAAGCAGGAGGGAAGTGCTTGACATCACCTGCAGCAACGAGCCTGCAAACGGTTGGGTCTCACGATGGAGGGTCTCAACGGAGCCCTTCCTGTCAGACCACCGAATAGTAAGGTTCGCGCTAAAGATAGAGGTCAGACAACTTCCCCCTAGATGCAACCCTCGGAGGGCAAATTGCAGTGCCTTCAGGCTAAGTGAGGAATTAAATAGGGAGGGACAGACTGACAATAGCGTTACGTGCCCAGGAATGGAGAGAAGGTTATCTGCACTGAACGGGTCTGAAGGAAGCTTGCAGATCTCAGGAAGAAAGTACGCAATCGAATTACTAGAGCAAAACGTACAGGGGTCTGAATACAGGAGCAACCTCACCCTATATAATAAGGAGATTAGGTCTGCTAAACAGGCTAGCTTTAGGAGATTCGTGAAGAATTTAGTATACCGTCCCAGGATATCAAGGATAAAAAGGATATGGTTGGATAGAGGAGATTATCCTGATCAAGGATATATATGGTTACAGCCGCAGGAAGCTTATAGTTTCCGAGTTATTCGCGTTTAAACTTTAAAATTTGCAATATTTTATTTACATATTTTCGATATATAAAATTAATTTTGCACTTATATTTTTTAATTTTATATACACTACCACATCACTTATTCATTTGCACATATTTATTTTATATACTATAGTGCAAAAATTGCTTTTAATATACATTTCAATTATTGTTGAATTATTATTATTTTAGAATAACAAATGAATTACAAACTGTCAAATAATCAGTGGGGTTATTTTTTTTTGAAGCGCGTCCGAAGGTCGCCCACGCAAAAAGGAGTTCTACGCGAAGAAGTAGCAATGTTGTAGAGGGTATGTTAGTTAGGTTAGGTTAGTATGGTAACACTGATTATTTGACAGTTTGTAATCCATTTGTTATTCTAAAATAATAATAATTCAACAATAATTGAAATGTATATTAAAAGCAATTTTTGCACTATAGTATATAAAATAAATATGTGCAAATGAATAAGTGATGTGGTAGTGTATATAAAATTGAAAAATATAAGTGCAAAATTAATTTTATATATCGAAAATATGTAAATAAAATATTGCAAATTTTAAACTTTAAACGCGAATAACTCGGAATCTATAAGCTTCCTGCGGCTATAATATTCGTGATCTGGAGAATCTCCTCTATCCGACCATACCCTTTTTATTCCCGAAATCCTGGGACGGTATACTAAAGCCGACCCGGAGATTCTGTGAAAATGTCACCTCCACACCAGAAGTGGCTCGGCTGCACAAGGCGCTGGCTAGAGGTAAGACTGACCCAGTGCTAGCAAAAAAAAATAAGTGGCAGGACATTTACGACCAGCGCGGAAGACAGAGCTACAGAGCTTCTGCGTGCTCACTTCCCGGAGACTATTCCGGTAGACCAGTGTAATTGAACACAGGCCATCCCGAGCTGACTGGGTAATCGCTAAACAATTATTCACCGCGGACTCGATCAAGTGGGTAAATGCCTCGTTTGAGAAATTTAAGTTTCCAGGAGTTGACGGCATCTTCCCAGCGCTGTTACAGCAGGGTGAGCAGATTCTGCTGTCACACCTGGTTCGCCTGCTGAAGGAGAACCTCGCAATGGCGTACATCCCTGATTTATGTAGGACAGCTGAGGTGATCTTCATACCCCAAGTAGGAAGGAAGGACTTTTTTCTGGCTAAATCATTGAGGCCAATTAGCCTAACCTCTTTCCTACTAAAAACAATGGAGAATATCATAAACCATGACATAAGGTCGAAGGCGCTGAAGATTGTATGCTGCTGCTCAGCATGCATACAGAGCGGGAAGATCCACCAATACGGCTCTGTACCAGTTAACCCCTGAGATCACTGGAGAGAGGGGAAGTGATGCAATGCGCCTTCTCGGACATCGAAGGTGCCTTTGACAACACATCTCACAGGAGTGTAGCCAGGGCACTGAAGAGAAGGAATGTGGCAGCACCGGTGTGTAGATGGATAGAGGCCGTACTGCGCACCAGAATTGCTGAGACTACAGTAGGAGGTATAAGGATTCGTCCTGACACAACAAGAGGCTGCCCACAGGGAGGTGTGCTATCCCCCCGCTTAGAAGTCTTGCCGTGGACGACCTTCTAGCATTGCTAACTGACAATGGGATCCGCTGTCAAGGGTACGCTGACGACATTACAGCCAGAGGTTAAGATTCGTAGACACTCTCTGTGACCTACTACAAAGAGGTTTAAACTTGGCAAAAGAGTGTGTAGTGGGGTTGAGTTGAACAAGAACCCCTCCTGTTGTTGTTGTTGTAGCGGCAGAATTCTGCCGAGTTGACAGTCCTTGGCCGGATAAAAATCCGGGTCCGTTCCGGGTACGTAGACTCGACTGTCGTGGGAACGGTACCCCTCCTCTAAGACGACCATAATCCCGTTCACGAGACGTAGGTCACTACCCGTCCTCAGCAACCTTACACTTGAGGGCAGGGAGATAGCGGTGATCAAAATGATCAAAAATCTTGGTCTCACGTTAGATTCCACTTTGCGGTGGAAGCAGCATGTTGACATGTCCTTGGTTAAGGCAACAAAGGCACTAATGGAGTGCATTCGGTTGGCGGGAAAATCCAGGGGTTGCGAACCGAGGTTTGTTAGGTGGTTGTACACCATGATTGTGCGACCGATAATCACATATGGAGCGGTGGCCTTGGCATCAAAAGCTTCGCAGACTTCGGTAGGACTCCAACTATCGAAGCTGCAACGACTAGCTTGTGACTGTATGTTGGGTGCGATGAGCACTTTTCTGATGGCAGCACCAGAAGTCACACCGCTTCATTTAGTGATCGGTTAAGTATGCAGGCACACACTTCTGCAAATGGTGGCTGAAGGACGCGGGAAAGGTAAGATAATCTCGTCTCAGCGGATGAAAGAGATAAGTAACACTTTACCATTGGCCCTTCTCTCAATGCACAGTATTACCAAAAGGATTAACTTCACGAAGAAGTTCAAGGTTACCCTTGGCAGCAAGGATAAGTGAAACGATTCGAGCTGTTACTGAGGAATAGTACGGCTCGAAAACATCGGAGGAAATCGGTGCAGGGATCGCAGGACCACGCACTAATCTCTCCATACATATGAAAAGTTTTCCGAGCATTTTTCAGGCAGAAGGCTTTGTCATAAGTCGGTGCGTAGAGATAAAGCTCCAATGCAACGTATAATCATTCTTAGCGATAGTGAAGTGGCACAAAGAACAATCTCCTTCTACGAGATCAAATCGCTACTGATGTAGGAATGCAGAGAACGGCTCAATATCCCAGCGGAACGTAACCAGATGCACCTCACCTGGGTGCCCGGTCACAAAGGTATAGCAGGTCCCGAACTGGGTAACAAGCTCGCCCGCTCTGCAGCTTCCAGGTAGGACGTGAACCCTTCATTGGAGTAGGCATTAGCAACAACTACGTGTCATAAGCATTTACACAACATGGGCTTATCTTCTTGCGTAATCTGCCGCTTCTGCGAGAGGGAGCCTGAAACACTAGAACACCTGCTAATTGACTGCACAGCAGTCTGTAAACGCAGGATTAAGGCCCTTGGATCCATGTTTCCGAAAAGGGATCACATCGCTTCACTAGCACCCAAAAGAATATTGGACTTTATCAATATGTTGGGGCTATGTAAGTTTTTGTAATTTAAGGGGTTAGAGGTAGTTAGAGGCACGAAAAAAATTAGAATTTTCAGTATTTGTTTTTTTTTTTTTGCTATTAAATCGTGTAATGTTACAAAAGTAGTAATATGGCTTTATTATAGAATGTGTTGACATGAAGTCAATCGAAAATTATAGGTGTTTGTATTGACCCGGTTCCAAAAAAAGGTATTTGCGGTGACAACCATAAGTCCCTGGAGATTCATCTAAAATCAATCGGACAACAAAAATTTGCTTTATAAATAGACAATCTTGGGCCTGATCGAAGGATTTTATTTTTTTTTTTTCAAAAATTAACAAAATGACGGCCTCAGGAATTTTTTTTCTAAATTTTTGAGAAAAAATCAACAGTTAATTGGTCTTAAAGAATCGAAATTTAAAAAAAAAAAACCTTCGATTAAGCCCGAGATTATTATATATTATGTATTCCTAAAAGTTGTTAAAAGTTTCATTAAAATTTACTGTGCGGTTTTCGAGTTACAGTTGCCACCAATTCAAAAAACATAGTTTTGAGAAAAACGCGTTTAAAGATGTCTTTTTGCTTTGAAGAGTCCGAGCTCTCTTTGTTATTTGTCGAATATCTCAAAAACTAATTATCGGATCAACTTGAAATTTTCAGAGAATATTTTTAAGATATTACACTTAACGAAAATACAAAACAAAAAAAAAAACCAAAAATTCTGACTACCCCTAACCCTTTAAGAGAGGGTACAATAGGCCTAAAATCGCGGTTCAGTCATTATGTATTAATCTTATTTAATCAAGCAGGATTTAACAATATTGCGTAAGATAATTTTTAAGTATTTTTTAGGAAAAAAATAAATCTACCGTATATTATTTATTTCCAAAAATAATTTATTTAAAAAGTATATAAACCATATTTAAAAGCAAAGTCAGGAATATGGTAACTTTTTTATGCAGAGTTGTAAATAAAATATTCAACTTATTCAGCATCATAAAATGACGAATCCAACACAAGCATTCCAATTGAGAACGGTTAGAATCTCAAACGGTCTATTTCCTGATCACTGGCGTAGTGTTCCAACAGTCGTATACCATAAATATATGTATAGTCTCGGTAGTCGTAACTTGCCCGGTATACCCATTGAATTTATTATATTAGCACTACGAATTATACAAATTATTATTATAGTAAATTAAGTCTATCTAGGAGGATGGGGTCATGTGTAGAAGTTCACGCAAGTGAGGAAAGTTCTCTGATCGCCATTCACTTGGGAGTGGCCAGAAACGATTCTTTTACATATGACTCAAGCAGCTCACGACTTCCGGTCTTTGACCAAGTATCCTCTGGGTAGCCTAAGAACATCCGTTTGAAGGCGAGCTAAAGTGAGAAGGCGAAACACCCCTGCATAGGGTTGTGCGCTGGGTTTGGGACCCGCCACGTAAAAAAACACCCCCAATGAAAAAGAATAAACAGCCTCGGATGAGAGCCCCCCCTTTTGATGACGACCATGGCAAACGAAATAAGGACTATGATTTGAGGGCATGCACCTGGAATGTCCGGTCCCTTAATTGGGAAGGTGCCGCTGCCCAGCTGGTAGATGTCCTCGTAAAGATAAAGGCTGACATCACCGCCGTCCAAGAAATGCGATGGACGGGACAAGGACAGAGACGAGTAGGTCCTTGTGACATTTACTACAGTGGCCATATAAAGGAGCGCAAGTTTGGTGTTGGATTCGTGGTGGGAGAGAGACTCCGTCGCCGAGTACTATCATTCACTCCGGAGAATGAACGTCTAGCCACAATCCGCATCAAAGCGAGGTTCTTCAACATATCGCTGATTTGCGCCCACGCCCCGACGGAAGAGAAGGACGATGTGACCAAAGATGCCTTTTATGAGTGCTTGGAGCGCACTTATGAGAGATGCCCCCGCCACGATGTCAAAATCGTGCTTGGCGACTTCAATGCCAGGGTGGGCAAAGAAGGTATCTTTGGCACTACGTTCGGTAAATTCAGCCTCCACGCGGAAACATCCCCAAATGGGCTGAGGCTGATCGACTTCGCCGGGGCCCGAAATATGGTTATCTGTAGCACTAGATTCCAGCATAAGAAGATACATCAAGCTACCTGGCTGTCTCCAGATCGAAAAACCACCAACCAGATCGATCATGTTGTGATAGACGGAAGGCACGTCTCCAGTGTTTTAGATGTGCGTGCGCTCCGAGGTCCTAACATCGACTCGGACCACTATATTGTTGCAGCCAAAATACGCACCCGCCTCTGTGCAGCAAAAAACGCACGCCAACAAACACAAGGATGGTTCGACGTCGAGAAGCTGCAATCACAACAGACAGCCGAACGTTTTTCTACTCGGCTTGCACTCCTGCTCTCTGAGAGCACTCGTCAACAACTCGGTATAAGGGAACTGTGGGACGGCATTTCAAACTCCTTACGTACAGCTGCAACCGAAACCATTGGTTTTCGGAAAGTGCAGAAAAACAGCTGGTACGACGAGGAGTGCCGTGTCGCAGCGGAGAGAAAACAGGCTGCCTACCTCGCAACGTTACGATCGACCACAACACGTGCGGGATGGGATAGATACCGAGAGTTGAAGAGGGAAGCGAGACGCATTTGTAGACAGAAAAAGAAAGAGGCCGAAATGCGTGAGTACGAAGAGCTTGATAAGCTGGCCGACAGGGGTAATGCTCGAAAATTCTACGAAAAGATGCGGCGGCTTACAGAAGGTTTCAAGACCGGAGCATACTCTTGTAGAACCCCCAAAGGTGATCTAGTTACCGATGCCCAGAGCATACTTAAATTATGGAGGGAACACTTCTCCAGCCTGCTGAATGGCAGTGAACGCACAACACCAGGAGAAAGCGAACCCGATACCCCAATCGATGACGATGGAGCAGACGTTCCATTGCCCGACCATGAAGAAGTTCGAATAGCAATTGCCCGCCTGAAAAACAACAAAGCGGCAGGGGCCGATGGATTGCCGGCCGAGCTATTCAAACACGGCGGCGAAGAGCTGATAAGGTGCATGCATCAGCTTCTTTGCAAAATATGGTCGGACGAAAGTATGCCCAACGATTGGAATTTAAGTGTGCTATGCCCAATCCACAAAAAAGGAGACCCCACAATCTGCGCCAACTACCGTGGGATTAGCCTCCTCAATATCGCATATAAGGTTCTGTCGAGCGTATTGTGTGAAAGATTAAAGCCCACCGTCAACAAACTGATTGGACCTTATCAGTGTGGCTTTAGACCTGGTAAATCAACAACCGACCAGATATTCACGATGCGCCAAATCTTGGAAAAGACCCGTGAAAGGAGAATCGACACATACCACCTCTTCGTCGATTTCAAAGCTGCTTTCGACAGCACGAAAAGGAGCTGCCTTTATGCCGCGATGTCTGAATTTGGTATCCCCGCAAAACTAATACGGCTGTGTAAACTGACGTTGAGCAACACAAAAAGCTCCGTCAGAATCGGGAAGGACCTCTCCGAGCCGTTCGATACCAAACGAGGTTTCAGACAAGGCGATTCCCTATCGTGCGACTTTTTCAACCTGCTTCTGGAGAAAATAGTTCGAGCTGCAGAACTTAACAGAGAAGGTACCATCTTTTATAAGAGTGTACAACTGCTGGCGTATGCCGATGATATTGATATCATCGGCCTCAACACCCGCGCCGTTAGTTCTGCTTTCTCCAGACTGGACAAGGAAGCAAAAGAAATGGGTCTGGCAGTGAACGAGGGCAAGACGAAATATCTCCTGTCATCAAACAAACAGTCGTCGCACTCGCGACTTGGCACTCACGTCACTGTTGACAGTCATAACTTTGAAGTTGTAGATAATTTCGTCTATCTTGGAACCAGCGTAAACACCACCAACAATGTCAGCCTAGAAATCCAACGCAGGATAACTCTTGCCAACAGGTGCTACTTCGGACTAAGTAGGCAATTGAGAAGCAAAGTCCTCTCTCGACAAACAAAAACCAAACTCTATAAGTCTCTCATAATTCCCGTCCTCCTATATGGTGCAGAGGCTTGGACAATGACAACAACCGATGAGTTGACGTTGCGAGTTTTCGAGAGAAAGGTTCTGCGAAAGATTTATGGTCCTTTGCGCGTTGGCCACGGCGAATATCGCATTCGATGGAACGATGAGCTGTACGAGATATAGGTTAAAAGCGGAATTAAAAGACAGCGGCTACGCTGGCTAGGTCATGTTGTCCGGATGGATGAAAACACTCCAGCTCTGAAAGTATTCGACGCAGTACCCGCCGCGGGAAGCAGAGGAAGAGGAAGACCTCCACTCCGTTGGAAGGACCAAGTAGAGAAGGACCTGGCCTCGCTTGGAATATCCAATTGGCGCCACGTAGCGAAGAGAAGAAACGACTGGCACGCTGTTGTTGACTCGGCTATAATCGCGTAAGCGGTGTCTACGCCAGTAAAGAAGAAGAAGAAATTAAGTCTATATTTAACAAGTAAGGAAGGGCTAAGTTCGAGTGCAACCGAACATTTTATACTTTAGGGCGTAAAACCAATCATATAGAGAAAAGTCAGCTGGATCTTCGAAAATTATGATATTAGGCTATGTTAAGTTGTCGTTTAAATGTATCCATTTTAGGCACAAAGATACACTGTTCTGAGCAAAACACCCTGTAGTTGAGTAACGTATTTCTTATAATAGTTCCTATCAAAATATCCTAAACAAACAATCAATTGAAATGCACTATCAGTACAACAAACAATAACAACCCAAACAGATACTTACCAGTAAACAACCAGCAATTTAATAGTATAAGTAGTAATAAGATTTATGTACACAAACGTAAACAAACAATATATTATATGCTATGAGCCCTGTCGGGGACGACCTGCTAGCCCTAATAACTGACAATGGGATCCGCTACCAAGGGTATGCGGACGACATTGTAATTATAGCCAGAGGTAAATTTGAGGACACTCTCTGCGACCTAGTACAACGAGTTGAATTGAATATCAACCCCTCAAAGACGACTGTAGTTCCGTTTGGCAAGGTCAAATATCTTGGTCTCACGCTGGATTCAACTTAGCGGTAGAAGCAGCATGTGAACCAGACCTTCGTCAAAGCAACAAAAACATTAATGGTGTGCAATCGGCTGGCGGGAAAATACTGCAATACTGCAAGCCTAGGATCGTTAGGTGGTTGTATACCATGATTGTGCGACCGATAATCACGTTCAGGGTGGTGTCCTGGGCCTCAAAAGCGTAGCAGGTTTCAAAGGGGTCTGGCAAAGGCAAGGTAATCTCGTCCCAGAGGATGGAGTTGATAAGTGGCAATATTTCTATTGCCCTCCTCCCGAAGGACAGCATTACCAAAACAATTTACTTCACGAAGAAGTTCAAGGTTACCCTCAGCAGCACTCTTGTGCTAATGCTGAGGGATAGCACGTTGAAGTGGTACACCGACGGTTCGAAAACGTCGGAAGGAATTGGTGCAGGAATCGCGGGTCCACTCACCAAGCTCTCCATACCGATGGGTAGCTTTCTGAGCATTTTCAGGCAGAAGTCTTTGGCATAAGTCGGTGTATAGAGATAAGCCTCCATTGCAACTATCGCAATGAGCGAATAAACATACTTAGCGATAGTCAAGCGGCACTAAAACCGATCTCCTCTTACGAGATCAAATCGCTACGGTTGAACGGTTGAACAGCCTAGCTGAACGGAACCAGGTGGACCTAGTCTGGGTGCCTGGTCATAGAGGTATAGCCAGCAATGAACTGGCTGATGAGCTCGCCCGCTCCGCAGCCTCCACCAATATGGTAGGGCCCGAGGTGGGTCCCCATACCTTAAAGGAGCTGCTCCACAAGGAAGAAAGAGTGGGCAGGGAAAGGCATTGGCAACGAGTGCGTGGTATGCGACATGCCAAGTTGCTAAGGGGGGGAACAATCAGAACAGGTTTAAATCCTTAATTAACCTCCCAAGGGATAAACTCAGGCTACTGGTCGCATTTTACACCGGCCAGTGTAAGTTGAATAGACATTTATTTAACATGGGCCTATCCCTTGGAACCCCGGAACATCTGCTAATCGACTACATAGCAGTCTGTAGACGCAGGTTAAAGGCCCTTGGATCCATTTTTCCAGATAGGGATCATATCACCTCACTAGCACCCGGCAGGATATTGGACTTTATCAATATGCTGGGGCTAAGTGAGTCCCTGTGAGTTAGGAGAGGGCACAATAGACCTAAGTTCGCGGTGCATTCCTCAATTATTTATCTATCTATATATCTATCTTATGTTGTTTAATATAACGACATGTTCAATTTAGAACATTCCTCCGGACGGCAAAAGTGACTGCTGGAAAGGTGACAACAGCTTGCGATCCTGTCATGGTCGATAATAACATCAGTGTCGTTCACGATGACTATGCGCCTTCCTGTGTTGAATGAATGATAGTTTCCTCTTAACTATTTCTTTAAATACGTGTCCTGTCCACTTTTGCTCTTTAACGTCCGACTACGATGTACCTTTGATTTTACGTTTCTTTCTTTATATCTTTGTATATTCTGCTGCACTGATTTCGTCCTTTTGTGATTGTTGTACTTGTCTTTTCGGCGTACATCCCATCCTTTTCTTCAGCTTGGCTTTTGGGTTCAATTCTGCACCTTCTTCTATCATACCTACATCGTCAGCGGATTTAATTTCCACGTCTTCATTTGGCTCTTCGTCAGGTAGATAAGAGTCCAATGTTGAATTAACAATCTTTATAAAATCTTGATTCCGCATTTTAGCAGCTCGAGAGCTATATTTTTTGAATCCTTTTCATAGTTTTCAAAATGTTTTCCTCTTTTGCTAAGATAAGGATTTGGCTCAACTAAAACACCTTTGCGCTTTTTTCGTAATTGTGTCGGTTTGTGCAGAACTTGAATTTCCTCTTCCTTCCTTCCTAATGATTCAGGATTATCTTTCAAAATGTGGTCGATATTTTCAGCTTCGTCCTCATTTTTAAATGATTTAATCTGGACTTCACTTTCTCACATTTCTCCAAAATGTGAGGCTGACGGAAGATATACCAATTCAGGTGGTTTTTTCTCAGTTATTGAAAATTTATGAAGTTCTTCAAGTGATTCTTCTTCAACTTAATTTTTTTGTTTTCTGTCTTCCTCTATTACTTCTGCTGTTTCTGATATATGCAAGATAGACAAAAGATTGGACTTTTTTGCATTTTAAATCCGAGTCGAAACGGTACAAAATTTCTGGTTCTTCTCCCATAATAAAATCGTCTAACAGCACATCTCGCTGAAGACAACTGTAAGTTATTTCGGGCTCTCCTCCGCCGTTATTATAATTTTCAAAAGTTTGATATCATCACTTTTTATTGTAGTGATTTTGTGGAGATCATCCATTACTTTTCTAAGGAGTTCAATTTTCTTCTTGAATATGAAGATTCCAAGACTCAAATCAAATGTATCTGATTTGTGTTTATTTGTCAGGTCAGACTTTGTTGGAAAAGTGTTGGACGTGTGCAACACCGTTTACGATAAATCCGCTTGGGCATCAAGAATTTTGTTCCTGTTTATACCCATGATTTTTTCCGCAACACTTTTCGTATTTGTGTAACTTCTAATATTCTCCAAAGAAATCTTTGGAGGTATACTGATTTGCTCGCCTGGTTGACCTTGCTGTGCCTCGACTCACAGCCGCTGATTATTTCTTGGATAGCAGTTAGATCACTGCGTTTAGTCTCTGCTAAAACGGCTTATATGATCGGTTTAATAAGCAGGAATATAACCCGTCTTACAATTATTATTTTTATTATGTTAATATGCGAGAATATACACCCGTCTTACAGTTATTTTTCATTTACCTGTCTAAGTAACAGGACTTTTATATTGCCTATATACATACATATATAATAGGACTTTTATATACATATATGGCCTGTGTTTTATTCATACAGGTCTTACAATTTTGGCGCGAGCTCTTTATCCAGCTCGTAGGACCAAG
This sequence comes from Bactrocera correcta, assembly GCA_027475135.1. Taxonomy (NCBI): domain Eukaryota; kingdom Metazoa; phylum Arthropoda; class Insecta; order Diptera; family Tephritidae; genus Bactrocera; species Bactrocera correcta. Next base: position 62,829,451 of record CM050326.1, on the reverse strand, counting down.
TGTTTAAAACTCAAAACAGGCTTATCATACCTTACCACTGGTGGGGGGAAATGAAACGTCTTATATCAAGTGAGTAATCGTTCATTCTGGTCATTTGGTATTTTCCTTGCTTATTTACAATTTTTAAAGCTGTCTTAAATAACTAAATATATGTGTATGTGTGTGCGTTTTTATGTATTGCAGCATATTTTTTATTGCTGCTTGACATGGGATTGTTTTCAAGTGTACAATTCAATAATGTGTGTGTGTGTGTTTGTGATGTTATCTCTTCTGTAAATTTGACTTGTGTCACCATGCATTTCTATTATTATTAGATGTGCATTGCATGTAAATGCATTATGTATATATGTATGTATATTAAAATATAAATAGATATTTATATTTAGTACAATTTCGGCTTTGCTGACAACTAAGCATGTTCAGTGATATTTGAACACAAATAATATAAGAAAAAAAAAATATTTTAAAAAATTGCAGGTCGGCGAAGTAAAGACTGATGAAACAATGGCAACAAATTAATCCATGAAGAGTAAGTGTAGTTATGGCACTACGAAATGTTTTTGAAAAAAAAAAAATAAAATTTACAAACTGGTTGATGTTTGAAAAAAAAAGATTCGTATTTTCCATTTCTTGTGGTGAAATTTTTAAAAAATAAAAAAAAAAATCTTTTGAAAGCTTTTCGTAGTGCGATACTATAATGTATAAAAAAGCTCACAGTAAAATTTTAATTGAATCGTTTGAGTAGAACTTGAGATATCATGCGCACCGTTTCTAGAAAAGTAGTTATGAGAAAACCGAGTTTAAAATTTGAGAAATAGTCGCGCGCGAGTTAATTCATATACATACTTATGAATGGGTAAAAACATATACATATATTTTCTTTTGCAGAATATGATTTTTATTCTTAGAAATTCACATACTTAATGAACAAGTTTTTGTAATATGCTATGGTTAATATATTATTCGTTAAGCTGATAACATATTCATGTTTAGTGGCTTAGGTCTAAAGACTAATTTTATTATTTTTTGTAAACAAGTGCTTATCATGCGGCCTATGCATGTTTTGCATTTGCGTATGGTGTGGTATGAGTTTAAAGTCTTGTGTTTGATACTCTTGTTTATTTTAATATAATTTTGCACTGCAGCCAATTCGGGCAAAATAATTAGCCTTCGTTAAGTGATTTAATTTCCGTGAAAATAAAAATTTTTTAGAATCATATTTTTAATGTGGGCTATTATAAGATGACAAATTTGAAATTTTATGATTGCCGTGTTTCTAGCAACATGCAGCAAATCTAATAAATTTGCAAGGAGGTTACTGAATGGATATGCTATTTCTTTTATTGAATAAAAATTGGACAGAAGTAAACTCATTACTGTTACAATAAATTTCACGCTTTTGCACCTAAAATTTGTACATATATCCGTCACAACTTGGTAATTTGCAAGAGACTCGAGTGTCCACCAATGAGGCCAGTGATCCATGTGGTTCAACCGTACTTCATTTTCAGTGATAGGGCCACTTCTCTGGTGTTTTCTATAGAAATAAAGTATAAGGATTATACTTATATGTCGCAAATTTCACATCAAACCATTAAACTGCTAGCTCTTGAGTTTTGCCACAGTAGCTTGAAATTAAAAGTAACGATTGTGTTATCTCTACAATAGACTACAGATGTGTACATAGTACATATGTGAATGTTGTCCACTTTTGCATATTTAATGGATTTTTCGTGTGCTTCTTCATCGTAATTTCTCGTCTAGAAGCTTTAAATTGGGAATTAGGTTGTTTTCTTGGGCAGTATATATTTCGAAGTTGTAATTGTATCCAGATATACCAGCCAAACCATACAACCTTCATTTTTTCGAATTTATTCACTGACATAGTGTCTTGTATACATTTCATGCCTACTGTTAGCGTCCAATACCTTCGAATATTAGGGATTTGAACAATAGACATCACAATACATATCCGTAAAAACTTTTTCAGATCTTGTTTGTCTATATCATTAATTTTGGCTCTTTTTCACAAGTCCATAAATTTCCATGAGATCATCTGATCATCCTGCGTCTATTATAACATTAACTTCTTTATAATTATGTATTGATTGGCTTGCTTCTTCCTGGTTATATTCGTAGTGATGTATGCATATCTAATTCAAAATTTGCTTCATCACCATCATATAAATTTTCTATTATTTGTGCACTATCATTATAAGTAAGCGCCCTACAAGTAAAAACTTAGGCTTAAATGTGTGGTATTGCACATACATATGTAATGACATAATATAACACTTGCAAAAATAATTTGTGTAAAGACCGAATTTGTTATTTGGGCAAAAAACTCTCCAAATTAATTGGAAATCCTTGCATTTTATTATACACTCTCAACAATTCACAAAAATAATGAAAATTTAGCACTGCATTTTCAACATAACAGAAAGAGGTTTACTCTTTAATACGTATTTTCACACAAACTCAACAATATTTGAAACTCTACCAAAGCAGAATAGTGATAAGGTAAAATTTTCATTTGGCGAAAAAATAACTGTAAATTAAGAAACGATGTAGCTTCCAGATCAACGAGAAGTTGACATTGCATATATGCAATGCTATGCAACGAAGGATTAGGGTGATTCTCTTGCTCTTGCAAAACATTTGCACGGTGCACGAGTTGCAGATTTTTCCATCTCATGCAACGGCACAGCAACAAACGCAGAAAAATATTTGCAAGGGCTGTAAAATACGTCAGAACAAAACCCGTATATATTTTCTTGCAATGACACCTAAAAAAATAATTGCAACCCTGTGCTGTCAGTTTACTTAAATACATATTTTGACGTTAAATTGTTGAGGAAGGTAAATTTTAAATAGATTTTATAATTTCAATTTAAATCATAAAGATTTCTTACAGTTTTTTGTTAGGAATGCCCTTGTATATTTCGGTATACGAGTAGGATTCTTGTAATCAGCAATCTTGCAAGAGCAAGAGAATCCCCCTATTATTTTAAATTAAAAAACATCCAACATTTATTACGATTAAAAATTATTATAATTAGGACATTTAACAAATAGTGAAACTACTTAATTTATTTTTAAAATGATTGATTTTTAAACTTTACGTAAAGTTTTTTTAACTAAAAGTGTCGTTGGGTAGACTACGGACAAAAAATATTACCGCTAACGTTACCACATCTCCTACCCGCGGACTTGAATTAATGTACCTATATTTCGCGTTATACTAAAGGGGCATTCTCTTGCTCTTGCAAAACCCTTGCACGGTGCACGATATAATAAACCCTGTTCTAGCTACCATTTTACATAAAGACATATTTTGACATTAAATTGTTGAGGAAGGTAAATTTTAAATAGATTTTATTCTTTCTTCTTAAATTATAAAAATTTGTTACATATAGTTTTTTTGTTAAGATTGAATGCAGAAGGTGCTCCAATTCAGAATAGCCATGCACTATAGTCAATTACAATAAATTGACAGAATCAGCCGTTCATATCTCACTAAATTCTGCAATGGGTGCTCTTGTGCCCTAGTATATTTCGGTATAGAATTTTTGTAATCTGCAATCTTGCAAGAGCAAGAGAATCCCCTAATAATCTGTAACCAAATCTATAGATTTGACTCAATTTATTGATTTAACGGACATCATTTTATTGACCAGTAAAAAAAAATTTATTGCAATTAGCTTCCTTACTCCTGATAAAGCATTAGTTTTTTTAACCGTTTTCGTAAAAAAAAATCTTAATTCGAATTCAGAATAAAACGCAAATCGACGAATAATAAAACGTACATATCACTATCTATCAAATTAACAATACTGCTAACCTACAGAAAGAATTTAGGGGATTCCCCCTAAGCTTAACTTTTGAATTTTTCTTAACTGAGTTGACATGATTAAAGTGGGGTTGCAACATGTCATATTTATTTTGAAAATGGGAGAAATTTCCAAAAGTTCACGCAAAAAAACACAAACTGGTTAAAAAAAATTAACTCAGTTAAGAAAACTGTGCAACGGCACTAGGGTACGTATCACAGGGCTGAAACGGTACATCGTCTAGGTCACTATTCTTAGTTGAGAGGCAAAAGGAGAGACCCAGAACAAACAGCCTCGAAAGCTAGCCGGCATTCACCTGGGCGCTTTTAACTTCTTCCAAGGACAACTGCACGTGGGTGCCTCGCGCGTGTTGAGAGCAAGAAATTTGATTCAAGTTTAAGAACTTCAAACTGACTTCGCTTTCATGACCAGAAAGAATTTAGAAGTGAATAGTAATGGAATTTTTTAATCTTGATTTCGGGGCTTGTGATCATATGATCAAAGATAAAAATTTGCTTGCAAGCTTTATTATTCTGAAGTTACCAATTGAGATTGCAGTAGCGAAATGTGATGTTTTCGTCAAGGCAACAGCTCAGAGGACGACTACTAACTATTGATGGGACCGAAATTACATTGGAAAATGTTTTATACTGTTTAGACATTCCCACAATTTACTTCCAGTCAAAAGTATGCAAGATTTTGGTTTATCTTCTGATTTTGACTCAGATGTCAAAATAAAACAAAATGGTTGTATAATCATTGCGGGTATGTTTAATAATAATATACATATTTTAATTTTAAGTTATGTTTAAGAGCTTTTGCAGTTGATTTTGCAATAAACAATATAAATTATGTCATAATAGATGAGAACATATTAGCAAGGGCAAATTATAATAAAATAATTCAAAATGATTTGTTCAAGGATACAAATATTTTTAAAAATGTTCCGATTGAAACTTCTTTAAAATATTGTGAAGCTTGTATAGAAGGGGATTATTAGCGGCGCAACTTTGAAAGAGAAAAATTGTCTAGCTGTAGGAACTCATAAGCTTCTATCGTAATAGACATGTTGACTTCAGAAAATATTTCATAGATATCGACAACTTTGTTTACTACTGCGATATTGACTAATAAATCAATATGGCGCCTATATATTGATTCTTCAATACGAAGTTTACCATACGATTCTGTATTGTGATACAGTCTCAAGTCTCTAAATTTTTTAAGACAATTTTTGAGACTTGAGACGATTTTGCGATTCTGTAAGTGACAGTCTCAAAATCTATTACATTTCATTATTCAGAGATGTTTTTACTCTTGAATGAAAATAAATATGTCGATAACAAATATTAAGTTTTCTATAACATAGTCAGAAAACCTAATTATCAATAATTATAATAATTTTAGATTTGTGATCTGCGAACTACCAGGTTTCAAATTTGAGGCAATATTTTGAGACTAAGGCTAGAGACTGTTTAGTGAATAGTAACTAGTCACAAATTGAGATTTTACCCCAAAATGTCTCAAATGGAGACTAGAGACTGGTTACAGAAGTCGTACTCATTTAACGTCGTAAACGTATGGTAATATCGCAAATTCGCAATATCGTAAAACAGCTGTTAATTTTTACATGCATTTTATTTTACGACAAGCTTGCAAATATGCGAGACCTTTTTCAGTGGCAACCATAGCATTTTGCGCAATTCGCAATCAGCTGGAAGCGTCTATTTGTGTTTTAAAAGAAATGGAAGCGGTAAGTAAATTCTTAACAATTAATCATTGGCTTGTAGTATTAATATTTAATTGATTATTTAATAGAAAAAAAGATTAAGGCTAAACGGCACATTTCGTTGGTCTGAAAGCCAAACGAAAGACCTTTTGATAAATATAGTGAACGCAATAAAAGAGAATCTAAACCATTTTGAGTTAATATTGATATATTTTTTGTGATTTTATAATTTTGCATTTTACTATCTGCATTTAAAAACCAACCGCCCAAAGGTTTTACAAAAAAATTGGCGAAAAAGCTCCAAATTTAAAGAATATTAAATGGGACATCATGAGGACAAAAATGAGGCATTTGAAGCGACTTTTTTATCTGCGCTCAAGTGGAAAGGCAAGACTGCTGCAGGCTTACTTGAAAGTGGCGATCCTCATAGTGTGGAAGAATACATAAAAAGAATATGAATATGAAGACCTTTACGTGATATTTGAACTTTAACTGAATATTGTGGCTTTCGTGAAAAGTAAGCTTCTGGGTCTTGAGAAGGTTTTTCCGCCAAAGGAATTTCAGTACCATCGACGTATCCCACGCAGTTTGGCAATTCTCCCCAGGTTTCTGACACGAGCTTTTTACGTTCATCGCTATTTGGCCAAAACAGATACTGATCTTTATGCTTTAACAGTGCTTTAAAAATTCTGTCAGTCAAATTCTAATATAAAGAAAAAGATAAACATTAATCTAACAAAACAATGACAAACACTAACCTGAATGATAGCACCATCACTAACTCCAAACAAGCCAGTAATCTTAGACAGAGTAGCGCCTTCACCGTTTGAGCCTAAGCGATATAGTACGATTGCTAATTGTGTTTTGAGAGGGAATTGTTTGCAAGAACGTATTTGGTTGAACGACGCATCGTCCTTTATTAAATTTAAAATAAAGTCGAAGGTTTTCCAGTTTACGCGTGTAATCTTCTTGAATCTAGTCTCATCAAGTTCCCATAACACGTCGTTTAAGAATTCCTTACACTTAGGCACACTATTTTGAATAAACGGCACACTGTATCTGCATTATTCGTCCAGGGCCAAAACAATCAGCAGTTCCTCCAATATGTTATCTTCTTTTATTGTGTTCCCTTCTACCAGAAAACAGAATTTTACTCAATTGAAGCAAAATACAAATTAAATATAACCTTCGTCCTCACAAAAATTGTCGACAATCATTAAATCATTTAATGCAGCTAAGTTCTCGGCATTTTAAAATATTCACTTTGAACAAATAAACAGCTGACTTGTACGAGTTTTGCTATCATGTTTTGCCATTGGGCACTCATTTAACCGTAGTAGCAACTTTGTAAGTTCGCAATTATTGCACACATGCGAAATTAAATGAGTACCACTAGAATCCCGCTATTAAAGCCAATTTTGATTCACATTAGCAACCATACTCTTCATCACCAGTTGCTAATTCTTAGTATTAAAAGATTATTCTTCCAACCTCCAGTACTTAGTCGAAAGTGACAATTTTGTGATGAATTAAAGATAACAACAATTTTTGGGTCAACAAAGAGGCTAACCATGCCATTTATGTGAATGGGATAATCGAGCCCGAGACAAGCTTTATGAGTAAAAATATAGTAGAAAGTAAAGTACTTATTCAACCACTCCATATAAAATTCGGTATTGTAAAACAATAAAAGAAAGAGAGCTGACTGGCAAAGGTTTAGAGGAGTTACAACAAAATTTCTAGAAAATATATAATTACAAGTTTTGTTGACAAAATGCTGAAGAGTTTTTACAATTTCTTCATTTACATGTTGAATATTTTCCTGAAAATCCAGCCATCTGTATAAAATTGAACATATGCGTTGGTTGAAGGGGTGCCACTTAATCGGTACGGACCATATAGCAGGACAAGAATAACGAGTAACTTATAGAGTTTGGATTTTGTTCGTCGAGAGAGGGCTTTATTCTCAATTGCCGACATATTCCGAAAAAACACCTGTTGGTAAGAATTATCCTGCGTTAGATTTCCAGGTTGAGATTGTTGGTGGTGTTAATGCTGGTTCCAAGTTAGATGAAATTATCGTCGCCTCTATCACTGCCAGTCCCATTTGCTTTGATCCCTTGTCCAGTAAAGAGAAAGCAAAATTAACGGCGAGGGGGTTGATGCCGATGATATCAATTTCATGTCGCTCGAAAATGTCCTAACCAATCCTGACGGAGCTTTTGGTATTGCTCAACGTAAGTTTACATAGCATACCTTTTACAATTCAGACATCTTGGCATTAAGGCAGCTCCTTTTCGTGCAGTCCAATTGTTGCTTTAAAATCAACGAAGTGGTGGTTTCACGGGTCTTTTCCAAGATTTTGTGCATGGTGCATATCTGGTCGGTTGTTGATTTGCCAGGTCTAAAGCCACACTGATTAGGTCTAATCAGTTTGTTAAAGGTATGCTTTCATCTTTCACACAATACACTCGATTGAACCTTATACGGGAAGTTGAGGAGGCTTTTCCTACGGTAGTTGGCGCAGATAGTGGGGTCTTCTTTTTTGTGGACAAGGCATAGCACACTTAAATTCCAATCGTTGGGCATGCTTTCGTCCGATCATACTTTAAAAAGAAGCTGATGCATGCTCCTTATCAGTTCTTCGCCGCCGTGTTTGAATAGCTCGGCCGGCTATCCATCGGATCCAGCGGCTTTGTTGTTCTTCGGGCGGGTAATTGCTTTTCGAACTTCTTCATGGTCGGGCAATGGAATGTCTGCTCTATCGTCATTGAGGGAATTGGGCTCGCCTTTTCCTGGCATTGTACTTTCACTGCCTTTCAGCAAGCTGGAGAAGTGTTCCCTACATAATTTTAGTATGCTCTGGGCGTCAGTCACTAGATCACCTCCGGGGGTTCCACAAGAGCATGCTTTGGTGTTGAAACCTTATACCAAGTTGTTGACGAGTGCTCTCAGAGAGCAGGAGTACAAGTCGAGTAGAAAATCTTTCGGCTGTCTGTTGTGATTGCAGCTTCTCGACGTCACAACATGATCATCAGTTGTATGAGTTGTATCAACTGGTTAGATGAAAATCAAAATTTTTTGATATTTTGTGAAGTTGGTTGTGTTAGTTGGATCGTGTTTGGGTTGTTCGTGCGATTTCAAACAATTTCGCCATTTTATTTTGGCTGTCGAAGAGAGATAGAGATAAAGGAGAAGAGATATACATATATTAAGTGCAGCAACAACTTCCGAACTCATCTTTAAGTAACGAAGTGAATATTCAAAATGAAGTTGGCCTTAAAATTGTATTAAAAGTTGTGTCGTGTGTAGTGACAAGGGCAATTTCTAGCCCAACTCAATCAACCAACTAATTGAAGCGTGTATGCCTTGCATAACAGCCCTATTCTGAGAAAACCTCACAACTGATTTCTTCTTCAAACCTCCCAAGAAAACAGCCTATACAACTCAACACTTATGGCAGAAACAGTCAAAAACGCTACTCCCTTCCTTCCTTTTCCTTCCCTATCGTCAAAATGTGTGCACAGTAGAGAACGTAGGAAAAACGCAGAAGTCAGCCATCTTTGTTTGTTTTCATTTGAACAATGTTGCCATTGCTCAATACGCATATGTAGTTTTCTACACATCTATGTTTTCAATTACAATTTTTTACAATATAAAATATCAAAACTGAAAACAAACTATTAAAAATAGTTTATATACTTATAAATAATAGCATTCGACTCTGATTTTGAGTTATTTTTAGAAAATTTTAAACATATTGAACAGATTGAATTATAAAAGTTGATAATTACTGCAGTATATCGATATTGGCAACCCTGCGTTGTGAGAGAGCAATCAGCTGCCACGTTTGCGGCGGCAAAATCCAAATGTCGTGGATTCTCACGTCATCGTCACGTCAGAGAGAAGGGAGAAGCGTTTTTCACTGTGCAGTTACATTGCGCGCCCATGAGATAGGTCGTGCCAGCTGACACGACCCACGATTCTGCGTTGTTTACTGGCTAGCCTATTAAGGGGAAAAACGCTTTGCTGTGAACTAACTTTTTATAAAAACAAACAAGACAAAATAAACAAATGGCCAGCCACAAAAATTGGGAAAGAATAGCTAAAGAGCAGCTGCAGAATTACAGAACATTACTTAAGCATAATATTTTCTTACTTACAAATAAAATCTTTTTCGAATTATTTAAATATGCATATGTATCTATATGTCTTTTTATTCATACGTAGGAGGAAATAAAATGTACATATGTACTTACAAATAAAATCTTTTTCGAATTATTTAAATATGCATATGTATCTACATGTCTTTTTATTCATACGTAGGAGTAATTAAAATGTACAAAGATCGTAAATTTCATTATTATTGCAAAAGAAAAACTTATATTTTTAATTAATGAGACTTTTGGAAGAATAGAATTTTCAATATAATAATGCCCAATTTTTTTTAAACATATTGAAAGCAACGGCATGATTCCGATTATCGGTATAAATGGGATATGTGCTGATAAAGGAGCTACTCCAAAGGGGGAACATGTAAAAACAGTGTCGCTAAGAGTGTATTTTTTAGAATATTCACATATTAACTGTAAATTAAGAAACGATGTAGCTTCCAGATCAACGAGAAGTTGACATTGCATATATGCAATGCTATGCAACGAAGGATTAGGGTGATTCTCTTGCTCTTGCAAAACATTTGCACGGTGCACGAGTTGCAGATTTTTCCATCTCATGCAACGGCACAGCAACAAACGCAGAAAAATATTTGCAAGGGCTGTAAAATACGTCAGAACAAAACCCGTATATATTTTCTTGCAATGACACCTAAAAAAATAATTGCAACCCTGTGCTGTCAGTTTACTTAAATACATATTTTGACGTTAAATTGTTGAGGAAGGTAAATTTTAAATAGATTTTATAATTTCAATTTAAATCATAAAGATTTCTTACAGTTTTTTGTTAGGAATGCCCTTGTATATTTCGGTATACGAGTAGGATTCTTGTAATCAGCAATCTTGCAAGAGCAAGAGAATCCCCCTATTATTTTAAATTAAAAAACATCCAACATTTATTACGATTAAAAATTATTATAATTAGGACATTTAACAAATAGTGAAACTACTTAATTTATTTTTAAAATGATTGATTTTTAAACTTTACGTAAAGTTTTTTTAACTAAAAGTGTCGTTGGGTAGACTACGGACAAAAAATATTACCGCTAACGTTACCACATCTCCTACCCGCGGACTTGAATTAATGTACCTATATTTCGCGTTATACTAAAGGGGCATTCTCTTGCTCTTGCAAAACCCTTGCACGGTGCACGATATAATAAACCCTGTTCTAGCTACCATTTTACATAAAGACATATTTTGACATTAAATTGTTGAGGAAGGTAAATTTTAAATAGATTTTATTCTTTCTTCTTAAATTATAAAAATTTGTTACATATAGTTTTTTTGTTAAGATTGAATGCAGAAGGTGCTCCAATTCAGAATAGCCATGCACTATAGTCAATTACAATAAATTGACAGAATCAGCCGTTCATATCTCACTAAATTCTGCAATGGGTGCTCTTGTGCCCTAGTATATTTCGGTATAGAATTTTTGTAATCTGCAATCTTGCAAGAGCAAGAGAATCCCCTAATAATCTGTAACCAAATCTATAGATTTGACTCAATTTATTGATTTAACGGACATCATTTTATTGACCAGTAAAAAAAAATTTATTGCAATTAGCTTCCTTACTCCTGATAAAGCATTAGTTTTTTTAACCGTTTTCGTAAAAAAAATCTTAATTCGAATTCAGAATAAAACGCAAATCGACGAATAATAAAACGTACATATCACTATCTATCAAATTAACAATACTGCTAACCTACAGAAAGAATTTAGGGGATTCCCCCTAAGCTTAACTTTTGAATTTTTCTTAACTGAGTTGACATGATTAAAGTGGGGTTGCAACATGTCATATTTATTTTGAAAATGGGAGAAATTTCCAAAAGTTCACGCAAAAAAACACAAACTGGTTAAAAAAAATTAACTCAGTTAAGAAAACTGTGCAACGGCACTAGGGTACGTATCACAGGGCTGAAACGGTACATCGTCTAGGTCACTATTCTTAGTTGAGAGGCAAAAGGAGAGACCCAGAACAAACAGCCTCGAAGGCTAGCCGGCATTCACCTGGGCGCTTTTAACTTCTTCCAAGGACAACTGCACGTGGGTGCCTCGCGCGTGTTGAGAGCAAGAAATTTGATTCAAGTTTAAGAACTTCAAACTGACTTCGCTTTCATGACCAGAAAGAATTTAGAAGTGAATAGTAATGGAATTTTTTAATCTTGATTTCGGGGCTTGTGATCATATGATCAAAGATAAAAATTTGCTTGCAAGCTTTATTATTCTGAAGTTACCAATTGAGATTGCAGTAGCGAAATGTGATGTTTTCGTCAAGGCAACAGCTCAGAGGACGACTACTAACTATTGATGGGACCGAAATTACATTGGAAAATGTTTTATACTGTTTAGACATTCCCACAATTTACTTCCAGTCAAAAGTATGCAAGATTTTGGTTTATCTTCTGATTTTGACTCAGATGTCAAAATAAAACAAAATGGTTGTATAATCATTGCGGGTATGTTTAATAATAATATACATATTTTAATTTTAAGTTATGTTTAAGAGCTTTTGCAGTTGATTTTGCAATAAACAATATAAATTATGTCATAATAGATGAGAACATATTAGCAAGGGCAAATTAAAATAAAATAATTCAAAATGATTTGTTCAAGGATACAAATATTTTTAAAAATGTTCCGATTGAAACTTCTTTAAAATATTGTGAAGCTTGTATAGAAGGGGATTATTAGCGGCGCAACTTTGAAAGAGAAAAATTGTCTAGCTGTAGGAACTCATAAGCTTCTATCGTAATAGACATGTTGACTTCAGAAAATATTTCATAGATATCGACAACTTTGTTTACTACTGCGATATTGACTAATAAATCAATATGGCGCCTATATATTGATTCTTCAATACGAAGTTTACCATACGATTCTGTATTGTGATACAGTCTCAAGTCTCTAAATTTTTTAAGACAATTTTTGAGACTTGAGACGATTTTGCGATTCTGTAAGTGACAGTCTCAAAATCTATTACATTTCATTATTCAGAGATGTTTTTACTCTTGAATGAAAATAAATATGTCGATAACAAATATTAAGTTTTCTATAACATAGTCAGAAAACCTAATTATCAATAATTATAATAATTTTAGATTTGTGATCTGCGAACTACCAGGTTTCAAATTTGAGGCAATATTTTGAGACTAAGGCTAGAGACTGTTTAGTGAATAGTAACTAGTCACAAATTGAGATTTTACCCCAAAATGTCTCAAATGGAGACTAGAGACTGGTTACAGAAGTCGTACTCATTTAACGTCGTAAACGTATGGTAATATCGCAAATTCGCAATATCGTAAAACAGCTGTTAATTTTTACATGCATTTTATTTTACGACAAGCTTGCAAATATGCGAGACCTTTTTCAGTGGCAACCATAGCATTTTGCGCAATTCGCAATCAGCTGGAAGCGTCTATTTGTGTTTTAAAAGAAATGGAAGCGGTAAGTAAATTCTTAACAATTAATCATTGGCTTGTAGTATTAATATTTAATTGATTATTTAATAGAAAAAAAGATTAAGGCTAAACGGCACATTTCGTTGGTCTGAAAGCCAAACGAAAGACCTTTTGATAAATATAGTGAACGCAATAAAAGAGAATCTAAACCATTTTGAGTTAATATTGATATATTTTTTGTGATTTTATAATTTTGCATTTTACTATCTGCATTTAAAAACCAACCGCCCAAAGGTTTTACAAAAAAATTGGCGAAAAAGCTCCAAATTTAAAGAATATTAAATGGGACATCATGAGGACAAAAATGAGGCATTTGAAGCGACTTTTTTATCTGCGCTCAAGTGGAAAGGCAAGACTGCTGCAGGCTTACTTGAAAGTGGCGATCCTCATAGTGTGGAAGAATACATAAAAAGAATATGTCCTTTTTATGAAGACCTTTACGTGATATTTGAACTTTAACTGAATATTGTGGCTTTCGTGAAAAGTAAGCTTCTGGGTCTTGAGAAGGTTTTTCCGCCAAAGGAATTTCAGTACCATCGACGTATCCCACGCAGTTTGGCAATTCTCCCCAGGTTTCTGACACGAGCTTTTTACGTTCATCGCTATTTGGCCAAAACAGATACTGATCTTTATGCTTTAACAGTGCTTTAAAAATTCTGTCAGTCAAATTCTAATATAAAGAAAAAGATAAACATTAATCTAACAAAACAATGACAAACACTAACCTGAATGATAGCACCATCACTAACTCCAAACAAGCCAGTAATCTTAGACAGAGTAGCGCCTTCACCGTTTGAGCCTAAGCGATATAGTACGATTGCTAATTGTGTTTTGAGAGGGAATTGTTTGCAAGAACGTATTTGGTTGAACGACGCATCGTCCTTTATTAAATTTAAAATAAAGTCGAAGGTTTTCCAGTTTACGCGTGTAATCTTCTTGAATCTAGTCTCATCAAGTTCCCATAACACGTCGTTTAAGAATTCCTTACACTTAGGCACACTATTTTGAATAAACGGCACACTGTATCTGCATTATTCGTCCAGGGCCAAAACAATCAGCAGTTCCTCCAATATGTTATCTTCTTTTATTGTGTTCCCTTCTACCAGAAAACAGAATTTTACTCAATTGAAGCAAAATACAAATTAAATATAACCTTCGTCCTCACAAAAATTGTCGACAATCATTAAATCATTTAATGCAGCTAAGTTCTCGGCATTTTAAAATATTCACTTTGAACAAATAAACAGCTGACTTGTACGAGTTTTGCTATCATGTTTTGCCATTGGGCACTCATTTAACCGTAGTAGCAACTTTGTAAGTTCGCAATTATTGCACACATGCGAAATTAAATGAGTACCACTAGAATCCCGCTATTAAAGCCAATTTTGATTCACATTAGCAACCATACTCTTCATCACCAGTTGCTAATTCTTAGTATTAAAAGATTATTCTTCCAACCTCCAGTACTTAGTCGAAAGTGACAATTTTGTGATGAATTAAAGATAACAACAATTTTTGGGTCAACAAAGAGGCTAACCATGCCATTTATGTGAATGGGATAATCGAGCCCGAGACAAGCTTTATGAGTAAAAATATAGTAGAAAGTAAAGTACTTATTCAACCACTCCATATAAAATTCGGTATTGTAAAACAATAAAAGAAAGAGAGCTGACTGGCAAAGGTTTAGAGGAGTTACAACAAAATTTCTAGAAAATATATAATTACAAGTTTTGTTGACAAAATGCTGAAGAGTTTTTACAATTTCTTCATTTACATGTTGAATATTTTCCTGAAAATCCAGCCATCTGTATAAAATTGAACATATGCGTTGGTTGAAGGGGTGCCACTTAATCGGTACGGACCATATAGCAGGACAAGAATAACGAGTAACTTATAGAGTTTGGATTTTGTTCGTCGAGAGAGGGCTTTATTCTCAATTGCCGACATATTCCGAAAAAACACCTGTTGGTAAGAATTATCCTGCGTTAGATTTCCAGGTTGAGATTGTTGGTGGTGTTAATGCTGGTTCCAAGTTAGATGAAATTATCGTCGCCTCTATCACTGCCAGTCCCATTTGCTTTGATCCCTTGTCCAGTAAAGAGAAAGCAAAATTAACGGCGAGGGGGTTGATGCCGATGATATCAATTTCATGTCGCTCGAAAATGTCCTAACCAATCCTGACGGAGCTTTTGGTATTGCTCAACGTAAGTTTACATAGCATACCTTTTACAATTCAGACATCTTGGCATTAAGGCAGCTCCTTTTCGTGCAGTCCAATTGTTGCTTTAAAATCAACGAAGTGGTGGTTTCACGGGTCTTTTCCAAGATTTTGTGCATGGTGCATATCTGGTCGGTTGTTGATTTGCCAGGTCTAAAGCCACACTGATTAGGTCTAATCAGTTTGTTAAAGGTATGCTTTCATCTTTCACACAATACACTCGATAGAACCTTATACGGGAAGTTGAGGAGGCTTTTCCTACGGTAGTTGGCGCAGATAGTGGGGTCTTCTTTTTTGTGGACAAGGCATAGCACACTTAAATTCCAATCGTTGGGCATGCTTTCGTCCGATCATACTTTAAAAAGAAGCTGATGCATGCTCCTTATCAGTTCTTCGCCGCCGTGTTTGAATAGCTCGGCCGGCTATCCATCGGATCCAGCGGCTTTGTTGTTCTTCGGGCGGGTAATTGCTTTTCGAACTTCTTCATGGTCGGGCAATGGAATGTCTGCTCTATCGTCATTGAGGGAATTGGGCTCGCCTTTTCCTGGCATTGTACTTTCACTGCCTTTCAGCAAGCTGGAGAAGTGTTCCCTACATAATTTTAGTATGCTCTGGGCGTCAGTCACTAGATCACCTCCGGGGGTTCCACAAGAGCATGCTTTGGTGTTGAAACCTTATACCAAGTTGTTGACGAGTGCTCTCAGAGAGCAGGAGTACAAGTCGAGTAGAAAATCTTTCGGCTGTCTGTTGTGATTGCAGCTTCTCGACGTCACAACATGATCATCAGTTGTATGAGTTGTATCAACTGGTTAGATGAAAATCAAAATTTTTTGATATTTTGTGAAGTTGGTTGTGTTAGTTGGATCGTGTTTGGGTTGTTCGTGCGATTTCAAACAATTTCGCCATTTTATTTTGGCTGTCGAAGAGAGATAGAGATAAAGGAGAAGAGATATACATATATTAAGTGCAGCAACAACTTCCGAACTCATCTTTAAGTAACGAAGTGAATATTCAAAATGAAGTTGGCCTTAAAATTGTATTAAAAGTTGTGTCGTGTGTAGTGACAAGGGCAATTTCTAGCCCAACTCAATCAACCAACTAATTGAAGCGTGTATGCCTTGCATAACAGCCCTATTCTGAGAAAACCTCACAACTGATTTCTTCTTCAAACCTCCCAAGAAAACAGCCTATACAACTCAACACTTATGGCAGAAACAGTCAAAAACGCTACTCCCTTCCTTCCTTTTCCTTCCCTATCGTCAAAATGTGTGCACAGTAGAGAACGTAGGAAAAACGCAGAAGTCAGCCATCTTTGTTTGTTTTCATTTGAACAATGTTGCCATTGCTCAATACGCATATGTAGTTTTCTACACATCTATGTTTTCAATTACAATTTTTTACAATATAAAATATCAAAACTGAAAACAAACTATTAAAAATAGTTTATATACTTATAAATAATAGCATTCGACTCTGATTTTGAGTTATTTTTAGAAAATTTTAAACATATTGAACAGATTGAATTATAAAAGTTGATAATTACTGCAGTATATCGATATTGGCAACCCTGCGTTGTGAGAGAGCAATCAGCTGCCACGTTTGCGGCGGCAAAATCCAAATGTCGTGGATTCTCACGTCATCGTCACGTCAGAGAGAAGGGAGAAGCGTTTTTCACTGTGCAGTTACATTGCGCGCCCATGAGATAGGTCGTGCCAGCTGACACGACCCACGATTCTGCGTTGTTTACTGGCTAGCCTATTAAGGGGAAAAACGCTTTGCTGTGAACTAACTTTTTATAAAAACAAACAAGACAAAATAAACAAATGGCCAGCCACAAAAATTGGGAAAGAATAGCTAAAGAGCAGCTGCAGAATTACAGAACATTACTTAAGCATAATATTTTCTTACTTACAAATAAAATCTTTTTCGAATTATTTAAATATGCATATGTATCTATATGTCTTTTTATTCATACGTAGGAGGAAATAAAATGTACATATGTACTTACAAATAAAATCTTTTTCGAATTATTTAAATATGCATATGTATCTACTTGTCTTTTTATTCATACGTAGGAGTAATTAAAATGTACAAAGATCGTAAATTTCATTATTATTGCAAAAGAAAAACTTATATTTTTAATTAATGAGACTTTTGGAAGAATAGAATTTTCAATATAATAATGCCCAATTTTTTTTAAACATATTGAAAGCAACGGCATGATTCCGATTATCGGTATAAATGGGATATGTGCTGATAAAGGAGCTACTCCAAAGGGGGAACATGTAAAAACAGTGTCGCTAAGAGTGTATTTTTTAGAATATTCACATATTAACTGTAAATTAAGAAACGATGTAGCTTCCAGATCAACGAGAAGTTGACATTGCATATATGCAATGCTATGCAACGAAGGATTAGGGTGATTCTCTTGCTCTTGCAAAACATTTGCACGGTGCACGAGTTGCAGATTTTTCCATCTCATGCAACGGCACAGCAACAAACGCAGAAAAATATTTGCAAGGGCTGTAAAATACGTCAGAACAAAACCCGTATATATTTTCTTGCAATGACACCTAAAAAAATAATTGCAACCCTGTGCTGTCAGTTTACTTAAATACATATTTTGACGTTAAGATGTTGAGGAAGGTAAATTTTAAATAGATTTTATAATTTCAATTTAAATCACAAAGATTTATTACAGTTTTTTGTTAGGAATGCCCTTGTATATTTCGGTATACGAGTAGGATTTTTGTAATCAGCAATCTTGCAAGAGCAAGAGAATCCCCCTATTATTTTAAATTAAAAAACATCCAACATTTATTACGATTAAAAATTATTATAATTAGGACATTTAACAAATAGTGAAACCACTTAATTTATTTTTAAAATGATTGATTTTTAAACTTTACGTAAAGTTTTTTTAACTAAAAGTGTCGTTGGGTAGACTACGGACAAAAAATATTACCGCTAACGTTACCACATCTCCTACCCGCGGACTTGAATTAATGTACCTACTACTGGTGACTTGCATTTTTTCCTGATATTTCGCGTTATACAAAAGGGGCATTCTCTTGCTCTTGCAAAACCCTTGCACCATTTTACATAAAGACATATTTTGACATTAAATTGTTGAGGAAGGTAAATTTTAAATAGATTTTATACTTTCTTCTTAAATTATAAAAATTTGTTACATTTATTTTTTTTGTTAAGACTGAATGCAGAAGGTGCTCCAATTCAGAATAGCCATGCACTATAGTCAATTACAATAAATTGACAGAATCAGCCGTTCATATCTCACTAAATTCTGCAATGGGTGCTCTTGTGCCCTAGTATATTTCGGTATAGAATTTTTGTAATCTGCAATCTTGCAAGAGCAAGAGAATCCCCTAATAATCTGTAACCAAATCTATAGATTTGACTCAATTTATTGATTTAACGGACATCATTTTATTGACCAGTAAAAAAAATTTTATTGCAATTAGCTTCCTTACTCCTGATAAAGCATTAGTTTTTTTAACCGTTTTCGTAAAAAAAAATCTTAATTCGAATTCAGAATAAAACGCAAATCGACGAATAATAAAACGTACATATCACTATCTATCAAATTAACAATACTGCTAACCTACAGAAAGAATTTAGGGGATTCCCCCTAAGCTTAACTTTTGAATTTTTCTTAACTGAGTTGACATGAATAAAGTGGGGTTGCAACATGTCATATTTATTTTGAAAATGGGAGAAATTTCCAAAAGTTCACGCAAAAAAAAAAAAAACTGGTTAAAAAAATTAATGAAAGAATATTTGAGCAAATTCCAGGTGAGGTGTGGACCTAGATCTCAATATACACGGTGATGGCAAATGACGGCGCAACTATATCCTCTTAAGTTTTTAACTACTGATGCGTAACTTAGACGCACCCAAACTGCGCAACGGTACTAGGTTACGTATCACAGGTCTGAAACGGCACATCGTCCAGGTCACTATTCTTAGTTGAGAGGTAAAAGGAGAGACCCAGAACAAACAGCCTCGAAAGCTAGCCGGCATTCACCTGGGCGCTCTTAACTTCTTCCAAGGACAACTGCACGTGGGTGCCTCGCGTGTGTTGAGAGCAAGAAATCTTTTGATTCAAGTTTATAAACTTCAAACTCATGACCAGAAAGAATTTAGAAGTGAATAGTAATGGAATTTTTTAATCTTGATTTCAGGGTTTGTGATCATATGATCAAAGATAAAAATTTGTTTGCAAGCTTTATTATTCTGAAGTTACCAATTAAGATTGCAGTAGCGAAATTTGATGTTTTCGTCAATGCAACAGCTAAGAGCACGACTACAAACTATTGATGGGACCGAAATTATATTGGAAAATGTTTTATACTGTTCAGACATTCCCCAAAATTTACTTTCAGTCAAAAGTATGCAAGATTTTGGTTTATCTTCTGATTTTGGCTCAGATGTCAAAATAAAACAAAATGGTTGTATAATCATTGCGGCTATGTCTAATAATAATGTACATATTTTAATTTTAAGTTATGTTTAAGAGCTTTTGCAGTTGATTTTGCAATAAACAATATAAATTATGTCATAATAGATGAGAACATATTAGCAAGGGTAAATTAAAATAAAATAATTCAAAATGATTTGTTCAAGGATACAAATATTTTTAAAAATGTTCCGATTGAAACTTCTTTAAAATATTGTGAAGCTTGTATAGAAGGGGATTATTAGCGGCGCAACTTTGAAAGAGAAAAATTGTCTAGCTGTAGGACTCATAAGTTTCTATCGTAATAGACATGTTGACTTCAGAAAATATTTCATAGATATCGACAACTTTGTTTACTACTGCGATATTGACTAATAAATTAATATGGCGCCTATATATTGATTCTTCAATACGAAGTTTACCATACGATTCTGTACTGTGATACAGTCTCAAGTCTCTACATTTTTTAAGACAATTTTTGAGACTTGAGACGATTTTGCGATTCTGTAAGTGACAGTCTCAAAATCCACTACATTTCATTATTCAGAGATGTTTTTACACTTGAATGAAAATAAATATGTCGATAACAAATATTAAATTTTCGATAACATAGTCAGAAAACATAATTATCAATAAAAATAAAGATATATGTTGACTTTTTTTCATAGTATTTACGAAATATATGTAAAATTTGATTTTTTTGTTTTAACTTTTTCGTGTTTGAGTTGCTTACAAAATATAAAAAACCGACAATCGATTGATATCTATTATGATCTCTATTCAGTATATTCAAAATGGCTGACAAGAGCTCTTTTAAATTTTGTGACCTGCAAACTACCAGGTTTCAAATTTGAGGCAATATTTTGAGACTAACGATAGAGACTGTTTAGTGAATAGTAACTAGTCACAAATTGAGATTTTACCCCAAAATGTCTCAAATGGAGACTAGAGACTGGTTACAGAATCCCGCTATTAAAACCAATTTTGATTCACATTAGCAACTATACCCTTCATCACCAGTTGTTAATTCTTAGTATTAAAAGAGTATTCCTCCAACATCCAGTACTTAGTCGAAAGTGACAATTTTGTAATGAAGTAAAGATAACAACAATTTTTGGGTCAACAAAGAGGCTTTACAAATAACCATGCCATTTATGTGAATGGGATAATCCAGCTCGCGACAAGCTTTATGAGTAAAATTATAGTAGCAGGTAAAGTACTTATTCAACCACTTCATAAAAAAATTCGGTATTGTAAAACAATAAAAGAAAGAGAGCTGACTGGCAAAGGTTTAGAGGAGTTACAACAAAATTTCTAGAAAATATATAATTACAAGTGTTGTTGACAAAATGCTGAAGAGTTTTTACAATTTCTTCATTCACATGTTGAATATTTTCCTGAAACTCCAGCCATCTGTTCAAAATTGAACACATGCGTTGGTGGAAAAGGGTGCCACTTAATCGGTACGGACCATATAGCAGGACAAGAATAATGAGTAACTTATAGAGTTTGGATTTTGTTAATGCTGGTTCCAAGATAGATGAAATTATCGTCGATATTTCGTCTTGCCCTCGTTCACTGCCAGTCCCATTTGCTTTGATCTCTTGTCCAGTAAAAATAAAGCAGAATTAACGGCGAGGGGGTTGATGCCGATGATATCAATTTCATCTCGCTCGAAAATGTACTTCCCAATCCTGACACGGTTGCTCAACGTCAATTTACAGAGCATACCTTTTACAATTCAGAAATTTTGGCATTAAGGCAGCTCCTTTTCGTGCAGTCCAATTGTAGCTTTAAAATCGACGAAGTGGTGGTGTGTGTAGATTGTCCATTCACGGGTCTTTTCCAAGATTTTGTGCATGGTGCATATCTGATCGGTTGTTGATTAGGTCCAATCAGTTTGTTAACGGTATGTTTTAATCTTTCACACAATACACTCGATTGAACCTTATACGGGAAGTTGAGGAGGCTTTTCCTACGGTAGTTGGCGCAGATAGTGGGGTCTTCTTTTTTGTCGACAATGCATAGCACACTTAAATTCCAATCGTTGGGCATGCTTTCGTCCGATCATACTTTAAAAAGAAGCTGATGCATGCTCCTTATCAGTTCTTCGCCGCCGTGTTTGAATAGCTCGGCCGGCTATCCATCGGATCCAGCGGCTTTGTTGTTCTTCGGGTGGGTAATTGCTTTTCGAACTTCTTCATGGTCGGGCAATGGAATGTCAGATCTATCGTCATTGAGGGGGGAATTGGGTTCGCCTTTTCCTGGCATTGTACTTTCACTGCCTTTCAGCAGGCTGGAGAAGTGTTCCCTCCATAATTTTGGTATGCTCTGGGCATCAGTCACTAGATCACCTCCGGGGGTTCCACAAGAGCATGCTTTGGTGTTGAAACCTTATACCAAGTTGTTGACGAGTGTCCTTAGAGAGCAGGAGTTCAAGTCGAGTAGAAAATCATTCGGCTGTCTCTTGTGATTGCAGCTTCTCGACGTCGAACCTCTCTTGTGTTTTTTGACGTGTGTTTTTTTCTGCACAGAGGCGGGTGCGACGCTTGGCTGCAACAAGATAGTGGTTCGAGTCGACGTTAGGGACTCGGATGTCAGCCTTCACATTTAAAACACTGCAGACGTGTCTTCCGTCTATCACAACATGATCGATCAGTTGTATGAGTTGTATCAACTGGTTAGATGAAAATCAAAATTTTTTGATATTTTGTGAAGTTGGTTGTGTTAGTTGGATCGTGTTTGGGTTGGTCGTGTGATTTCAAACAATTTCGCCATTTTATTTTGGTTGTCGAAGAGAGATAGAAATAAAGAGAGAAGAGATACATATATAATAAGTAAAGCAACAACTTCCGAACTCATCTTTAAGTAACGAAGTGAATATTCAAAATGAAGTTGGCCTCAAAATTGTATTAAAAGTTTCGTGTGTAGCGACAAGGGCAATTTCTAGCCCAACTCAATCAACCAACTAATTGAAGCGTGTATGCCTTGCATAACAGCCCTATCCTGAGAAAACCTCACAACTGATTTGTGAGGTTTATTTTGAGGGGTTTTTCTTGCTAAACCTCCCAAGAAAACAGTCACACTTAAGGGGAAAAACGCATGCTGTGAACTAACTTTTTATAAAAACAAACATGACAAAATAAACAAATGACCAGCCAAAGAAATTGGGAAAGAAAAGCTAAGGAGCAGCTGCAGAATTACACCACATTACTTAAACATAATATTTTCTTTATTTGCACATGTAATAAATACACACATACGTACTTACAAATAAAATCTTTTCCGAATTATTTAAATATGCAAATGTATCTATATGTCTTATTAGGCATACGATTATGTGTTATATGTAGTCGTCGGTATAGTGACATACAAGTTACACAGTACAACAGCTAATCTGGGTTTGGCGTTCGTATGTGTCAGTTTTTTTTAATGACCTTTAAAATTTTGGAATATTTTTGGGATTATTGTCTGGGGGGGGGGGAGAAATTCCAAGTCAGGGTGATGGTACTAAGTCAGTATAGTAAAACCCCCAAAGGGTTTGGCGTTCGGATGTGTCAGTTTTTTTTATGACCTTTTAAATTTTTTCCTTATCTTGATGGGTCAAAAATGAATGAAAAGGTCAAAAATAAAAACTGACACATACAAACGCCAAACCCTTTGAGGGTTTTACTATACTGAACTAGTACCATCACCCTGACTTGGAATTTCTCACCCCCCAGACAATAATCCCAAAAATGTTCCACAATGTTATAAAAGTGAATATACTCTCATTGTCGGTTTGTAGGTTTCTACAATATGGGCATGTAAGTGTGAGAATTTCTTCTAGTTTGTCTACGGTGTTGACTTTATCTGCTATTTCTCTCATTAATAAATATTTTGAGTACCTACCCTGGTGTTCTCCCTATCAGTTGTTTTGTTGGTCTACGTTCGTAATTTTTTTCATAACAATTTGAACAGTTTCGTGCAAAGTTTTTGTTTTGTTTCGCCATATCGGGCCAAAAATATTGTTGTCTAATTTTCATCGCGTTGTTTTTCTCATTTCTATGCGCTGGGTTATGTGCATTTTTTATAATTTCCAAATTCTTTTTTTTTGTCTGTTATGTCTTCAACTAGATTTTGTGCTATAAAGAGCTTGTAGTTTAGAAAATGTTTACTTAGTAGCGAATTTATTTTGAACAGCTCTTGTTCATCAATTTTAATCGCGTTATTGAAATTAAGTGTAAAAATTTCTTTTAAAGTTTTTGTTAAATAGTCAGTGTTTTGATATTTAATAATGTGTCTGTGATACTTTGGAAAAGTCGTTTGTGATTCTTTTTTATTTCGTTTAGTTTTCTTTAATAAGAGTTGATTCTTAAATAAATTTATCGTTTGTTTTGCGTATGTATAGGTTTCGTTTGGTGAACTACGTATCGAGTGCATCGATTGTATTGCTGAAGTGTTAAGTTTTTGTCTTGACAGTGCATCTGCTACGTTTTGATTTCCTGGTCTGTATACTATTTTTGCTCCAGATTCTTTTATAACATTTTTCCATATTTTTAGTTTTATATTTAGATTTTTGTCCGAAATAGAAAATATTAATGCTGTATAGTTAAATCTGCTATACCGTAAATATAATTAATAAGTTTTCCTTTAGCCAACACTATTGCTAATAAATCTTTTGCCGTTGTACAATAATTTCCCTGTGTTTTTGTTAATGTTCTTGATATAAAAATATAGGTTTCTTTTCTTGTGATAAAACTCCTCCTAAGGCGAAATTACTCGCATCTGTAGTTAAATCAAAAGGTTTTGAGAAATCTGGTTGAAACAGTTCAACTTGTTCTTTTCATTTTGTTTTAATTATTTGTATAGCTTTTATAGCTTCTTTATCAAATTTAATTTCTTTCTTAGCTGACATATTTTTACTTGTTATACTATTTTCTCCATGTAGATGTATGGTTAGTGGTTTTGTTATTTTGCTATATCCTTGTATAAATTTCCTATAATATCCCACCTTACCTAAAAATGACCTTAATTCTTTCAGGGCTTAAGGTATCGGATACTTGTCTAATGTTTCTACTTTCTTTGGATCTACCGTTATCCTATTATGTGTTATTATATGTCCTAAATATTCGACTTGATTTTTAAGAAGTGTGATTTTTCATCAGAGATTTTCATATTTGCTTTATGTAATGCGTTTACTATTATTTTGATGTTTTTAATATGTTCTTCAGGTGTCGACGAACATATTAACATTTCGTCGAGCTTGGTATGTATTAAATACTCTTTGAGGTTGTGCATAATTGTAATTGTTCCTCGTTTGTTGTCTGGGTTGAAATTGATTTTGACTGAAGTTGTTATTATGATGACTAGGTCCATTATATTGGTTTCTTGACCATTGGTTTAAATTATTATTTTGCCATTGTGGTGGATTAAAATTAAAAGCGTTTGTCTTTTGTGGTATTATTCTATGTTGATTAGTTGGTCTTTGCAAAAAGTTATTTAAATTTTGTTTTTGCATTTCGATAGGTCGTCTTAGATTTTTATTTTCACTAGTTTGTTGTAATCGTATTTCGATTTATTTAGCACTTGTATAGGTTTTCATTAAGCTTTTATATTGATTAGTGCTAAAGCTGTTGCCCAAATTTTATTTTTTTATCCTTTAACAAATTGTGTTATAGATCCTTGTTCAATATATTTGTTATTTATTTCTGTTTGTAGAAGGTCCACTGTATTTTTAATCAGCTTCTTGTGCAGTGTCAATGTGTATTGGAAATAAGTGTGCAAGTCTTCTGTTGGTTGTTGTGCCAAGTTCTTCATGTGTTCTTGTATTTCATACAATGCGTTTGGGTCGTGATATAATGCGTAAAAAGCCTCCATAATACTGTAGAAGTTGAGAGGTGTGTTGTTGCATTCAAGTAACATATCTGCATGCCCCGTTATTCTTCTTCCGAAGGTTGTAATGATATTGTAGAATTGAGGTTTGTTCTGGAATACTCGGAGTGGTTCCATGACTTTCATTATATGTGACTTCCATATTGTATATTCTTCTTTGTTTCCTTGGAAAATAGGTAATTCCTTTATAACTTCGATTTGTACATCTTTTACATTCTGGTATTGCATAATGCCTTTTTGGTATTTTGTTGGAGTGGAAGTTTCGCTAATATTAGGAACATCCGTAATATTAACTCCTTGTCCTTTCTTTGTCCAATTTCGAGAACTGAGTCTGAATGTAGGATATTATGTAGTTTTCAGGAGTATGGACTGTAGCTGAAGGATTTATGTCCTCGTTTGGCATTGTCCACTTTGCTCCTTGACTCATTTTCTGAGTATCTGTCTTCGTGAAGGAAGATTTAAGGATTTTGGCTTTCTTTACTAAAGATTTCAGCTTAAGGATTTAGATGTCCTTCTTTATGCGCTTTGAAGAGTCTTAAGGATGCCGAAGTCCTGTTGTGAGATCTCCTCCTCCCCAGAAAAGAGCGGTTGAGCCCACAGTTAATTCATATACTTATGAATGATTAAAAAATATATATTTTGCAGAATATGATTTTTATACTTAGAAATTCACATACTTAATGAACACGTTTTCGTATTATGCTATGGGTTATATATTACTCGTTAAGCTGATAACATATTCATGTTTTGTGGCTTAGGTCTAAAGTCTAATTTTATTATTTGTTGTAGGCAAGTGCTTATCGTGCGGCCTACGCATGTCTTGCATTCAGGTAAGGTGTGGTATGAGTTCAAAGTCTTGTGTTTGATACTTTTGTTTATTTAATTAGGGTAGAACTGGCTTTATCAACGTTTCTCATATACTTGTGTATAAGTGTCGTTGATAATGGTATTAACTCCCGCTCCGACCCGGCTGCGAAACGGTTTTGTCGGCGCGTCGCAAAATGAGCTGTAACTCGGAAAATAATTGGAATTTCAAAAAATTCTCTTATGGACATTTTTTTGAATATATGAAAATATGCAAAAAAGATCGATTTTTTCGAATTTCTAAACCAGAATACTCCCTTAATCCGTACGGAGCATAATAGCAGAACCAGTCAAAAACGCTTCTCCCTTCCTTCCTTTTTCTTGCTTATCGAGCAAAATATGTGAACAGTTGAGCCCGTGGTAAAAACGCAGAAATCAGCCATCTTTGTTTGTTTTCATTTGAACAATGTTGCTATTGCCCAATACAAATATATAATTTTGAGCACATCTATGTTTTCAATTACAATTTTTTACAATATAAAATATCAGAACTGAAAACAAACTATTAAAAATAGTTTATATATTTAGAAATAAAAGCATTCGACTCTGATTTTGAGTTATTTTAAGAAAATTTCAAACATATTGAAACGTATTGAACATATTGAATTATAAAAGTTGATAATTACTACAGTATATCGATATTGGCAACCCTGCGTTGTGAGAGAGCAATCTGCTGCCACGTTTCTGCGGCAAAAATTCAAATGTCGTGAATTCTCACTTCATCCCACGTCAAAGAGAGAAGGGAGTAGCGTTTTTCACTGTTCACTTACATTGCTATAAATCGTAGATGTGCGGGTGTCTTACAGGCAGGTCGTGCATTTGCATTGAATAGAAAAATTTCACAAAACAAAACGATGTTGGCCAAGTTTTAAGAATCTTTCAAGAACTTATGCTGTGTGATTTCAATGTCTAACTAAATTTCCGCCCTCTAAATCCACCACTCCTACAGTCCACTCATTTAACTAAATAAATAAATATATTGAACATGAAAAGACGCAAATCGGGTAGCAAAAATACCACGGTTATTCAAACGCAAAGGAAAATTGCTAGGCGAGGTCAATAAGACGAGACCAATTGAAAGGAAAATTATAACAAATATATGCCATTATAATTACAAAGAAAGATGGCGCTCGTATGCAGATATTCTGCGACTTTAATGCGTGGTCAACTGCATGGGGCAGCAGCTGCACACAACGTTGCACATTCAAGAATTCCTGAATACTTTCCAAAAAGGGAGTAAGGTATCCATAATTAATATAATGTTCGGTTAGAAGACACATTAAGGGAACGGTGTCAAATATATACACGGAGTTTCCTGCTCACGAGAATCGGAACTCCTTTTTTGGAGCACTTCTCGGAAAGTGGAAAGAACATGATTTCGATACAGACACATGCTACAAACCAGAACAAGTGGAATGAGGAAATTATGCTGGGAAAGCGCTATCACTCAGCTAGATAACGCCTATAGAGTATCAAAGGTGGATCGAAAATCTTCTTAGATAATCATTTGAAAGCCATAAGAAGCTCCTGACATCGGCAATTACCAGAAACAAAATTTCTTGGTTTGAAGAGCTCTGTTCGCGCCTATCTGGCATCATCTTTCTAAACATATGTTTGAAGCTTCGTGGTAATAAAGGAACTTGACCGCATAGCACGCTTTTCGTTTCAATCCGCGTTTATAAAATTCATCCTCCGCGAACGCTATTAAAACTCAACATATTTTAACAAGACATAATGATATTCCGCAAATTCGCTATTATTTTCAATATTTTTTCGCATTTTTAATATTAATCATGTCTACGGCTAAAACTCGCGACTCCGCGCTAAATGCTATCAAACGCTATTTGCAATCTAGCAAATTGGACGCTCTGTCGGTAGACACTGATTGTTGGAGGAGCAATGGATTCGGTTTTGCGTAGCACAACAAGAGGTGGAACTCACATGTGGCGACGAGAATGTTTCCATAGAGGAGCAGGCACGCATAAAAGGTGGGGACGACACAGCTATAGTGAGCCGTAACAAATGCCACATTTTAGCATCAAGAATATTAGCGGAGCATTTAAGTTCTGTCGAAGAATGACTAGCGAACTGGCGTATAAATGTGAATGAACAAGTGTAAGCATATTACATTTTCGCTAAGACCAAAGATGTGGCCGGCAGTAAAAATAAACAATATTTTAGTACCACAAGCGAACGAAATAACATATTTTGGTATCCACCTAGATAGAAGGCTCACGTGGAGAAAACACATATCTAGTAAAATAACATGTATGAAGATTAGAGCTGCAAATTGAAATAGGCTTTTAAATAAAAACTCTAAACTTAGCCTAGACAATAAAGTGTTTTTATATAATGCGGTCATAAAGCCGATTTGGATGTACGGCATTCAACTGTGGGGTACGACCTCTGCAACTAATATTGATATATTACAAAGGTTCCAATCGAAAATGCTTAGAACAATTACGTGTTCACCGTGGTACATGCGTAACGAAAATATCCATGAAGACCATGGTATCCCTATGGTAAAGAAAGAAGTAGAAGACAGCAGAATTAAATATATATCTAAGCTTGGAGATCACCCAAACCCTTTTGCTAATTTGGTACATTCCTGCGATCAAACACGCCTTAAAAGAAGAGACATGCCTGCGTATTAAAGAGCAACGTATCAGTAATACAGTTCAATCACTTGCTTGAGCCTGTTTAGTTTTTAAATAGATTTAAGATTTTAAAACTTATTGTTAGGCTTAGAAAAAAAGCAGATTCAATAAATAAAATAATTTTGAAAAAAAAAAAAAATATTCTAGTCCTTCGAGCCGGATATCATCGCATATTAATGATATTTCGCAAATTCGCTATTATTTTCAATATTTTTCCGCATTTTTAATATTAGTCATGTCTTCGGCTAAAATGCGCGACTCCGCGCTAAATGCTATCAAATGCTATTTGCAATCTAGCAAAATTTTGGTAGACACTGAGGTAATAACTACTTACCTCCAATTGGTGGAGGAGCCATGGATTCGGTTTTGCATAGCACAACAAGATGTGGAACTCACATGTGGTGACGAAAACGTTTCCATGGAGGAGCAGGCACGCATACAAGGTGAGGAGTGGTACAGCACCGCCAAATCTAACTTGAAACCCCTGTGCGCAACTCGAAGGTAGCAGACATTGCAAACTACCGTTCACGATTCAACTGCTCCTGTACCGCTGCCAAAGCTACAGTTGCCGTCATATAGTGGTGATCCCACTCAATGGCTTCCTTTTCATGATGCTTTTTGCTCACTCATTCATACGAATGTTAATTTGTCGGACGGACAAATATTACACTATTTACGAAACTGTTTGAATGGGGAAGCATTCGATTTGATGAGTAGCTTAGCAGTATATGATAACAATTGCACTGAAGCTTGGGACTTATTGACCGCGAGGTACAAGGTCATGCGTGTCATGGTGGACATCCACATCAAAGCACTCATGGCAATTGGGAGTGCAGCTAAGGATACTGCTAAGGGAAAAAAGCAAGTGCTAAATTCTATACTTCAGCAAGTTGGTGCCCTACTTTCACTCGAACGACCAGTGGAATTCTGGGATGACTGGCTCATTCACCTAACCGTTTCAAAGTTAGCACATGAAACCCGGAAGCAATGGGAGTTATCGCTCGCCATGGACGATCTACCATCTTTTTCTGTTCTTCGAGAATTTCTTGAAAACCGCGCACGCTCACTGGAGATGGTACCATTACTCAACATTACCGCAAATAAAACAACAACAATAAAGAATGTTTTCCTTACGGCATTTACAGATTCAGAAGTAAATATCGCTACATCAATCGCTACTAAGGGGCCGCATTGATCATAAAATCTACGTTTGCTCACAGTTTAGCCAACTCGACTTCAAGGGTAAACTAACTGCTATTAAGAAGCTACGTGTATAAATTGTCTCAGTAACGACGTCATCATACCCTACTTCACGAAATTTTTGCCAATCAACCGGCAAAGCTCAATGATCTTTCAAATGAATAACGTTTAAATGTAATCGCACACTACGCCGACGCTAACCGCGTCATTGTACTAGAAACCGCTGAAATTATGGTACAAGATTATACCGGTCGTTGGCAACCCAATCCCGCACTTCTTGACAACGATTCGCATGCCTCATTCATCACCGAGGCATGTGTCCACGTCTTCGCCTTCCTAGAACGCTGCCATCCATTCACGTCACTGGGATTGGGTAACTACAAGGAGGCCGTGTAAATGAAGAAGTTACATTCTCCATATCAGCGCAAACGCTTGATACTAAATTTCAAGTAAGTACGCTCATCTTACCGAAAATTACTAACGATCTTTCAACCTCCGCTTTACCGACAACTTCTTGGCCGCATCTTACGGATTTGCCACTAGCCGACCGCTATTATTCCCAGCCCGGACCAATAGACATTTTAATTGAAATGGATGAAATGGACAAATTTCTACTACACGGACTCCATAAGGGTGAACGGGGTACATCAATGGCACAAAATACTGCATTCGGATGGGTACTGTTTGGCAACGCTGGCAATTTACAAAGCCCACCGGTGAACATTTCGACTTTACATTCCGACCTTCATTTAACTCAACTCATCCATAAGTTTTGGGAACTCGAAGAACTACCCGCCCGCAAGTTCTTTTCACCTGATGAATCTATGTGTGAGAAACTATACGACGATACGACCGAGCGCGCATCGGATGGTCGCTAGATTGTTCGTTTAACTTTGAAGAATAACGTATTGATAGGTGAATTACGAGAAGCAGCTATTCGAGCATTACTCCGCATGGAAAGAAGATTTACAGTTAACGAACAACTGCGCAAAGAGTAACTATGTTTACGGATGAACTCACCTCTATGGGTCACATGGAGCCAGCTGAGACGACAACAGATAAACTCTACTATATGCCGCATCACAAAGACCACAAGTCAAACAACAAAACTTCGAGTCGTTTTCAACGCATCTATGAAGTCAACCTCTGTGAATTCTTTAAACGATGCCCTCATGTTAGGCCCAGAGCTACAACAAGATCTATTTTCTATTTTGGTTCGCTTTCGCACTCACCCTTTCGGAATCAAGGCCGATATCGAAAAGATGTGCAGCCAAGTTTATGTCGCTGAACAGGACACAGATTGGCGTTCGAATTCAGCAGATCCAGTTCGTGATTGTCGTCTTTTAAGGGTCACGTATGGAGTCGCCTCAGCATCACATCTTGCTTTTAAGTCACTACATCGAGCCGCACTTAACGCGTCAAACGCAAGCAAGGAAGTCATTGAAGTTACAAGGTCAGACTTTTATATGGATGACTTACTATCTGGTGCTGATACATTTGATGTACTCGCTTTACTTCCAAAAAACATCTCCTACGCGCTCTCTGAAAGTGGGGAGCTAATTCTCAAATGCTTAGAGATATGATACCACACGCATCTAAACAAATTTCGCTTCTCTTAGACCGAGCCCTGTACAATCCGCTCTAAGATTTGGTTGCAGAAACTTTGGCAGTCAAATGTGGCTTGGGATGAACCAGTTCCATAAGAAATTGCGAGGGACCGGTTGGCACATCGTCGTGAAATACCACAACTATCAGTTAAGAACTAGCAAAACTTCTGACTCTCAGTATCACATTTTTACCGACGCATCAGAAGTCGCATACGCATTCGCACTTTACTGTCGCACACAATTTCCGGACGGTACGATTAAGGTCGTAGTAGTAGTAGCGAAAACAAGAGTAGCGCCTCTGAAAACTATTTCGTTACCACGACTCGAGCTTTGGGCAGCTCATTTGGGAGCAAAGCTAATGAAGCAAGTTCAATCAAATCTGAACCACACCTTCTCAAAATTATACGCATGGACGGACTCAATGATTACCTTAGCGTGGTTACAAGGCAACCCTAGCCGTTGGTCAGTATTCGTAGACAATCGCGTTGCTGCAGTACAAGATGTTCTACCAGGAACACACTGGAGGTACGTTGCGTCAGAGCACAATCCCGCTGATTGCGCCTGAAGGGGCATATTACCATCGCAGCTCCTCACACATCAACTTTGGTGGCATGGTCCGCAATGGCTACATGAGAACAACAGGAACTGGCCGATTTCTGCACAATCACATACTACAGATCTCAAGGTAAAATCTAGCAAGGCTGTAACACTGCTGACGCTAACTACTGACGATTGGGACGATGAAGTATCATTCATTCAGCAAACTTAAACGCATCACCGCTTATTTATTACGCTTCATCAATAACGCAAGGGCTAGCGCCGGGATACGAAAATCCGGCAGCTTGTCTTGCGCTGAAATTCAAAACGCTGAAATAACATTGGTAAAGTATACTCAATTTATTGTTTTTAAAAAGGAAATTTCTAATTGCAGAGAAAATAAGCCAATACATACACAAAGCAGCCTAGAAAGACTACAACCTTTTCTAGACGTAAATGATTTCCTACGAGTAGGAAGCCGCATCAAAAATGCACCGCTTTCGGATTATGTTAAACACCCTATAATAGTGTCGAAAAAATCACCGCTCGCTAAATTAATCGCAGCAGAAGTACATCTTTTAACATTACATGGTGGACCTCAGATAATGCAAGCCGCGTTGCAACGAAGAGTTTGGGTGCCAGGCATTCGTAACCTCGTCCGTGGTATATATCGAAAATGCATTCGTTGTAGACGTCTGAGTTGTCAAACATTACAACAACTCATGGCTGATCTGCCTCCAAGTAGAGTCACTTAACCAGATGTTTTTTACATAGTGCAGTCGATTACACTGGCCCTTACACCATGAAGTTTACGCATGGAAGAGGTGCAAAATCTACAAAGGCATACATATGCTCATTTATTTGCATAAGTACTGGCGCAATGCATTTCGAACTTGCTGGAGACCTTTCTTCAATTGCTTTCATCGTTGCTTTCAAACGCTTTACTAACCGGAGAAGGTACTGTCAGCACACTTACTCTGAGAACGGCACTAACTTCGTGGGTGCTGAAAAGAAATTACGATTAGGCTATGAACGGTGCATTCGCGATGACAGAATGTCATCATATTTCGCAAACGCCCAAATATTTTGGCTTTACAATACTCCAAACACTCCTCGCATGGGTGGCTTCTGGGAGGCTGGTATAAAAAGTATCAAATATCATCTTAAGCGGGCCTTAGATACTTCGCTTCTAACTTACGAAGAATTTGCAACAGTACTGACTGAAGTTGAAGCCTGTGAAAACTCGTATTTGCTTTATTCCTACAAATGTAAATGACTTTGAAGTCCTCACTCCTGGACACTTTAAGATTGGTGAACCGCTAAAGGGACTTCCCGACCCTGACTTCGAGGTCTT
This sequence comes from Bactrocera correcta, assembly GCA_027475135.1. Lineage (NCBI taxonomy): Eukaryota > Metazoa > Arthropoda > Insecta > Diptera > Tephritidae > Bactrocera > Bactrocera correcta. The sequence continues at coordinate 62,795,470 of CM050326.1, read as the reverse complement.
CAAGGGAACTACATTTCAACGTTGACAAATCATTGTGTCAATTAGACAGCACTTTTGGAAGATGATATTGTTATCAAATATGAAAGCAACGCGAATGGTCAATTTCGGGTTATAAATTTGAAGACATCAAACATATGTTTGAAGCTTCATGGGGCAGCAGTTATGTGCTTGCTATCAAACCAGCTTTCATTTTATCTCTTACTTCAACAAAGGAACTCGACCGCATAGCACGCTTTTTATTTCAATCCGCGTTAATAAAATTCATCTTGAGCGAACGCTATTAAACAAGCTCTGTGCAGCATTTATGGGAAAAGTTATCGAAAAATCATTTCCGAAACACGTAAGAAATATAAAGACAGCAATTAACAAACGTGAAACTAATACCATATGGTATACCGACGTCCTTCCCAATAAACCTTTCCATAAGCGAACGGCAATAGAGTTATAGAATAAGATTATTGTAATGATTTTTCGAAATCATTTGATAAGCAAATTTATGAAAGGTTTATTTAATTATAAAATAATACTTTTATAAACGTGCTTGAAAAATGATTCACATAGTAACAACATAACAAATATGATTGTAATTGACTTAGGCCTTGCTATAGTTTTGTAGCTCTGTTGTGTACGTGAAACTTACAAAAAACTTACGCTCGCTACAGTTTTGCAACAACCCTTGCAACAGACTTAGGCTCAATATAGTTTCCAAAGCTTACTGTTTCGTTTACCGTTATTCTGTCGCGCCGTTCATCTTCACATTTTTCATTGTCATTGTAAAATTTTATACGAAATGAATAAGGTGAGAGTGAACATAATATCTTAAAATTATTTAAAATGCCATATAAAATAAAACAGTGTGTTCGTAATGAGTCTAGTGAAGGTGTTAGTTTGTTATTAAGTGCAAAAAAGAAAAAAAGAATAATGAAGATGAGGATATTGCAACCAGCTCCAGTCAAAATGATTTTAGTGAAGCAAATATTATTTGTGATGAAATCAATGAAACAGAAAAAGAAATTTACAGTTCTGAGGAAAATGATAATGCTGAGCTGATGAACTGGCGGAAAAACTGTGCTCGAAAGGGACGAAACAAAAAAAGGTGTACGCAGTCTAAGTACATCGAAATCAATTAGAAGTAAATACTTAAATGTTTTTTTGAAATGTATATATTAATTAATTTTTTTTTTTTCAGATGCTGCCATTTCTATTGGAATCGGAGAGGATGAATTCATCCGGAACACAAAGTCTTTCTTCCAATTTGCCAAAACCGCCAAGAAAGCAAAGAAAAATAAAAATAAAAGAAAATTAGCTCAACTGTAATCTCAAATGAAATGAAATACATAAGAAATAACAAAACAACAATTTAAAAACGCTTTCTATTTTAAATTTTTCAAAAGCTTATAAAAATTTTGCTAAACTAAGCTTATTGTAAGCATGTTTAGAAAACTATTTCAGTAAGTTTGTCCTATAATTAGACTTTTAAGCTTGTTGTATACTTCGACTACTAAGCTTATAGCGAGGGATCGTTTTTCTTTATTCTATAATTATTAAAGAGCCTTTTACAACAGTAGTCACTACAGTTTCCTAAGCATAAGGCTTAAGGCAGCAAGCTTGTTACAAGTTATTTCCAAAGCGTTTTGGTATGTTTGGTTATAGTGATAGCAGTAGTTTAACAACTAGATGGTGTAAAAACAAATGCAATAAGTGCATAAATGGTCTACGCCCTTGAGTTTAGAAATGGCTGAGCACAAAACAGAACAGCCACAAATGAAATATCTCTATTGTTTATTTTTTTAATTAATAGAACAATATTTTTTATGAAATAAAATACTTATAGCGAGTATACACGTTGAAATTACCCGCACCAGAAGAATAAAGCGGGGCCGATGGACTGCCGGCCGAGTTATTCAAACTCGACGGCGAAGAACTGAAAAGGAGCATACATCAGCTTCTTTGTATAATATGGTCAAAGCATGCCCGATGATTGGAACTTAAGTGTGCTCTGCCCAATCCACAAAAAGGGAGACCCACAATCTGCGCCAACTACCGTGAGATGATCCTTCTCAACATCGCGTAGAAGGTTATATCGAGCGTATTGTACGAAAGATTAAAACCCACCGTCAACAAACTGATTAGACATTAGATTAGAAAATCAACAACTGACCATATATTCACCATGCGCTAAATCTTGGAAAAAACCCTTTTAGTCGATTTTAAAGCTGCTTTTAACAGCACGTTAAGGAGCTTTCCTATGAAGGTATGTTTGAATTTGGTATCCTTGCAAAACAAATTCGGCAGTGTGAAATGACGTTGAGCAACACTAAATGCTCCATCAGAATCGGGAAGAACCATTCCGAGCCGTTCGACACCAAACGAGGTTTCAGACAAGGCGACTCCCAATCGTGCCGTTTCTTCAATCGGCTGCTGGAGAAAATAGTTCTAGCTGCATAACTAAATAGAGAAGGTAAGAATATTCTATAAGAGCGTACAGCTGCTGGCGTACGCCGATGATATCGATATTCACAATTGAAATTTTCTGTCGATTTCTTGTGGTTAATTGTAAAATTATGCAATGCTAAGGACGCCATTACTATTTGTTTAAAAACTTTTACATTTTAAACGTCAATATATTTTAGATTGCGAAACTTTTTCTTCAATGTCTGGAAGGCCTGTTCTGCACACGCATTTTGTGAGAGTTGGTTTCAGTTATTTAATCATCTTACCTGAATTACAATGGAGGATGTTCCTTTTCTGCTTTAATAACTAATTCCATTTCTAAAGGGTTGCGGGATGCGAATATATATCGTACAATTTCTGCAAAATATAATTGTACGTGTTGTGAATATAGCTCCAAATCTATGAAGAGTGCATTTAATCTAACCTTAAATGTTGTTTTTTCCATACGAAAATGGGGAAAAAAAATTAGCGAGGAGGAATATTAGGAATTTAATAACCTTTAGAAATTGTTTTCTCTCTTTTGGAATTTATGTCTCATATTTTCGTTTGGTTAAGCCAAGTAATGTCACTCTTTGTATTTTCTTTTTATTTTTTATGATTTTATAGGAGTTAGTACGTCCACTTTCAAATTAATCTAGAAAAATTTATTCTATTAGGTTTATTACATTTACCGCTACAACAAAGTCGGTGGCTTTGCAAACAATGGTTTCAATTGTCAGAATTGATGCAAAGCAAATTGAAACAAAGCAGTAGGTATTGCATAAATCAGGTATTGATATTGCATCAACATGCAACATGCTAATCTGATGAACTCGAACTTAAAGTCGTAGTGTAATCCTCAATTTATTTGTATTATGTTATGTTCTGTTATGTATGTAAATTGAGTAGAAATTAGTATTACAGATGTTCACAATAGGACCATAGCCACGCCACAAAATGAAGATAGCCAGAAAACTATAAAGGCTTAAAACTATACCAGAAATCAAGTTGCAAAACGTTAATTCATGGAGGACAAAGAACTAAGGAGAAGCATTTGTGGTTTGAAAGAAAATACACCTACATTAAATTTCACAGTCAAGATAAGGCTTAAGGCTGCATAAGAGCCGGTGTAAAGAAAATGTAAATGGTCACCAGAAAAACATTTCGCATTGTAACCAAAAAGCTGTCAAACACATACCAATTGGCAACGCAAGTTAAACTGCACATTTAGTAGCAAAATTTTCATCGACTCAGTTTGTGAGCGCAGTTTATATTGAGCTGTCCGGGTCAAATTTGTTAGTGAGTGTATAGTAATCAATCACCAATAAAGTTATTGGAATAAAACGTTGTGAAGATAATTCCGATTTTTCCAGTTAGTAGCATAATTTTCATCGATTCAGTTTGTGAGCGCAGTTTATATTGCGCTGTCTGGGTCAAATTTGATCGTTAGTGTATACTAATCAATCACCAATAAAGTTATTGGAATAAAACCTTGCGCAGATGGTTCCAATTTTTCCAGTTTTGAAGTCTAAATTCAAATATCTGTAAAACTATAAGTTTGTGGCGGGAGCTGCATATATTTTTTTAATCTGGAGAAGCTGCTCTATCCTTTCAGTCCTAATGAGGATATGGAGACCCTAATTGACAACAAGTTCACCTTTTTGATGCACATAAACAGAATAACTTTGCTATTCAATACGATACCTTTATCAACATAATTAAAAACTACAATATAAATTCTGCAACTCTTTGTCGTTCCATCCATCCAATGAAGGCATTTAAAGTCAAAACCCCAAATGCTCGATCCAAGTTCGCTTACCTAGGGTCTTTTATAGAGTAGTAAATGGGCAATTTGATGTACCTGACATACGTCGAAGATTCCAGTTTTCGCTTTTTGGTTCTTCCAAACATTTTCAAGGAAGCACATAACAGGATATTTTTTCCACTCTCTTCACTCAGACATCGACTTCTATGGTGGTGTATATCCATAATCATTAAAAATTCCAAAAACATAATATTTTCATACAAGTATAACTCATGCTTAATTATTTGACGAAAATTAATGTTTCGTTGGTGTTGCCTACCTAGAACTTAATTAATTCACAGAAAAATAAACAACTGAAATTTTTTAAACGAAAAATCAAAACATTTCAATCAAGTTATCGAAAAGGTGAATTACTTTTAAAAATGGGCATCATTAGTTTGATTTAGTATAATGAAAAAATGTTCAGGGTAAAACTGATGAAACATGTATCTATACGAAAAAACCTCTTTATGTTCGAAACACTTCCCACAATCCCTTAATTTTATCTTTAGCGTTTCGAAATTGTACCTTACCTTCTCTAGTTATGAGCTTCTATGTTTTGTACATACAGTGGCGGACAAAAATCTACCACAACCCCTGTTTAATTGAATTGGATAATAAAGCAACCAGTCCTTAACAATTTGCGCTGTATGCTTCGGATCGTTTTCTTGTTGAAAGATTCAACCGAAACTGATCTCCAAATTATCCACTGAAGATTTTTTTTTTTTTTTTTTTTATTTTGTTCATACATTGCAACTAGTTCAAATAAAATACAGGACTAACAAGCAACTTGAATATGACTTAAACATTTAATTACAAAATCACAAAACTACTATAAGAGTATTGGCTAATTTAAAAGATCGTTGGGTTTGAGGCGTTTGAGTCGTCTTGGTGGACCATCTCCAGAAGTTAACATAGCTACTTCTTCGTTACAGTGCTGTAGCAATCTTGCACTATGTGCTGTTGCAATTTTTGATATTTCTGCATTAACCGAGTTTACGCCTAGATCACGCTCTATATCAGCACATCTACAATACCAAGGCGCTTTGACAATTAGTCTTAGTACTTTGTTTTGGAATTGTTGGATGACTTTCTTATTGTTTGCGTTAGTACATCCCCAGAGTTGTGCACCATAGCTCCATATCGGTCGGATTATTTGTTTATAGATAAGTAACTTATTTTCGATGGATAACACTGATTTGTTACCGATTAACCAATTGTAATTTTTGAGTCGCATGTCCAGCTCCTTACGTTTGTTTTTTACATGAACTTTCCACCGTAGCTTAGTGTCAAGCGTCATTCCTAAGTATTTAGCGGAATTAAAGTACGGTATTCGAGCACCGTCTATGAAAATTGGTAAATTCTGTATCTTGTTGTATGTGAAAACAATGTGTACAGACTTAGCTTCATTCAGCTTTATCTGCCATTTCTTTGCCCATTGTACGACTTTATTTACAGCTTTTTGGAGATTATTAGTGGACTCGTGTTCACTACTACCAACAGCAAGCAACGCGGTATCATCTGCGAATGTGGCTGTTGTATAATTGCAGTCTATTGGCAGGTCGTGCGTGAATAGAATATAAAGAAGAGGGCCCAACACACTACCTTGTGGAACTCCTGATTTTATTTCCCTAAGATCAGAATATTTGTCCCCTTGTTTAACGCGAAAGTAGCGATCAGATAAATACGATTTTATGATGTCATAATACTGTTTCGGTAAAATTAGTTTCAGTTTCGAAAGCAGTCCTTTGTGACAAACTTTATCAAACGCTTTTGCAACATCCAAAAACACGGCAGAACAGAATTTTTTTTCCTCAAAGGCTTTTTCAATAACGTGTGTTATCCTGTGGATTTGATCAATCGTAGAATGGTTGGCTCGAAACCCAAATTGATGCGCTGGAATTATGGTTTTTCGTTCAATGATTTTATTGATACGTTTTATGAGAATTTTCTCAAATAGCTTCGATATTATCGGTAGAAGTGATATGGGCCTGTAAGATGATACATCATATCCTGGTTTTCCTGGCTTTGGAATCATGATAATTTCAGCAATTTTCCAATAAGTTGGCACGTATTTAAGATGAAAAGCTGCGTTAATAATGTTGGTAATTTTTACTACACTTATTTGAGGAAGCTGTTTTAGAACCTCGGCAGTAATCAGGTCGTAACCGGGGGATGTTTTGTTTTTAAGGTTTTTGATTTCCTCACTTAGCTCACTGCTTGTGCAACATGGGATTTTTTCGTTCTCTTGACTGGAAGCAGTAGGATAATCAACGTGTGTTTCATATGGGGAGAATATTTTTGCTAAATAATCCGTAAATACTTCTGCTTTTTTTGAATCGTCTCTGGCCCAGCTATCAGCACTTATTTTAATGGGACATACTTGAGTTTCTGGTGTTTGTAGTCTTTTACAGCTCTTCCAAAGAGAGTAGTCGGAATTTTTTCCATTGCTTAGGGAACGAAGATATTTTGTGAAACTTTCATTTTTGAACGTCTTAATTTTCCGATTAAGATCTTTAGAGACTTTATTTAAAATAGATTTATCAGCTGGGCAACGAGTTTGATGCCACTTACGTCGTAGCTTTCTCTTTAATTTAATAGTTTCCCTTATATTATTAGGATATTGAGAGTTTACAGCAATTTCCTTTAATTCCGGTGTACTTTTCCAAGCTGCGTGTTGTATACTTGTTGTAAAGTGTAAAATTTCAGATTCCATCTGGTCTATATTTAATATAGAGTCATATTTACTTTCGTAACATTCCATCATTGTTCTAAAATATTCCCAGTCTGTACGTTTATTGTATAAGGCCGCTGTTTTGTCTTTAAAGATGACGGTTTCACTATAGCTTAAATAGATTGGGGAATGATCCGAGTTAAGATCATAACCCTGATGGATCGACAAATAATTCCGGGATATTTTGCCAACAATGAAAAAATCTATCAGGTCTGGAATCTTTTGATTATCTGATGGCCAATATGATGGTAAGTTCGTCGAGAATGCGTAACTTCCGGTTGACTGCAGTGCTTTATAGAGTTCTCTCCCCTTTGTAGTCGTAAGCCTTGAGCCCCAGTGCGTGTTCTTTGCGTTGAAATCTCCACCCATTATGAATCTATACCTGTGTCTGTTTATTAAGTTTTGGTACTCTTCAAATTGGATTTGATGCCTTGGAGGACTGTACACAGAGGTAAGTGAGAGTGGACTTTTAACTCCGTAAATAGTCACTGTTGTAGCTTGAAACTTATCAGTTGAAAGTTTTTCTTCCTCAAAATGTTTGATTGTACTTTTGATTAGAATTGCGCTTCCGCCACGGGCACAATTGCTAGGATGAATTGTATGGTAAGTTTCATAATTTTTAATTTTAAAATAGGTTTGTGACGTAAAATGTGTCTCCGATACCATACATACGTCAACATTTTCTGAGTTCAGTACAATTTCGATTTCATTCTTATGTTTGATTAATCCATTTGAGTTCCATAGAAGAATTTTTATAGATTTAGACATCTTTGGTATTAAAAAGATATTTTTCAAGCTTGCTTAAGCGATTTTGTAGAGAAGTGTTGAATTCCTCTTGTTTATTAAGTTTCTGTAAGATCTGTGATAAAATGCTGTTATTGGATATACGAGTATTATCATTATTATTTGTTTTTAGAACATGAGCAAAAGTAAATTTATTGGATGTTTCAGTTGTATTTTTCGGATCTTCTTGTTGTTGATGTTCATTTTTTTTTGTTCTAAAGTCTACAGGACCTTCTACTTTTTGGGCTAGACCATCATCTTTTTTGTGGCCAATTGTGTTAGCTCGTATTTTCTGTAATTCTTTGGCAACAAGGCACCCTCGATAGTTGGCTGGATGTGCTTCCCCACAGTTACAGCATTTAGGCTGCTGGTTTTCTAATTTCGAACACTCTGATGTTTTATGCTTACCGGCGCACTTAACGCATCTTGGTTGTTTGCCACAATAGTTTTGTGTGTGGCCAAATGACTGGCAATGTTTGCATTGTGGTATCATCTTCGGCAGTTTTACCGGTTCAATAGAAACAATTGAATTTAATATAGTTTTAGTTTCGTAAATCTTTTTTATGTTCTCCATGGGATCGAATGTTACCAAAAACATGTCGAGGGGAGTTTTAGTTTTCCATTGAAGACGATTGACAGCACTCAGTGCATTTAATCCTTGCTGTTTTAGGTCATCAATAATCGATTTTGGGTCATAAGAATAGTGCAAATTTTTTACAATAACTCTAATTGGCCGCGTTTGCTTATTCTCAAAGCTATACCAAGATATATTTCTACACGAAAGTGCTTTCGATATGCATCTATAGTCCTCTACGGAGAAAGTATTTACTTTATATATTCCATTATTCAAAAGTTTAATAGTAAAATTGCTTTTTGCTTCTGATTTAGCAATAGCATATAGTTGCTGATAATTATTACCGTTGGCATCTTCAGACACCATAATTGGTGGAGGCCGCGTACTTTTTTTTGGGGTAAGCGGTTTTGATATGGCGTTATTTGTTTTTTCCTGAAGATCAGGAGAATATTCCGCTTTTCGTTTTTTGGCTGGTCTTTTTTTTAGAATCCATTCCGTTTCTCTAGCTAGTTCTTCCTCATCCGTTGAGAATTCGACTTTATTTTCCAAATTCTGAATTTTCTTCACATCAGTGGACTTAAGCTTTATATTTTCGGCTTTTAAAGTATTTACTTCGACTGAGAGTTTTTTACACATTTCTTCCATTTCCTCTAGCTTTTTTGTTAGTTCTTCTATTGTGACATCTTTTTTGGCAGTTTTACTTAATTTACCCCCTCCTGGAGGTGGTGTCTTGATAATTGGCATAATTGGTTTTAAAATTTGCTTATAATTATATTCATATAAACAATTAAAAATATAAATATAAAATAAACAATACTGGCAACCCTATAAATACGTTGCCTTAAGAATAATGGTTGAACAAAATTTTTGGTATACTTTTAGGCTAAGGTAATATAAGAATTTTTTGTGGCGCCAAAAAAGTCTCCCAAACAGCTGATGTTTTTCTCCTCTGTGTCCAAAGAAAAGTGATATCGACGAAATGACAAACCTTCCAATCCAAATTAATCAGTGGTTGTAGGTCGCTGGTTCTGCACTCCAATACACCTGAATGCCGCGTTTTTTATTCTCCGGATTGATGAGCAGATTTTGTTTGTTTTCTGTCTCTTTTCACCAAAAATAATTAATTTTTTTTAGCACACACAATTATTCACTCCTTTAACTAGCAGAGTTGCCAATATGTTTCAACAGAGACTTATACTCATTTTACCTTAAAGAAAGACTAACTTTCCAACTCCAGAGACCACAATTAATGAATTCAGACTCATCTCTAAATAAGTACAGTATTGTCAGCGGGCCGAATAACAAGTGCGCGAATAGTGAAGTTTTCTTACTGACTGAGGCTGCGGTTTGAAGAGCAAAAAAAAAAAAAAAAAAAAAAAACTCGAAAATTGACACTGGATGGCAGACAATAAACTTAGAGCAGCCCCTAACTCCGCTCTTTCATCTTCACAAAAACTAGCCAGAGTGGATATCGATACTGACAACAACAACGAAAACCGGTTTGAGATACTTAGTAATAAGGAAAACGACAACAACAATGACAATAATGTAACCACTAGTAACGAAGAAGTGAGCGTTGAATCAGCAAACAGACCACTGCCAATCATAATACCAAATGTGTCAAATATTAGTGGAATGGTACTTGCTTTCTCTAAAGTCGTAAACAAAGCTAATTTCTACAAAACACAAGCAGATGGACAAACAAGAATAACTACAAAAACAATTGAAGCTTACCGCTCTCTTGTTAAATATTTGAATGAAAAGAATATGGAATTTCACACATACCAGATCAAGCAAGAGCGATCTTTTCGGGTGGTGATTAAAAATCTTCACCTTACATCTGAAATTGAAGATATTAAGAAAGAAATTGAAAATTTTGGTCATCGTGTAAGAAGAGTCAGCAACATTACAAGCCGTGCAGACAAACGCCCACTCCCCTTATTTTTCGTCGATATTGAACCAGCTAAGAACAACAAAAACATTTATGACATCAGATACTTAGTTAATGCAGTCGTCCAGGTGGTACCACCAAAGCAAAATAATTCCATTGTCCAATGTCACAGATGTCAAGAGTTTGGGCACACGAAAAGTTATTGTAACAAATCCAATGCTTGCGTTAAATGCGGCTCTAATCACAACACTACCGAATGTACCAAAGACAGAAATGCTCCTGCCAAATGTGCAAACTACCAGCACGAACATCCAGCTAACTATCGCGGGTGTCAAGTACACCAGTCACTGAAAATCAAATATAATGCTAGCAAAGCACGCACGATGGAGAGTCCGCTTGTTTATAATGCCACAGAATCCACAAATTTCCAAAAACAAAATTAATTTTTCAATAGCAAAACAAACAACATGGCCTCGTATGCTGATGCTGTAAAAACAACTAACCTCGATCAATTTTTAGAAAAATTGAGAAAATAATTAACGCACAGACTGTTTAGATAAATAATTTATTAGCAATAATCAATAGTTTATTGAACAAAGTATGCAACTAAACTTAAGAATAGCAATTTGGAATGCCAACGATATTGTCAACCATATTAACGAAATCGAAACATTTCTTAACAAAAATTGTATAGTTGTATTTTTAGTTGCGGAAACTCATTTTTCACAAAGATCATTTTTTAAAATTAGAGGATACGACATAGTTTATTGTAACCACCCTGGGGGTAGAGCCCGAGGCGGGTCGGTGGTGGTTATTAACTCAAAAATTAAATATGAACCATTGAAAGAAATTTGTTCACCTTCGATGCAAATTTCACGCATAAAAATCAAAACAAACACACGATCAATAGCTATTGGCGCTGGATACTTTCCACCCAGGCACACAATCAGTTGCATAGAATATGAAAATATGTTTAGCGAATTCGGTTCGACATTCTTACTCGGAGGAGACTTTAACGCCAAGCACCCTTTTGCTCTCGCTTAAATAATCCGAAAGGTAACGAACTATTTAAATGCATTATGAATAGGAATTTATCAGTTCTCTCGACCGGTATGCCTACCTACTGGCCATTGGATCCCACTAAAGTTCCGGATCTATTAGATTTTGTTGGGTACTCAGGCCTCTCTAGTAATTTGCTAAAAATTGAAGAAAACTTTGAACTAAGCTCTGATCACTCACCCTTAATTGCGGTAATCCAATCATCACCTATAATTATAAATTGTGACTCTACGTACTAATATTCCATCATTTTCTTACTGGTTAGACAATAATATTGATCTTAGTGTTAACTTAAGAACCACTGACCAATTAGACGGCTTTGTTGAAAAATTTAACAACGCCATTGTAGAAGCAGGTTTTTCTCAACTTCACAAGATACTTTTGTAGTAAACAGTACCTTTATCCCTGCGGAAATCAAAACCCTAATAAAGGAAAAACGATCGTTGAGGAAAATATGGCAAAGGACCCAGAATCCAAGTGACAAATTAATTTTAAACAGAGCTACTAAATATTTAAAAACAAGGCTTAAACAGTTAAAAAAACAACTCCCTTGAAACCTTTTTTAACCAACCTTAGCCCTAACGCAACTCGCTCTGCAACAGAAAAAGCCCAGGCTACGATCAGATAGACCACGCAGTACTAAAGTAACTGAGAAGTCCATGCGAGCTCTTACAATTATATTCAATGCCATACTAAGGCTTCAGCACTTTACTACAGCCTGGAAATGTGCAGAAATAATTATGATTGCTAAACCAAAAAAACCCGAAAACTTAGTTAGTTCGTATCGCCCCATAAGTCTACTGGTTGCTTTCTCAAAGGTATTCGAAAGAATTCTCTTACGAAGACTGATACCGGTATTGGAAAATTTAAATATAATTCCGGACCAACAGTACGGTTTCGCAGACACCACGGAACTCCTGAACAATGCCATAGAGTGTTTAATAAAATAAGATCAGCTTTAGAGCAAAAAGAATATTGTTCAGGTGCATTCCTTGATGTGCAACAAGCATTGGATAAAGTCTGGCGCCCCGGACTGCTTTACAAATTAAAGAAAAATTTACCTGCTCCCTTTTTCTTTCTTATTAAATCTTATTTAAAAGATAGACAATTTTATATTAGGGTTGGAAATGAGTACTCAAGAATGTATAAAATAAAATCAGGCGTACCACAGGGAAGTGTTTTAGGGCCAATTCTTTATTCGATATTCACAGCGGATATCCCAAAAAACAACGATGTTACGATAGCAATATTCGCTGATGACACTGCAGTCCTAACTTCAAATAAAGTGCCTTCAGAATCTTCTGCCATACTACAAAATTATTTATTCCAACTAGAAGACTGGCTCACGATGTGGAACATTAAACACATAAATGCATATAAATACATACATATAAATGTGTCCATGTTACTTTTGCCCTAAGAAAAGGTGATTGTCCTTCAACCAAAATTTTTAATACAGCCATACCTGTTAGTGATCATGTGAAATACCTGGGGTTACACATAGATAGAAGGCTTACCTGGAAATATTATGTAAAAGCGAAAATAGAACAAATTAGTCTAAAATTGAGAAGTCTTTATTGGCTTTTGGGTAAAAAATCTGTTCTTTCTCTTGAAAATAAACTGCTAATTTATAAAGCCATCATCAAACCTATTTGGGCTTATGCGATACAAATATGGCGCACGGCAAGCAATTCAAATATTGAAATAATACAGCGCGTTCAATCAAAAACTCTCAGGTCAGTTACAAAACCTCCATGGTATGTTTTAAATCATACTATTCACAGAGATTTAAAAATATGCAAAGTGAAAGATGAAATAAAAAAAGTTTAGTGAAAGATACAAAATCAGGTTAGAGATCCATCCCAATCCTTTAGCAGTGGCATTGCTGCAGGCACCCACTACAACAAGGTTAAAAAGAAAAGACATATTAAACTTGTAAACCAGCACGCATGCACGTAATGTAAATACATAACTTTAGCACAAACTAGTGTATGATTATGTTATTTTAACATAAAGAAAATAGCAAATAATTAGTATGTATGTAGTTTGGATTTTTATTTTTATTATACTGTCACTAAACAGAGGGTCACTTAATGAAGTAACACTCACAATTTGTTTGTACCTTAACAGCACATTTACTTATTGTCTATTAACATTAAGACAGGTTGTAAATTTAACTTGAATAAAAAAAAAAAATAAAAAATCTGTAAATAAAAGTTTTTCCCAAAATTCATATAATTTTAAACGAAGTTTCTGGCTCTTCTTTGAAGCCCGTTATCATTTAGAGTTTTCCTATACTTTCGGCTAGTTTCGCAGATTTTACTTTTGGTTTTTTGACTATTTCTTTGAGAATCAGGCTGAGAGACAGTTTTTTCGGGCGGCCACTGCGCGGTTTGTTTTCGGTGGAACCATTATCTTTGAAGTTTTTCAATTGTACTGTTGCTCGAATCAGGTTTAAAATTTTAGAAATTTCCCCAGATGATTTTTTTTTCCTTTTTTAGTTTCATCACCAAATTTCTTACATCAATTGATATTTCTCTTTGCGGAAAATACAGCTTTGCAAGTATTCAAACAACAACTAAATTTAATTAATGCCAAACAGTAAACGTAATGAAAGAAAAACGCTAACGGTACTTTACCGTTATCATAACAATGTACTAAGTTTGAGCTTCGTACTGTATGTAGACTTATGTCAACGCAATTTTTGAGTTTTCCTTTCGTAAATTTGTTGTTTTATGTTAAATATAAGATTTTTTTAGTTTATTGTTATTAGAATAAAATTGTATAAATACATTTTTCTAAAAAATTTTTGTACATTCATATCAGTGAATATAGAGGGTGTAGACCTGCGGCCACGCACAACTTACCATTAAAATCTTTCAACTCAGCGCCTATTTGGTGGCACTTTATATTGGTACTTTTTGCGGTGACATTGCATTATTTTGAAACATTGACATTGTATTTATTTTGAAAATTCTATATTTATTCTTCTAAATCAATTTCATCCCCTTCAAAGGGGGATGCACTTATGCCAACGGATTTTCCAATCTTCGAAACACTGGTTGTAGTCACTTTCCGGGATGGCCTTCAGTTCTGTCTTCGCTGCGGCTTGAATCTCCTCTATCATATAAAAACGGTGTCTCCGGAGCGGTCTTTTGAGCTTGGTGAACAGCCAGAAGTCGCACGGCGTCAGACCAGATGAATACGGTGGTTCCGGAACGATATGGGTTGAGTTTTTGGCGAAATGATCACAAATTACGAGGGCAGTATGGGATGGTGCATTATCGTGGCGTAAAGACCAAGAATTGTCTTTCTACAATTCCGGCCTTTTTAGGCGGATAGCGTTACGCAAACAAAGCATAACGTTCAAATAATATTCCTTGTTGACTGTTTGACCGGTTGAAAGGAATTCATAATGCACAACACAACAGTCAACATGACCTTGAGTTTTGAGATCTCGGCTCTCTTTTGGCACGATATTCGCTCGATTGATAGGTTGTTTCGGGGTCATAAGCATGGATCCAAGTCTCATCGCCAGTTATAATGCATTTCATGACATCCTGGTAGTCGGAAAGAATCATTTCACACGCTTCAACGCGACGCCTTTTTTCCAAAAAATTCAATGTCTTCGGTACCAGTCGAGATTTGACGCGCTTGAGGCCCAAAACATCCTTCAAAATGGTATTGGCTGAGCCTTTCGATATGCCAACTTCATCAGCAAGGTCTCTAATTGTTAATCGACGGTTTTTCAACACCAAGTCTTTGATTTGTTGAACGTGAGCTTCGTCGGTTGAGGTTGATGATCGCCCTGGACGCTCTTCGTCTTCGACACGTTCACGGCCGTCTTGGAACTCACTATACCACTTGTAAACAGTTTTTTTAGACATAGCCTCATCACCAAAGGCTTTCTGCACCATCCTCAACGTATTCGCAGCAGAAAATTGATTGCGTAAACAAAATTTAATGCAAATTCTTTGCCCAACAAATTTCGACATCGCAAAAAACGAAAAACTCACTTTTAGCAGCTCACAAAATGGCACGTATCTCAAACACTAATGAATATTTTGACAAGAAATTTGACATAAATGTGACTGACAGTACTACCAACCTAAAATAATTATCCAAATCTTTCAACGCGCGCAGTTTAAATTCAAATGTCACCTTATTTTTTGGGCACAGTAGTACACCGCCGCTCAACTGAATAGGTTCATGATCTCAGAGGTAGTCATTTATCTATAATTCGTAACCCAGTTTTCCGATTTACATAATTTTTTTCTTTAATTCTTACATCATATTAATATAAAATGCTGAAAAAGGTTTTTCAAAAACATATTATTTATTCCTTATTTATTTTTTCTTCAGAAAGGTTAAAAAATCAATGGTATTTTTCGTTCATCTGAATAGGTTCATTCTAAAAAAAATTAACATTATATAAGCAACTTAAGATATTTTTAAAATTTTTGGCACTTAGCTTATACTTAAGTTTTTCGATATAACTTCATATAAACGATCGGAAAGTGAGCTATACAAATTTTGCAGTATTTACAACGAAATTGTTGTCCAGACCGTTTTAATTGCCGCAACTAAAGTTGTTTTGCAATTAAAGGTCAGGTGAATATGGGAGCCATTCGAGCAAGTCCACATTTTGAGCCTTAAACCACTCTTTTACCACCCTAGCTGTATGAATAGGAGCGTTATCGTGCTGGTAAGTGCATTTTATTATGTGAAAAATATTGAAATAATGAGGAAACGCAGTCTGTATAATAGATTTGTACGTTCCCGCGTTAATTTCTTAAGTAACAAATTGAAGGTCGCAACTGCCAAGGACTCCACACCATTACGCCTCCCTCACAGCTATGGCGACGGCTCAGGAATTGCTTCTCAAAAAGTTACTCACAACATTTTTGCTTTTTCCAATTTTTTGATCGATTTTTCGATGGCTCAGACCACTTTCACGATAGGCTCCGATTAGGCCTCTTTCATACTCGGATAATTTTTCTCCGCGTCCATTTCCCCTTTAGTTTAAAGAAAATATATGAAAATAAAAATTTGTATCAAAAATGTGTCGCCACACCGCCAAGTTTTATCGCAAACTAAAAATCTTTCAGCTGAACCTATTTGGTTGAGCCAAAAAATTGCACAGAAATTAGCGAAAGAAATGGCAAAATAGAGTATGCAAAGTAACGGTACTTAGCGAACGGTTTTTAACTAGCGCACACTGATTGATACAAATACGCGATCAATATGTGATGAAAAAAATCATGAAAATGCAAGCGAATTTATGTGAATCTATTCAGTTGATCGGCAGTGTAAATGGCGTGTTATTTGTTAAAAATATTAAAAATTAAAAACAAAACTGATTCACTTGTTGACTAAATCGCGTGAAAGTTCGTAAGGGTTTCAAAATGAGCTCAAAATATAAGGGACTGACTCGGGATAAAAATATGATAATTTTTATTGCAAAGAGGATAAGTTGCAGTCATCTCACGGTTCTAAATTTATTAACAAAAAGTCCGGAAGATCGTTTGGATACCAAAAGTAGGAAAGGTCTAAGAAGGAAGATCACCAGCCGAACAGGTGACGTTATCTTCAGGATGGGTCTCATAGATCGATCCGAAAGTGGTGTGGAAATAAGAAGGGACTTAGAGCAACAAGATGACGTAAACATTAGTGTAAGGAAGCTTGAGGAATTCGGACTTTGCAGTAGGAGAGCAGCGAAAAGCCCCTTTTGACGCAGATAATGAGAGCCAAGAGGCTGGAGTGGGCACGGATGCGCAGAAATTGGACTGTAGAGCAGTGGCGAAATGTCATATGGTCGGATGAAAGTAAATTTAACTTGCACTGTGCCGACCATCGCCTGTACGTGCGACGTTTTGCGGTAGAGAGATTTAAGGAAAACTGTGTAATAAGGACCATGAAGCATCCTGAAAGCCTAAAGCATCTCCTTTATTATTTATTGACGGAATAATAAACGCAGAACGGTATAAAGAGGTTATGGCGGATAGCATTGTGGATTTTGTTGAAGAGCAATATGGGCATTCTTCCAATGCTGTCTTCCAGCATGACTCAGCTCCATGCCACCGCGTATAATCAGTAAGTTTTTTTTGTTATAACAAACTGCTACCAATCCCTAACCAATAGCTAACAAATTATTTAAATAACTTTTATAATTTATGTACAAGTAATGAAAATGTTCGCAGCATTCAACACATGGATAGGCCAAGAAACTCTACCGACTAGAACCCCATTGAGCACCTATGGCATTTTATGAAATGTAAGGGTGCTCAACATAAACCTAAAAGTAAAATAGAACTAAAAAAAATTGATAAAAGTATGGGAGGGAGAAATTTCAAGAGTGTTATGGCAAATCTTATCGAATCAATGCCTGCTCGCTTTGAAGCTGTAATACCTTCAAACGGCGGTTCGACACCATATTAGAACTTATACCATAATTAAATTAAATTTTTTCTTTTATAATTCTCGATTGAAGTACAAAGTTTTGTCGCGTCATTAATTAAAAAACAATTATAAAATAAAACGCTTGTGTACAAGCCTTTTGTGTTTTATTCATTAAACGAGACAAATTAAGAACTAAAATTATATCTAGGTAATTTAATATAATGTATTTGTGCTTATTAAATTCATTAAAACACAATATTTTTTAAAAAATTTCGAAGGATCGAAAAAATTTAAAAAAAATGTGAGAAATTAAAGTGATAAGTTGTGCGTGCAAGCAGGTGTATGTAGACTTTTGTCCCCCACTGTATAACTGTATACTGTTTGTTTACTCGTTCTTCATTACAGTACTCTTGCCACATTTTGCTACAGAGTATAAAAATTTGGTTCACCTAACGATTGTATGTATCACCTAAAACTAATCGAGATAGGCATAGGGTTATATATTTGGAAGTTTATTGTTTTATTTAAAGATTATTTAGAAATACTGAAATACTTATTTTGCAAGGTGAAAGGTTTGTCCGTGAACACCTCCGTTCGGGCGACTCAGCTTCAAGCAGGTGACATGAAAGCCATCAGGAGACATCCTGTTATAGTCCGAAATGCGGTGTTCCTGCGGATATTTAATCCTCAGACCGCTCAGATAGTTCATGGTTCACCTCTTCAGTTCTGAAATGGGCGTAGATTGTTTGATGTCAATATCCAACATTATAAGGACAGTCCTCTCGTAGGTAGACTTTTGATTGAGGCCACGAGCTACCTGAGCATTTATGACGCTGGGTGTAGCAATGAATCAAGTATTTTCTGTACTGGGGGAAGGAGTTATTGGGCGATAATTAATAGAATCTGTCGCTACAACAACGAGATGAGAAATACACATGCTATGGTGAGACAGCTCATCAAAATTATGAGCGCTAAAATGAAAGCAAAATAAGGCAATAAACTTTGAGGTATATATTGAAGACGACTAGGTTTTGTTCTATAACCCAATGGAGGTAGTTCATTTGGAACGGCATGCAACATTTAGTACCGCCAATATGTCTAATCACGATCAAACGATCAAACTTATTGAATTTTCGCACAAGAGCTTATAATAAATTTGTTCGTTTAAGGAACACTATGATAAAAACTCTCTAAAATTTTGAAATCGGTCGCAACAGCGTTTGTTGTAGAAAGGTAATAAAGTAGGGAACATAGCGACTCCAGTCTTTAAACGCGTTTTCAAAAAGGGTTTCCACTCAGGAAAAGTTTTGAAGATATCTAGTTCCAATTTGGAGAGAACATTTTTTAACGTCATTCGCTGTCCTACTATGGAAGCTGTTATTATTTTTTTTTGAAATCTTCACATTTTTTCTACGAAAAACTGTCAAAAAAAAGGGCAAAACACAAAACTTTTTGTTCAAACTGCTGACATTTAGTCAAATTTTAAAAAAAGAAAAAAGCTTCCATAGCGCGATAGCGACTTCTCTACAGATTAATAATCTGGAGGATGGAGTCATGTGTAGAAGTTCACGCAAGTGAGGAAAGTTCTCTGATCGCCATTCACTTGGGAGTGGCCAGAAACGATTCTTTTACATATGACTCAAGCAGCTCACGACTTCCGGTCTTTGACAAAGTATCCTCTGGGCAGCCTAAGAACATCCGTTTGAAGGCGAGCTAAAGTGAGAAGGCGAAACATCCCCTGCACAGGGTTTTGCGCCGGGTTTGGGACCCGCCTCGTACAAAAAACACCCCCAATGAAAAAACAACAATAGCCTCGGATGAGAGACCACCCTTTTGGTGTAAACTGACGTTGAGCAACACCCAAAGCTCCGTCAGGATCGGGAAGGATCTCTCCGAGCCGTTCGATACCAAACGAGGTTTCAGATTCCCTATCGTGCGACCTTTCAACCTGGAGAAAAAAGTTCGAGCTGCAGAACTAAATAGAGAAGGTACCAACTTTTATAAGAGTGTACAACTGCTGGCGTAAGCCGATGATATTGAAATCATCGGCCTCCACACCCGCGCCGTTAGTTCTGCTTTCTCCAGACTGGACAAGGAAGCAAAAGAAATAGATCTGGCAGTGAACGAGGGCAAGACGAAATATCTCCTGTCATCAAACAAACAGTCGTCGCACTAGCGACTTGGCACTTGTGTCACTGTTTACAGTCATAACTTTGAAGTTATATCTTGGAACTAGCGTAAACACCAATGTAGGATAACTCTTGCCAACAGGTGCTACTTCGGACTGAGTAGCAAATTGAGAGGCAAAGTCCTCTCTCGACAAACAAAAACCAAACTCTATAAGTCACTCATAGTTCCCGTCCTGCTATATGGTGCAGAGGCTTGGATGATGTCAAGAAGGGATGAGTCGACGTTGCGAGTTTTCGAGAGAAAAGTTATGCGAAAGATTTATGGTCCTTTGCGCGTTGACGATGGAACGATAAGCTGTACGAGATATACGACGACATTGACATAGTTTAGCGAATTAAAAGACAGCGGTTATGCTGGTTGTCCGAATGGACGAAAACACCCCAGCTCTAAAAGTATTCGACGCAGTACCCGCCGGGGGATGCAGACGAAGGGGAAGACCTCTGCTCCGGTGGAAGGACCAAGTGGAGAAGGACCTGGCATCGCTTGGAATATCCAATTGGCGCCACGTAGCGAAAAGAAGAAACGACTTGCGCGCGGTTGTTAACTCGGCTACAATCACGTAAGCGGTGTTTACGCCAATTAAGAAGAAGAAGAATAATCTTTTTGAAATCGTACAGGTTCTTTTTGTTTACGTGTCATTTCAACAATTTATTTAAAAAAATCATTTTGTATTCGTCTTGATTTAAACATTCAAAAAATCACGAAAATCCGTCATACTGAAACGATCTCTTAAGGACGAGTTGAAACAGGAATGCAACACTGAGAGTTGTTGTCCACGCTACAAATTTGTGTGTTTATTGATAAAAAAAAGCAATCAGCTGATGAATTTTAATCTTTACAAATATAAAAAAAGGAGAAGAGTAACTATAACAGCGAAGAGTCAGCGCATGACTCTAACCACCTCATTGCATGCGCAGCTAATCCTACACATCAGACATTCTTCTCTCCATGGTTTAACCCCGTGGAAACAGAGCATTTCCTGGACCTACCGTTGGTTGATCTCGCTGACAACTTATCTGAACCTAACCACCCTAACAGGGACTATTGCCGTTGCAACAACAACACGCTTCAAGGCGTAGTAAAGCTTAGCAGTCGACTGACAAGGTTACGCCGTTTGTTTTTGGTATCACCGGATTTCTGCTTCTTTAAGGTTTGTTAATTAAATTCAAAAATTTAACTTCTTTACACAGGTATACTGAATAACACTTCACTAATTCGTTTTAATATATTAATTCTATGTTATCTACAGTAACATTCAATGCACTGGGTGACCTTCTCTTAACTGCAAACGCGATGAATTCCTAGGGAACCATTTCCTCAATTTCATCCGATTAGAGTCGAATCGGTTCTTCGACGTTTGCTTTCGTTCTGGCATAGTACACCCAGTGAACTCGGCAAGAGGCCATAAAAATTTCCGGCTCCTGCAAATTCATCCTCGCCACAATTATAGGTGTTATGACTTGACACTGTCGAATACGTTTACACGCTCTGTTAGGAGGAAGACGAGGAGGAACATCGTGTCCTTTCTTCCTCTATTGTCCAGCTTTTGCCAATCTGAGATTGAGGTATCTCGGTAGACATATCTAATCAAACTAATCCGTTTAATTATGAAATCGAGGGATGCTATGCCTTTTAATTTAAATAGTTGTATTTTTTAACTTTAAATGGAAATATTTCAAAAACCATTATCTGGAAGTCCTCCTCTTACCATACAAACCACTTTTATCCACAAACCCTTTTAAATACAAATATATTAAAAACCATAAGGCGGAACTATATAGCTCTGCATAATCTGGATAAGCTTCTTTATCCGCCCATATCCATTTTACATTATACTTCGCCGGATTCTGTTCTTAATCTCAGCTCTTATTACCGGGTAATTAGAAATAATCCTGAACCCGTGAATTGTATTCTACTTTAGAATTAAATTATGGATCGACTTTAGAATACCGCACCAACATTTCGAGAATAAAAAGGTCGATCCCAAAGGAGGGCAAAATTCCTATTTTTTTGGCGCCGCGATCTGAAGGTACCGCAAACGCTTAGTTTACGAGTTCAAAAATTCCCAAATTCGAACATTTCAGCAAGCTATTTCACTACATTTAATACTCATAATTTAATTAAACTGTAAACATTTAAACAAATTCACAATTTCCAGTTTTTCCAGGTTTTATAAGAAATGCGTATCTTAAAAATTACTTTTCACACTCGTAGTGAATCATTTATAGTATGTGCTAACAATTATGAGGAAATGGAACGCTGTCATTTGATAATAAGAAAATATGAGCAATTCGCTAAAATTTCTTCTTTTCGCTATAATTTTATTTTTTATTTAACGATTTTAGTTCTATAAACTATATTTGAAATTAAAATGAGTATAAACAATCTTTCCATGCATATGGATATTTTTTTATTTAAACTTAATAAACAAATAAGTATTTTTATGTAATAGTAATACGCAATAAAATAATAAAATATTGAGCTTACCTCGGGTATTGGGTCGACTAGGATTATTTTTTTAGAGCGCGGCCAAACTACGCCAACTCAGAGAGGAGTATTACACGAACCCAGGGTGACTGAAGTACTCACCCTGGGTATTGGCTCGACCAGGGTTATCTTTTTGAAGCGCTGCCGAAGGCCGCCAACGCAGAAAAGAGAACTACGCGAAAGTACTCCAGTCACCCTGGGTATTGGGCCGGCCAAGATTATTTTTTTAGGGTGCGGCCGAAGGCTGCCAAAACAGAAAGGAGTACTACGCAAAAGTATTTCAGTCACTCTGCGTATTGACTCCAGAATATTAATTCTTTTTAGAGCAAAATGATGCTACTATAATATAAATTTCTAAAATATAACAATGTTATATTACACGATATAACTTTTATAGTTATGAGATAGTGGTTTACTTATTTGAGTTTATTTACAGTATATGGAAAAAGTGATCACAAATTAATTATAGGTTGAAAAATGTTGGAAATTTTTTATTAGTTTTAGTTGATATAAAAAAAAGAATCACGCGAAAATACAAACAAAGAAAGTGCTGTGGTTGGAAATCCTTCATATTTTGTGTTTAAGATGTGGCATCGCTTGTTTTCCTCATAATTGTAAACAATCTAACCTTTTCAACGATGAGTGTGCCAAGTGATTTTTAAATTAACAAATTTTGCTAAAAAATAACAAAATAAAAGTGAAATGGGAACTTGTTTCAATGTCTAAAGTTTATATTAAAATATACAAAGTGAAAAATGTGAAAAAATCTAGTGAAGCATTGAGAAATACCATGTGTTATTAACACAAATTTTTGAATTTTTACTCGGGAATATTAAAAAAAATATAAGTTTTACCAACATTATTTTTGCATATTCCTCCTTTGGAGAGGCTCCCTATCAGCAAATACCCCATTACATTACATACTCCACCTTGGTCAGGTGTAATAAATGCAACGGATGGAGCCATCTTTAGACTTGCTTAGGCCTTAAGAGTTAGTTGCCAACGCACTACTGCGACATTAGTTTCTACGGCTGTGCAATCTGCACCCAGTTCGCGAACTGCCCCGCCAATCACCCCGAGTGGCCAACAGAGAATCTCCACGCTACACAGGAGGTCAAACAGGTAACATAACTCCCATTCTGACCTTACCTTAGCTCGCCCGATATTATCATTGCTAGAGGTAGCCTGATAAATAGCATAACGTAGTGACATATGTTAATTCTCGCATCTCGCATTGTTTCCATGGACGTTAACTTAAACAAAGCTAACGGTGCCGGTTTCACGGAATTTACTAAGAACATCTCCAACGCTTTCCCGACTGGAAGAATTGCGAAACTCCGCCCTAATTTTCCAGCCGAATCAGTCGTTTTAGCTAATGAGCGCGCCATGCCGATCCCGGGGATCCCCGAATAAGGGATCAATTTGGAGATTCGGCGATTGATAAATCAACAAAAGTGTAGATAAGCTTTGGTCTCCTGCCAAGGCTTTGTCTAAACCGAAGAGACATGATGGCCGAATTTAAGTTTAGCTCAATGGCCATCTTCGGGCCCGAAGAAGTGCGCGAGCTACTTTAGCCAGCAATTTACACTGCACCATTCGGAAGAAAAAAGCAAGCGATGTGCTAACCGACTGTAGAGCATAATGCCAAATGACCGCGCACCACTTACTTTCACCGATGAGGAGGTTCAGAATGTCATCAACAATGCGAAATCGTTTAGATCCATTAGCAATAATGGAATCAACATGCTTAAAAGGGTAGTAAGGTTAATTCAAGCGAAAAAAGCATATTTTCAATACATTTTTTTGAAGATACAATCAATATTTATTTGTTTGTATAATTACAGCAAAATTATATGATATTTAACGAATATTTTGTGAAATTTTCATAGAAAAATATAAAAAAATGAGCCACTGAGCCGGTGACATAGAAGCTTCGCAAACGTTCCAAAAAAAAAAATGATTCGCGATGAACCGCATAACTCATGACTGGACCATCTGAAATGGGGAGAGGTGTTGCCTGTTTGAGTTCCTGAGGACCGTGGAAGTCCCCTGATAGCCATTCGGAGTTAGTGGTGGCGCAGCGTAAA
Organism: Bactrocera correcta; assembly: GCA_027475135.1. Lineage (NCBI taxonomy): Eukaryota > Metazoa > Arthropoda > Insecta > Diptera > Tephritidae > Bactrocera > Bactrocera correcta. Next base: position 62,771,029 of record CM050326.1, on the reverse strand, counting down.
GGCTAGTGTCGGAGTATTGCGTCGGCAACATGGGACCACGTAACTCGTGGTCCACTCTCTGTGAATCTTAAGGCCTGAGCAGGTCTTAAGATGGCTCCATCTGTCGCATGCACTGCACCTGACCGAGGTGGAGTTTGGATGGAGCCTTTTTGCGCAAACGCAGCAGAAAAATTTCTCCGGGCTCGGGTTGGAGTCAATGCCAGCACGAATCACGACAAATGCAAATTAACACTCACCGATCTAACCGGGGTTAGATCGCCGAAAAAACAGCCCTTGGTCGGATGAAATCTGAGTCAATTTAGGTGCGTAGAACCGGCTGTCGAAGGAATTGAATTCTTCCAGTGCTTCTTTAACATCGCTAGAGTGTACCGAAGACTCTATACCTTTTATGACAACAACTAGGCCTTTTGAACTCTTCAGTTGGTAAGAGTAGTAATTCTTGTTATTGTATAAGTACTTTACAATATCTATGAAACTTTTTTCAGTGTATGTTTGAATTTTTGTTTCATCTATGTTACCTTTTTTCAAGGGCACAATATGAGAATTGTTTGCGCCTATTAAATTGCTTAGTTTGAAGACAAGTGCATTTGAGCTACGCTCACGTAAATAATTTGGTGGAGGTTTGGCATTCACGACTGTAGTGGTACCCTTTGCATCATCGTTAGGCTCCTTGTTCAGCAAGGCAAATCTGTTGCCATTTAGGATTTCTGGCTTTTTACCATTTGGCGTACCCGGTTGAAATTTTTTGTTATTCACCGCTGATTTAATTCGACTCGATTTCCTTTTTACATTTACGTAGCGGTTAATAACAGTCTGAACAGATTGTCCTTTTTTGTATAGTATATTTTCACATTGCGTTTTGTTTTTCTTCGCTGTCCGGGTGCTAGCTGGCCTGCACAGTGTCTGCTGTCCGCACATTTGTTGTTGCCCGATTGCTGTTTATCGCTGCTTCTGATGAGTCATCATCGCCGTTACATTTTTTTTTTTTTTGGAAGAATTTAGTATACCGTCCCAGGATATCAAGGATAAAAAGGATATGATCAAGGAAGCTTATAGTTTCCGCGTTTAAAGTTTAAAATTTTCAATATTTTATTTACATACATATTTTCGATATATAAAATTAAAAGGTCATAAAAAAAAACGGCAATATTACGATTTTTCCGGCGCCGCGATTTGATGGTACGGATGGATAGAGGAGGTCCTAAGCATTAAAAAATGTATACACATATACGGTCCTCAGATCCATAGTTTTCGAGATATTTCACTTTAAAGTTCAAAAATTTGTAAAAACAATGCTCGTTATTTCACTATGTTTAACCCACTTTTCACATATTTTTTAATTAATATATATTTAATTACACTGTACACATTCGTATTTATCAAAAATTTACACTAATAGTATATTTAAAAAAAAAAATAAATATACTTTAAAAATTATTTTGCACATTCAAAGTTTCAATTGATTTGCGTGTTTACATTTATGACAAATAGCAGTGTTGCCATACTTTGTGTCCTGAAAATATAATCAAAAATGTGTTTCATATATTTATATGATATATTCATATTGACAATTAAAATTATATGTAAAATCATTGAATAAATAGAAAAAACGTATTATAGAATGGAAAGTTTCTCAGCTTTTCTCTCTTTTTGATTAAAATAGGTGTTCGATCGATGAGGGTTATTTTTTTTGAAGCGCGGCCGAAGGCCGCCAGTGCAGAAAGTAGTTCGACACACGGGAACTGTGAATACCCCGGTGTTCGATCGATGAGGGTTATTTTTTTTGAAGCGCGGCCGAAGGCCGCCAGTGCAGAAAGTAGTACGACACAAAGGAACTGTGAAAACCCCGGTGTTCGATCGATGAGGGTTATTTTTTTTGAAGCGCGGCCGAAGGCCGCCAGTGCAGAAAGTAGTTCGACACAAAGGAACTATGAATACCCCGGTGTTCGATCGATGAGGGTTATTTTTTTGAAGCGCGGCCGAAGGCCGCCAGTGCAGAAAGTAGTTCGACACAAAGGAATGTTATTTTTTATCTTTATTTATTAATTAACATAAGATACAAAAACCATTTGTACCATTTTCATTATAAATGTTAAATAGAAATATTTTTCATAGTTTTTTTTAAAACACAATATGTGGCAACACTGGTACTTGTAATGACATGTGAAGAAAAACAAAACAAAACAAAATAGGACTAAATTGCATGTAAAATTGTGGAACTTTAAAGTGAAATAACTCGGAAACTATGAGTCTGAGGACGCTATATGTGTATACATTTTTTAATCCTGAGGACCTCCTCTATCCATTAGTACCATAAAATCGCGGCGCCGGAAAAACCGTAATCGTGCCAAAACAAAAAAACTGACACATACGAACGCCAAACCATTTGAGGGTTTTACTATACTGACCTAGTACCATCACCCTGACTTGGAATTTCTCACCCCCCAGACAATAATCCCAAAAATGTTCCAAAATTTAAAAGGTCATAAAAAACTGACACATACGGACGCCATACCCTTTGGGGGTTTTACTATACTGTCCTTGACTTGGAATTTCTCACCCCCGAGATTAGCTGTTGTACTGTGTTATTTGCTAGTATGCAACCCTATTCTTATTGTGCAAATGCAGTGAATTTAACTAAAACAAAATAATTAAAATAAAGCTTTATTTTCAATAAATATTAAAAAATTAATATACAGTAACGTTATAGTGAAGTGTTACTAAGTGAAAAGTGCATAATATAAGTGAGAAAGTTATTCACAATATAAAATTAGCTGTTTGAAAGTTGCAATTTTTTAACTTTAAATTCAAATATCTTTAAAACTATAAGTCAACGGCAACTATATATATACATATTTTCGTGATCTGGAGGACGTCCCTTTGTAGTGATACACATTTTGGGTAAACTTAAGTATACCATCCCAAGATTTCAGATTAGGAAAATATATAATTATAGCCGCCGCAAACTTATAGTTTTCGAGATATTTGCATTTAAAGTTGAAAATTTCGCAAATTTAATTCTGCAATTTCTCGATTTATGATAACTTTTTCCTTCATATTATGCACTTTTTATACACTTACAGTTCACTGCAATATTTGTATATATTTTCTTTATATTTATTACTTAGATATTTGCTTAAAATAAGCATTTTATTTTTTACACAAATTTCACTACATGCACAATAACATAATTGTTCCGTGTTATCAAATTATGAGTGTTACCATATCCCAAACGATTGAAGACAATAAAAAAAAAAACTCAAATGCATGAAAAAAATAACCCTGGCCGATCCAACACCGGGTGTGTCAGGTTTTTTTTCGAAGCTCCCTTTGCGTTGGCGCCTTCGGCCGCGCTCCAAAAAAAAAAATAAAAAATTTGGGTGTGTCAGGTTTTTTCGAGTACAACTTCTTTTTGCGTTGGAGGCCTTCGGGCGCGCTTCAAAAAAAAAAATAACGTCAGGTTTTTTTCGAGTAAAGCTTATTTTGGCGTTGGCGGCCTTTGGCCGCGCTTCAAAAAAATAACTCTATCCGATCCAACAGAGGGTTGTGTCAAGTTTGTTTTGAGTAAGTCTCTTTTGTGCTTTTACTTATGATATAGCAAGAATATGGATACTGATTTATGTATTTGAGGTATAAACCTATTTTTTTATTTATTTTTATTCGTTTGATAAATGTGTAATTATGGCAACACTTATTAACTGTCAACACGGAACACTTTTGTTATTGTGCATCTAATGAAATTTGTGTTAAATATAAAATGCTTTTTTTAAGCAAATATCTAAATAATTACTAACACATAAATATGCCGAAAAATGTAGTAAAGTGTAAGTTTATAAAAAGTGCATAATATGAAAGAAATAATTACGAAAAATCAAGAAATTGCAAGATAAAATTTGCAAAATTTTCAACTTTTAATGCAAATATCTCGAAAACAATAAGTTTGCGGCGGCAATAATTCTATATATATTCTTAATATGTAGCATCAGCTATATCCAACAATAACACTTTTAACCCTGAAATCGGTGGATGATATAATAAAGCCGGCCTCCTATTTTATTCCCGAAATCCAGGGATGCTATTCTAAATGTTACCCAATATCTTAAGAATATATAAATTTTAGCATTATTTTTGCATATTCCTGCTCTGGAAAAGCTTTCCTATCCTTACATACCCCATTTATACTGAAATATATAAAGTAATCGGAATCGTGCCTTACATACATATATATTATCTCCACTTATAATACAAAAAATTATTAAATTTAGGTATAATTACCTGAGAGATTGCACTCGGTGGAGTCAGCAATAGTAACATCAAGAGTCCCCCATAAAACATATAGAAGGAAGCAAATGACAACAAAAAGTACACCAACCTTTGGTATTGTACTGCTTTTCGACCATGCGTGCTTTGATGGGAAACTATCTCTACCAACGGTTAGGTCAGCAGCTATTCCATTGGTATAAAACACATTTTGCTTTCGGACTTCTTGCTTATGCAATGTCAACTGGTTCGTCATAATGCTTATTAATTTTAGTTTACGAAATCATCACAAACATAGAAATTAATAATAAAACATATCACAATGTTATGCATTTGTTTGCAAACAAATTTATCATTTACGAGTCATTTTCTGACTCTAATCCATATGTTCAAAAGACAATCGATACTAGTGATGGTCGATATCCATCGATGTTTGTCCATATGGTATTTCTGTGACAGTCCTTTTCATACGCCTTCGACATTATGAGGTTTTTGTATATACTGAGATTTTCCTTCTGCTGACGTGATTTAAATAGCTCATACTAATAATTTCCTCACAAATTTATGTTGTCTGAAAGGAAACCTCACCTTGTGAAATTTGTTTTGTTTGTTATTTTAATGTGGCAAATGCAGAAAACACTACTACGAGAAAATCTTCAGTGACGCAGTACTCTGAACGCAATTTTAAGATATTGTATATCATTATAATAAATTTTTTTAATTTATTGAGATATGATCTTATTGTAATATAAAATTGCAGTACATAAATATATTATATTACCATCATATACATTTTATAATATTATAATGTACTTTTACTTATCTGTGCTTAGTAAATTTAAATCACATATTATTCATACAAAAGTGTTAACATACCCAATGAAAGCTTGAAAAATGTTACAAAGATTTTTTTATAGGTAATAAAGAAAAAAAGTACATGAAAGTGCCAGCAAAAAAAAAGCTGGTTTTTGGTTTTTAAGATATGGCCACGCTCGACTTCCTCATAATCGTAAACAATACATATTAGGGGTATTCTCTTGCTCTTGCAAATCTCGGTGCACGGTGCAAGCATTGCAGATTTACAACGGCACAACAACAAACACAAGCAGAAAAATATTTGCAAGGGCTGTGAAATATGTTAGACCAAACCCATGTTTATTTGCGTGCAATGTCACGCAAAAATAAAATTGCAACCCTGTTGTAGTTGCCATTTCACATAAAGACATATTACGACGTTAAATTGTTGAAAAAGGTAAGTTTTGAATAGATATTAAAATTTCTTTTTAAAATCTGAATTTTTTTTTACAGTTTTCCACAAATATGAATAGCGAAGTTGCGCCCCCAGCAAAGAGGAAAAGGCAGCAGCCAAACAAGAAGTGGAAGGAGAGTGAGGTGCACTCTATAATAGAATTTTTAATGGAAGAGCCGGAATTTGAGGTAAGTTGATACGTTATTTTTATATTTTTTATTTAATTCGGTTTTCTATTATTTCAGGCTCCAACTGCGCAATTGTTTTATAAACGATTTTTATGTAACTCGCAGTTGGATGTCTCATGGGATCTGGTGCGGTGGAAGGTCCGACATTCATCGGGTGCAGGACTGCAAGATGAAGCTGACGGCAGTACCATCGAAGGTTAGTATTATACAGATATTTTAAATTTATTGTAAATAAAACATTTTTTTACCAATTTCAGCAAAAATTGCTAAAATGTGTCCGTACTATGACCAGCTGAGGGAAATATTTGAAAAGCGGGTGCCGGCCATGCAACCGTTACTGGTTGAAAGCAACCTTCCTTCGCCTCAGTTATGTCCAGTTAGTCCTGCACCAGAATTCGAAGCAGAATTCGTGGAAGAAGAATGTGTACCTGCTGCGCCATCAAATGCCGCATCTTCGATCGCACCGATCTCCACACCGGAATCAACATGCCAACGGTCAACAACTCGTCCTCCGAAATCATCCGTTGGACAATTGGCGGCTATCCAAACAGAAAAAATTGCTATGGCTTTTGCCTCAGTTATTCGGCGGCCATTTTCATGTGAAGGAAATTCATCTGATTCTTCGTCGTTATCGACAACTATATTTTCTACGTATTCAATATCGTTAGAAGTAGCTCGGAAGATGTTATGCAATATACAGCAAACAATAATCTGACTTTGTTCGTCCTGAATACGAATTCTTAATTCTTTGAGGCTGCCAAAGCGTTCTTTTAGAATCCCAAAGCAATGTTCAATCCTCACGTGATGTCTGCTATGACGCAAGTTGAATGCTTTACGCTTTGAATAGACCATTTGCTGTGAATTTGTTCGAAATGGCGTGATAAGAGTGGTCAGCAATGGATAAGCAGAATCTCCTGCTAGCCATTGAGAAGAAAAAAAAGTGAGCTTTCCTGAGTGGAGAGAGCACTAGTATGAAACATGCGAGCATCGTGTACACTACCAAAGTGTCCCGCTACTACATGCCGAATCCTTAACTGTTAATCGCATACAACTTGTGCCTTTATGGAATAGATTCGGCTTTTTGAAAAATAAGCAGAATGGTTAACAACTAGTGCTTCTGCAAGTTTTAATTCAGTACCATCAATATACCCTATGGAATGCGGCAGCTCATTGTACCTTGTTTTAACGATATTTTGTCTTTCATTGGTATCAGGCCAAGTGATATATCTAGATTTTAACTCCAAAATTGACGAAAATACTCTCTTTGTAATCTTGTAAAGCGTTTCACCATCTCCTACACCAAACAGTGAAGCTACTTTCCGAATCGCTGCACTTTTACCCGATGAACCCAAACGATATAAGGTTATAGCTAACTGCATTTCTACTGAAAATTTCCTAACGGATTGAGCGTTGTTAAACTGTGCACTATCTTTGATCAAGGACAATAGCAACGCAAATTGATCTCTTGAGACGCGGAGCATTTGTTGGTAACGTCCTTTGTCTAAATAGTCAAGAACATTAGTCCTCCATTCCAAACACTTAGGCACAGTTTGATAATTTCCGCGATGGTTCGATAAGATAATTGTAAGACTTTCATCCAATTCACCCATAGTTTTCTAATAGCTATTGTCGTCTAAAATGTTCAAATTTTTGATTTTTTAAAGCTTAAAAAAGTGAAATAAACAATTACCATCCAGATGTAGTAATATATTAGAAGCAGCTTCTTCAATTATAAAATGAACAAGTTTTTGTTTCTCAGAAGTTTGTGGAATTTTTAAAAAATAGATTCGTTAATCTTTCGCAATTTGTTTTGTTTTGATATTTTTTCAATCACAATATTCGTTAAACGAGTCATGCACAATAAACATTCACAAAAGTTTTGCATAATAGTCATTCACAATAAATTGACTGAATCAGCCGTTCATATATCACTAGATTCTGCAATGGGTGCTCTCGTGCTCTTGCATATTTCGGTATAGTATTTTTGCAATCTGCAATCTTTGCAAGAGCAAAAGAATACCCCTATTTAAATATGGGGGTCCTAAGTGATTTTTAAATTAATAAATATTGCTAAAAAAAAAATAAAAAATAAAAATGAAATGTGAACTTATATCAATGTTTAAAATGTATATATTAATACACTAAGTGAAAATTAATATTGTGAAATAAAATGAGTTATTTACACAATGTTTTGAATTGTTAAACGCGAATATTCTAAAAAATACACTCTTAGCGACACTGTTTTTACATGTTCCCCCTTTGGAGTAGCTCCTTTATCAGCACATATCCCATTTATACCGATATTCGATAATCGGAATCATGCCGTTGCTTTCAATATGTTTAAAAAAAATTGGGCATTATTATATTGAAAATTCTATTCTTCCAAAAGTCTCATTAATTAAAAATATAAGTTTTTCTTTTGCAATAATAATGAAATTTACGATCTTTGTACATTTTAATTACTCCTACGTATGAATAAAAAGACATGTAGATACATATGCATATTTAAATAATTCGAAAAAGATTTTATTTGTAAGTACATATGTACATTTTATTTCCTCCTACGTATGAATAAAAAGACATATAGATACATATGCATATTTAAATAATTCGAAAAAGATTTTATTTGTAAGTAAGAAAATATTATGCTTAAGTAATGTTCTGTAATTCTGCAGCTGCTCTTTAGCTATTCTTTCCCAATTTTTGTGGCTGGCCATTTGTTTATTTTGTCTTGTTTGTTTTTATAAAAAGTTAGTTCACAGCAAAGCGTTTTTCCCCTTAATAGGCTAGCCAGTAAACAACGCAGAATCGTGGGTCGTGTCAGCTGGCACGACCTATCTCATGGGCGCGCAATGTAACTGCACAGTGAAAAACGCTTCTCCCTTCTCTCTGACGTGACGATGACGTGAGAATCCACGACATTTGGATTTTGCCGCCGCAAACGTGGCAGCTGATTGCTCTCTCACAACGCAGGGTTGCCAATATCGATATACTGCAGTAATTATCAACTTTTATAATTCAATCTGTTCAATATGTTTAAAATTTTCTAAAAATAACTCAAAATCAGAGTCGAATGCTATTATTTATAAGTATATAAACTATTTTTAATAGTTTGTTTTCAGTTTTGATATTTTATATTGTAAAAAATTGTAATTGAAAACATAGATGTGTAGAAAACTACATATGCGTATTGAGCAATGGCAACATTGTTCAAATGAAAACAAACAAAGATGGCTGACTTCTGCGTTTTTCCTACGTTCTCTACTGTGCACACATTTTGACGATAGGGAAGGAAAAGGAAGGAAGGGAGTAGCGTTTTTGACTGTTTCTGCCATAAGTGTTGAGTTGTATAGGCTGTTTTCTTGGGAGGTTTGAAGAAGAAATCAGTTGTGAGGTTTTCTCAGAATAGGGCTGTTATGCAAGGCATACACGCTTCAATTAGTTGGTTGATTGAGTTGGGCTAGAAATTGCCCTTGTCACTACACACGACACAACTTTTAATACAATTTTAAGGCCAACTTCATTTTGAATATTCACTTCGTTACTTAAAGATGAGTTCGGAAGTTGTTGCTGCACTTAATATATGTATATCTCTTCTCCTTTATCTCTATCTCTCTTCGACAGCCAAAATAAAATGGCGAAATTGTTTGAAATCGCACGAACAACCCAAACACGATCCAACTAACACAACCAACTTCACAAAATATCAAAAAATTTTGATTTTCATCTAACCAGTTGATACAACTCATACAACTGATGATCATGTTGTGACGTCGAGAAGCTGCAATCACAACAGACAGCCGAAAGATTTTCTACTCGACTTGTACTCCTGCTCTCTGAGAGCACTCGTCAACAACTTGGTATAAGGTTTCAACACCAAAGCATGCTCTTGTGGAACCCCCGGAGGTGATCTAGTGACTGACGCCCAGAGCATACTAAAATTATGTAGGGAACACTTCTCCAGCTTGCTGAAAGGCAGTGAAAGTACAATGCCAGGAAAAGGCGAGCCCAATTCCCTCAATGACGATAGAGCAGACATTCCATTGCCCGACCATGAAGAAGTTCGAAAAGCAATTACCCGCCCGAAGAACAACAAAGCCGCTGGATCCGATGGATAGCCGGCCGAGCTATTCAAACACGGCGGCGAAGAACTGATAAGGAGCATGCATCAGCTTCTTTTTAAAGTATGATCGGACGAAAGCATGCCCAACGATTGGAATTTAAGTGTGCTATGCCTTGTCCACAAAAAAGAAGACCCCACTATCTGCGCCAACTACCGTAGGAAAAGCCTCCTCAACTTCCCGTATAAGGTTCTATCGAGTGTATTGTGTGAAAGATGAAAGCATACCTTTAACAAACTGATTAGACCTAATCAGTGTGGCTTTAGACCTGGCAAATCAACAACCGACCAGATATGCACCATGCACAAAATCTTGGAAAAGACCCGTGAAACCACCACTTCGTTGATTTTAAAGCAACAATTGGACTGCACGAAAAGGAGCTGCCTTAATGCCAAGATGTCTGAATTGTAAAAGGTATGCTATGTAAACTTACGTTGAGCAATACCAAAAGCTCCGTCAGGATTGGTTAGGACATTTTCGAGCGACATGAAATTGATATCATCGGCATCAACCCCCTCGCCGTTAATTTTGCTTTCTCTTTACTGGACAAGGGATCAAAGCAAATGGGACTGGCAGTGATAGAGGCGACGATAATTTCATCTAACTTGGAACCAGCATTAACACCACCAACAATCTCAACCTGGAAATCTAACGCAGGATAATTCTTACCAACAGGTGTTTTTTCGGAATATGTCGGCAATTGAGAATAAAGCCCTCTCTCGACGAACAAAATCCAAACTCTATAAGTTACTCGTTATTCTTGTCCTGCTATATGGTCCGTACCGATTAAGTGGCACCCCTTCAACCAACGCATATGTTCAATTTTATACAGATGGCTGGATTTTCAGGAAAATATTCAACATGTAAATGAAGAAATTGTAAAAACTCTTCAGCATTTTGTCAACAAAACTTGTAATTATATATTTTCTAGAAATTTTGTTGTAACTCCTCTAAACCTTTGCCAGTCAGCTCTCTTTCTTTTATTGTTTTACAATACCGAATTTTATATGGAGTGGTTGAATAAGTACTTTACTTTCTACTATATTTTTACTCATAAAGCTTGTCTCGGGCTCGATTATCCCATTCACATAAATGGCATGGTTAGCCTCTTTGTTGACCCAAAAATTGTTGTTATCTTTAATTCATCACAAAATTGTCACTTTCGACTAAGTACTGGAGGTTGGAAGAATAATCTTTTAATACTAAGAATTAGCAACTGGTGATGAAGAGTATGGTTGCTAATGTGAATCAAAATTGGCTTTAATAGCGGGATTCTAGTGGTACTCATTTAATTTCGCATGTGTGCAATAATTGCGAACTTACAAAGTTGCTACTACGGTTAAATGAGTGCCCAATGGCAAAACATGATAGCAAAACTCGTACAAGTCAGCTGTTTATTTGTTCAAAGTGAATATTTTAAAATGCCGAGAATTTAGCTGCATTAAATGATTTAATGATTGTCGACAATTTTTGTGAGGACGAAGGTTATATTTAATTTGTATTTTGCTTCAATTGAGTAAAATTCTGTTTTCTGGTAGAAGGGAACACAATAAAAGAAGATAACATATTGGAGGAACTGCTGATTGTTTTGGCCCTGGACGAATAATGCAGATACAGTGTGCCGTTTATTCAAAATAGTGTGCCTAAGTGTAAGGAATTCTTAAACGACGTGTTATGGGAACTTGATGAGACTAGATTCAAGAAGATTACACGCGTAAACTGGAAAACCTTCGACTTTATTTTAAATTTAATAAAGGACGATGCGTCGTTCAACCAAATACGTTCTTGCAAACAATTCCCTCTCAAAACACAATTAGCAATCGTACTATATCGCTTAGGCTCAAACGGTGAAGGCGCTACTCTGTCTAAGATTGCTGGCTTGTTTGGAGTTAGTGATGGTGCTATCATTCAGGTTAGTGTTTGTCATTGTTTTGTTAGATTAATGTTTATCTTTTTCTTTATATTAGAATTTGACTGACAGAATTTTTAAAGCACTGTTAAAGCATAAAGATCAGTATCTGTTTTGGCCAAATAGCGATGAACGTAAAAAGCTCGTGTCAGAAACCTGGGGAGAATTGCCAAACTGCGTGGGATACGTCGATGGTACTGAAATTCCTTTGGCGGAAAAACCTTCTCAAGACCCAGAAGCTTACTTTTCACGAAAGCCACAATATTCAGTTAAAGTTCAAATATCACGTAAAGGTCTTCATAAAAAGGACATATTCTTTTTATGTATTCTTCCACACTATGAGGATCGCCACTTTCAAGTAAGCCTGCAGCAGTCTTGCCTTTCCACTTGAGCGCAGATAAAAAAGTCGCTTCAAATGCCTCATTTTTGTCCTCATGATGTCCCATTTAATATTCTTTAAATTTGGAGCTTTTTCGCCAATTTTTTTGTAAAACCTTTGGGCGGTTGGTTTTTAAATGCAGATAGTAAAATGCAAAATTATAAAATCACAAAAAATATATCAATATTACCTCAAAATGGTTCAGATTCTCTTTTATTGCGTTCACTATATTTATCAAAAGGTCTTTCGTTTGGCTTTCAGACCAACGAAATGTGCCGTTTAGCCTTAATCTTTTTTTCTATTAAATAATCAATTAAATATTAATACTACAAGCCAATGATTAATTGTTAAGAATTTACTTACCGCTTCCATTTCTTTTAAAACACAAATAGACGCTTCCAGCTGATTGCGAATTGCGCAAAATGCTATGGTTGCCACTGAAAAAGGTCTCGCATATTTGCAAGCTTGTCGTAAAATAAAATGCATGTAAAAATTAACAGCTGTTTTACGATATTGCGAATTTGCGATATTACCATACGTTTACGACGTTAAATGAGTACGACTTCTGTAACCAGTCTCTAGTCTCCATTTGAGACATTTTGGGGTAAAATCTCAATTTGTGACTAGTTACTATTCACTAAACAGTCTCTAGCCTTAGTCTCAAAATATTGCCTCAAATTTGAAACCTGGTAGTTCGCAGATCACAAATCTAAAATTATTATAATTATTGATAATTAGGTTTTCTGACTATGTTATAGAAAACTTAATATTTGTTATCGACATATTTATTTTCATTCAAGAGTAAAAACATCTCTGAATAATGAAATGTAATAGATTTTGAGACTGTCACTTACAGAATCGCAAAATCGTCTCAAGTCTCAAAAATTGTCTTAAAAAATTTAGAGACTTGAGACTGTATCACAATACAGAATCGTATGGTAAACTTCGTATTGAAGAATCAATATATAGGCGCCATATTGATTTATTAGTCAATATCGCAGTAGTAAACAAAGTTGTCGATATCTATGAAATATTTTCTGAAGTCAACATGTCTATTACGATAGAAGCTTATGAGTTCCTACAGCTAGACAATTTTTCTCTTTCAAAGTTGCGCCGCTAATAATCCCCTTCTATACAAGCTTCACAATATTTTAAAGAAGTTTCAATCGGAACATTTTTAAAAATATTTGTATCCTTGAACAAATCATTTTGAATTATTTTATTTTAATTTGCCCTTGCTAATATGTTCTCATCTATTATGACATAATTTATATTGTTTATTGCAAAATCAACTGCAAAAGCTCTTAAACATAACTTAAAATTAAAATATGTATATTATTATTAAACATACCCGCAATGATTATACAACCATTTTGTTTTATTTTGACATCTGAGTCAAAATCAGAAGATAAACCAAAATCTTGCATACTTTTGACTGGAAGTAAATTGTGGGAATGTCTAAACAGTATAAAACATTTTCCAATGTAATTTCGGTCCCATCAATAGTTAGTAGTCGTCCTCTGAGCTGTTGCCTTGACGAAAACATCACATTTCGCTACTGCAATCTCAATTGGTAACTTCAGAATAATAAAGCTTGCAAGCAAATTTTTATCTTTGATCATATGATCACAAGCCCCGAAATCAAGATTAAAAAATTCCATTACTATTCACTTCTAAATTCTTTCTGGTCATGAAAGCGAAGTCAGTTTGAAGTTCTTAAACTTGAATCAAATTTCTTGCTCTCAACACGCGCGAGGCACCCACGTGCAGTTGTCCTTGGAAGAAGTTAAAAGCGCCCAGGTGAATGCCGGCTAGCTTTCGAGGCTGTTTGTTCTGGGTCTCTCCTTTTGCCTCTCAACTAAGAATAGTGACCTAGACGATGTACCGTTTCAGCCCTGTGATACGTACCCTAGTGCCGTTGCACAGTTTTCTTAACTGAGTTAATTTTTTTTAACCAGTTTGTGTTTTTTTGCGTGAACTTTTGGAAATTTCTCCCATTTTCAAAATAAATATGACATGTTGCAACCCCACTTTAATCATGTCAACTCAGTTAAGAAAAATTCAAAAGTTAAGCTTAGGGGGAATCCCCTAAATTCTTTCTGTAGGTTAGCAGTATTGTTAATTTGATAGATAGTGATATGTACGTTTTATTATTCGTCGATTTGCGTTTTATTCTGAATTCGAATTAAGATTTTTTTTTACGAAAACGGTTAAAAAAACTAATGCTTTATCAGGAGTAAGGAAGCTAATTGCAATAAATTTTTTTTTACTGGTCAATAAAATGATGTCCGTTAAATCAATAAATTGAGTCAAATCTATAGATTTGGTTACAGATTATTAGGGGATTCTCTTGCTCTTGCAAGATTGCAGATTACAAAAATTCTATACCGAAATATACTAGGGCACAAGAGCACCCATTGCAGAATTTAGTGAGATATGAACGGCTGATTCTGTCAATTTATTGTAATTGACTATAGTGCATGGCTATTCTGAATTGGAGCACCTTCTGCATTCAATCTTAACAAAAAAAATATATGTAACAAATTTTTATAATTTAAGAAGAAAGAATAAAATCTATTTAAAATTTACCTTCCTCAACAATTTAATGTCAAAATATGTCTTTATGTAAAATGGTAGCTAGAACAGGGTTTATTATATCGTGCACCGTGCAAGGGTTTTGCAAGAGCAAGAGAATGCCCCTTTAGTATAACGCGAAATATAGGTACATTAATTCAAGTCCGCGGGTAGGAGATGTGGTAACGTTAGCGGTAATATTTTTTGTCCGTAGTCTACCCAACGACACTTTTAGTTAAAAAAACTTTACGTAAAGTTTAAAAATCAATCATTTTAAAAATAAATTAAGTAGTTTCACTATTTGTTAAATGTCCTAATTATAATAATTTTTAATCGTAATAAATGTTGGATGTTTTTTAATTTAAAATAATAGGGGGATTCTCTTGCTCTTGCAAGATTGCTGATTACAAGAATCCTACTCGTATACCGAAATATACAAGGGCATTCCTAACAAAAAACTGTAAGAAATCTTTATGATTTAAATTGAAATTATAAAATCTATTTAAAATTTACCTTCCTCAACAATTTAACGTCAAAATATGTATTTAAGTAAACTGACAGCACAGGGTTGCAATTATTTTTTTAGGTGTCATTGCAAGAAAATATATACGGGTTTTGTTCTGACGTATTTTACAGCCCTTGCAAATATTTTTCTGCGTTTGTTGCTGTGCCGTTGCATGAGATGGAAAAATCTGCAACTCGTGCACCGTGCAAATGTTTTGCAAGAGCAAGAGAATCACCCTAATCCTTCGTTGCATAGCATTGCATATATGCAATGTCAACTTCTCGTTGATCTGGAAGCTACATCGTTTCTTAATTTACAGTTATTTTTTCGCCAAATGAAAATTTTACCTTATCACTATTCTGCTTTGGTAGAGTTTCAAATATTGTTGAGTTTGTGTGAAAATACGTATTAAAGAGTAAACCTCTTTCTGTTATGTTGAAAATGCAGTGCTAAATTTTCATTATTTTTGTGAATTGTTGAGAGTGTATAATAAAATGCAAGGATTTCCAATTAATTTGGAGAGTTTTTTGCCCAAATAACAAATTCGGTCTTTACACAAATTATTTTTGCAAGTGTTATATTATGTCATTACATATGTATGTGCAATACCACACATTTAAGCCTAAGTTTTTACTTGTAGGGCGCTTACTTATAATGATAGTGCACAAATAATAGAAAATTTATATGATGGTGATGAAGCAAATTTTGAATTAGATATGCATACATCAATACGAATATAACCAGGAAGAAGCAAGCCAATCAATACATAATTATAAAGAAGTTAATGTTATAATAGACGCAGGATGATCAGATGATCTCATGGAAATATATATTTTCGATATATAAAATTGAAAGGTCATAAAAAAAAACTGACACATACGAACCTCAAACCCTTTGAGGGTTTTACTATACTGACTTAGTACTATCACTCTGACTTGGAATTTCTCACCCCCCAGAAAATAGTCCCAAAAATGTTCCACAGTGTAATTGGTGCGTGTATGCCTTGCTTTAATTTCCATTTTTCGAAAGGCGGTGGATGTTTCCGCCGCATCAATGTTTGTACAATGCTTACTTCACATTGCTCCAATCATTGATAAAGGGCTGCCCAACTTATTCTAGTGTGAGAGCGCCTCAAAACTAGCGTTTTTTTAAATATAATTTTGCACTGCAGCCAATTCGGGCAAAATAATTAGCCTTCGTTAAGTGATTTTATTTCCGTGAGAATAAACATTTTTTAGAATCATATTTTCAATGTGGGCTATTATAAGAATTTGAAAAAATTTGAAATCTTATGATTGCCGTGTTTCTAGCAACAGAGTTACGTAACATTGCATGTATGCAATATCATGCAGCAAATCTAAGAAATTTGCAAGGAGGTTACTGAATGGATATGCTATTTATTTTATTGAATAAAAATTGGACAGAAGTAAACTCATTATTGTTACAATAAATTTCAGTTTATTCTAAATGAAATTTTTTTTAAACAAATTCTTGATTTGCTGAGACATAAATTAATTTGCAAGAGACTCGAGTGTCCACCAATGAGGCCAGTGATCCATGTGGTTCAACCGTACTTCATTTTCAGTGATAGGACCACTTCTCTGGTGTTTTCTATAGAAATAAAGTATAAGGATTATACTTATATGTCGCAAATTCCACATCAAACCATTAAACTGCTAGCTCTTAAGTTTTGCCACAGTAGGTTGAAATTAAAAGTAACGATTGTGTTATCTCTACAATAAACTAAAGATGTGTACATAGTACATATGTGAATGTTGTCCACGTTTGCATATTTAATGGATTTTTCGTGTGCTTCTTCATCGTAATTTCTCGTCTAGAAGCTTTAAATTTTGAATTAGGTTGTTTTCTTGGGCAGTATATATTTCGAAGTTGTAATTGTATTCAGATATACCAGCCAAACCATACAACCTTTATTTTTTCGAATATATTCACTGACATAGTGTCTTGTATACATTTCATGCCTACTGTTAGCGACCAATACCTCCGAATATCAGGGATTTGAACAATAGACATCACAATACATATCCGTAAATACTTTTTCAGATCTTGTTTGTCTATATCATTAATTCTGGCTCTTTTTCACAAGTCCATAAATTTCCATGAGATCATCTGATCATCCTGCGTCTATTATAACATTAACTTCTTTAAAATTTTGTATTGATTGGCTTGCTTCTTCCTGGTTATATTCGTATTGATGTATGTATATCTAATTCAAAATTTGCTTCATCTCCATCATACTAAATACTCATGTTTGCTTTTATCCCAGTTTTCTATTATTCGTGCACTATCATTATAAGTAAGTACCTACAAGTAATAGCTTAGGCTTAAATGTGTGGTATTGCACATACATACATATGTAATGATACGTTATAACACTTGCAAAAATAATTCGTGTAAAGACCGAATTTGTTATTTGGGCAAAAAACTCTTCAAATTAATTGGAAATCCTTGCATTTTATTATACACTCTCAACAATTCACAAAAATAATGAAAATTTAGCACTGCATTTTCAACATAACAGAAAGAGGTTTACTCTTTAATACGTATTTTCACACAAACTCAACAATATTTGTGAAACTCTACCAAAGCAGAATAGTGGTAAGGTAAAATTTTCATTTGGCGAAAAAATAACTGTAAATTAAGAAACGATGTAGCTTCCAGATCAACGAGAAGTTGACATTGCATATATGCAATGCTATGCAACGAAGGATTAGGGTGATTCTCTTGCTCTTGCAAAACATTTGCACGGTGCACGAGTTGCAGATTTTTCCATCTCATGCAACGGCACAGCAATAAACACACGCAGAAAAATATTTGCAAGGGCTGTAAAATATGTCAGAACAAAACCCATATAATTGCAACCCTGTGCTGTCAGTTTACTTAAATACATATTTTGACGTTAAATTGTTGAGGAAGGTAAATTTTAAATAGATTTTATAATTTCAATTTAAATCATAAAGATTTCTTACAGTTTTTTGTTAGGAATGCCCTTGTATATTTCGGTATACGAGTAGGATTTTTGTAATCAGCAATCTTGCAAGAGCAAGAGAATCCCCCTATTATTTTAAATTAAAAAACATCCAACATTTATTACGATTAAAAATTATTATAATTAAGACATTTAACAAATAGTGAAACTACTTAATTTATTTTTAAAATTATTGATTTTTAAACTTTAAGTAAAGTTTTTTTTAACTAAAAGTGTCGTTGGGTAGACTCCGGACAAATAATATTACCGCTAATGTTACCATATCTCCTACCCGCGGACTTGAATTAATGTACCTACTACTGGCGACTTGCATTTTTTCCTGATATTTCGCGTTATACAAAAGGGGCATTCTCTTGCTCGTGCAAAACCCTTGCACGGTGCACGATACAATAAACCCTGTTCTAGCTACCATTTTACATAAAGACATATTTTGACATTAAATTGTTGAGGAAGGTAAATTTTAAATAGATTTTATACTTTCTTCTTAAATTATAAAAATTTGTTACAGTTTTTTTTGTTAAGATTGAATGCAGAAGGTGCTCCAATTCAGAATAGCCATGCACAATATTCATTTACAATAAATTGACAGAATCAGCCGTTCATATATCACTAAATTCTGCAATGGGTGCTCTCGTGCCATAGTATATTTCGGTATAGTTTTTTTTAATCTGCAATCTTGCAAGAGCAAGAGAAACCCCCTAATGAGCTGTAACCAAATCTATAGATTTGACTCAATTTATTGATTTAACGGACATCATTTTATTGACCAGTACAAAAAATTTTATTGCAACTAGCTTCCTTACTCCTGATAAAGCATTAGTTTTTTTTAACCGTTTTCGTAAAAAAAATCTTAATTCGAATTCAGAATAAAACGCAAATCGACGAATAATAAAACGTACATATCACTATCTATCAAATTAACAATACTGCTAACCTACAGAAAGATTTTAGGTTATTCCCCCTAAGATTAACTTTTGAATTTTTCTTAACTGAGTTGACATGAATAAAGTGGGGTTGCAACATGTCATATTTATTTTGGAAATGGGAGAAATTTCCAAAAGTTCACGCAAAAAAAATCAAACTGGTTGAAAAAATTAATGAAAGAATATTTGAGCAAATTCCAGATGAGGTGGGGACCTAGATCTCAACAGACACGGTGATGGCAACTGACGGCACAACTATATCCTCTTAAGTTCTTAACTACTGATGCGTAACCTAGACGCACCCAATTGCGCAACGGTACTAGGTTACGTATCACAGGGCTGAAATGGCACATCGTCCAGGTCACTATTCTTAGTTGAGAGGCAAAAGGAGAGACCCAGAACAAACAGCCTCGAAAGCTAGCCGGCATCCACCTGGGCACTCTTAAGTTCTTCCAAGGACAACTGCACGTGGGTGCCTCGCGTGTGTTGAGAGCAAGAAATCTTTTGATTCAAGTTTAAGAACTTCAAACTGACTTCGCTTTCATGACCAGAAAGAGTTTATAAGTGAATAGTAATGGAATTTTTTAATCTTGATTTCGGGGCTTGTGATCATATTGTCACCGAATGAGTAAGGGGAGTGAAGCATCAACCACACTCCGAGGCGGACGTGTGACGGCAGCGGCGGACGTACTACATAAGCATACATATGTACTTGAATTATCAATAAAATACATTTGGTTTCGTTATAAGTGAACGTTTTGTTGAATTCGGGGAACTGACCGTTACAACTCAGAAGTGGGATCTCATCTAAAGCCTACAAAGAATTCGTAGAAGTTAACTAAACTGCGCCCATAGCAACGTAGCTAGTGCACGAGAAAAGTACAAAATTTTCCCGGAAATTCGTTCAAACGATAATAGAACGAAAGAAGAGGGAAAGAGACACAAGAGACGCGAGTGTACAAAGAAATACTGCAAAGACAATTGATCGCTAAAAGTATACCGGCGGCAAATGTAACAGGCAGTGAGGCAGTGCAACGGTTTTCAACACAAAGCGCTGAAGGCAAACGAGAGCGTCGACAAAGAAGAGTTGATGGAATTAAAATAAATTACGAAGGGAAAAAAATAGTAGGAAAACAAACGCCAGCGAGAACGGACGTATTTAGGAAAAACAAAATGGTCTTGCTAAAAATTAAAAATCTGAAAGTTGAAGAGCTAAACCGGCTGCTCAAAAGTCAAAACGTTACGGTGGTCGGCAATAAGGCGCTAAAGGTAGCAAAAGTCAGCGAAATATATGACGCAGACGAGATCGACTCGGAGGAGCTTGAAGTTGGAGGCGATGGAGACAACGGTCAACAACAGATGGATGAATTGCGCAACGCTATTCTGGAACTAACGAAAACTGTCGGTGAACTCACAACATCGCGCAGAAGTGATGAAGGCACAGTTACGGCTGAGGATCCGCGAATGACGTCAACGCCAGCACATATGAACGAGGTGGTCACAACGGCACAAAGGCCAAGGGTGGCAGGACAAGGAAGGGCTAGCGGTTTGCAGGAAATTTGTGGATTGATGCCAGAGTACGACCCATTAAAGGGCACGTCAAGCAGTGCAGTGTTCATTGAAAAGACGGTACAGTTGCGTAGCGCATATGAATTGACGGAGGAGGAAATATTGGTAGCAGCACAATCAAAGCTAAGAGGGGTCGCAAAAGAATGGCTAGACGCCCAACAAGTATTCCAAACGTGGGCTGAATTCGTTGCAGCCTTTGAACGAGATTTCCCAGCTACAATGACATCAGCACAGGTGCACCGTGAGATGGCACAACGGAAGCGGCAATCACGTGAGACATTTGAAGAATATTATTATGCCATGTTAAGTATTGGGCGACGGGGAAAAATGGACGAGGAATCCATTAACTCATACATCATCACGGGTCTAAACGACGCATCACTAACGCGCACGTTGTTGGCTCTAAAGGTGCTGACATGCAACGATCTTCTACAATCCATTAAGGGATTCGTGACCATGCCAACTACCACGAAGGTAAGCATGTCAGACTATGGGACTCCAAGCGAAATGGCCAACAAAACAACGGTCGAGAGGAAGCAGATCAAATGCTATAATTGCAACTCGTTTGGGCATATTGCGGCTAAATGCCCTCAACCTCCACGAAAACCCAAATGTGTTCGGTGCAACAAGGTGGGGCATGAAGCCAAAGCATGTCCCGCCGAACGACCAACAGTGGCAAAGGTCAACGACGAAGTCATCGCTGCAATCAACCCAGCAAGCAAAGAAGTCATGGTCAACGGGGAGCAATACAGTGGTTTCATCGACACGGGTAGTGACTTCTCACTTATTGCGTCATCTAAAGTGCCGCATGATGCAGAGCGCCGAACTTCAGCGAAACGTCTTCTAGGATTCGGCGGAGCGGTGGTGAACAGTACAGAAGTAGCTAACATCAACATCGTCATTGATGGAATTACGATCTCGACAGCCTGTCAGATCGTTCCAGATAAGTTTATGCCATACGATATTATTATTGGTAGCGACATTTTATGCAAAGAAGGTTGCAGGTTAACTATCGACTCTGGGGTCATTCGAGTGCATATGTGCCAAACTAATACGTTTAACATCGACGAAGCACTCAATCCAGATGAAGTTGAAGAAGTCACCAGAGTGCTACATAAGTACGAGAGCTGCTTTACGGAGACGTTGGCAAATCTAGGGAGATGCAGAACAACCGAAATGGAAATCTCTATCAGTAGCGATCAACCAGTCATCGGTAGGCGTTATCAAGTGGCGTTAAGTCAACGGCCAACGTTAACGAAAATCATCGACGAGCTGCTTAAGTACGATATCATCAGGCCAAGTTCATCACCACATTCGGCTCCAGTGATCTTGGTAAAAAAATCGAATGGTGAAGACAGGATGTGTATCGATTATCGGGCACTCAACGCAGTGACATTAAAAAAACACTTCCCAATGCCTATCGTCGAGGAGCAGTTGTCAAAGCTCGCCAATAACCATGTATTTACCATATTGGACATGACGGCTGGCTACTACCAGATCCCGTTGACAGAAGACAGCAAACAGTACACCGCGTTCTTGACACCAGACGGGTTGTACGAGCACAACGTGATGCCATTCGGGTTGCGCAATGCGCCGATGGTATTTCAAGAAATGGTAACAAAGCTGGTGAGAGGGTTAAGTCATCGTGACCAAATAATAAGCTACGTGGATGAAGTTATCATCGCTACGAAAACGGTCGCAGGAAGCATCGAGGTACTCAATGAATTCTTACAAGCAGTAAAAGAAGCCGGACTCACTTTGAGGCCGTCCAAATGTACCTTCATGGCAACGCGTATACAGTTCCTTGGTCATATCATCAGCGCAGAGGGCATCCAGCCGGGCGAAGAGAAAACAAAGTGCATAAACGACTTTCCGCAACCACGCACGCCAACGGAGGTGCGACAGTTTCTGGGCCTAGCCGGATTCTTCCGGAAATTCGTCAAAGGGTATAGCATCATAGCCAAGCCATTAGCCTCCTTACTCAAGAAGGAAGCACCTTTTGTATGGGCTGAGGAACAGCAACAGGCATTTACGAATCTGAAGCAAGCTCTAATTACGCAACCAGTTCTTGTCATGTTTGATCCGACAAAGGAACATGAGGTGCACACAGATGCGAGTGCAGCCGGTGTCTCGGGTGTTATGCTACAGCAAGAGGGTGGCTGGAAACCGGTTCAATACTACAGCCGGCAGTGCAGTTCAGCAGAATCCAGGTATCCGAGTCACGAATTGGAAGTCTTGGCTGTTGTGGAATCGGTGGAGAGATTCCGTGTGTTCTTATTGGGCACTCACTTTGTAGTTCGCACCGACTGCAACGCAGTGGTTACAACCAAAGAAGCTACTCCGTTGAGGCCACGAATCGCTAGGTGGTGGCTGCGGTTGCAAGAATTTGATTTTACGTGCAAACATCGTGCCGGTGTACAGATGCAACACGTTGATGCATTGAGCAGAGCTCCAAGTGAGCCACCCACCCAGCCGGAAACAGTTGCAGATTATGTGTTAGCAGTTGGTCACGACAGGGCACCAGACGATTGGGTATATGCGATGCAGATTCAGGACGAGTCGCTGAAGAAAATTTGTGAGGTACTTCAAGGCAGAACTGGAGAAACCAACGAAGCTACAGTCAAGCAACTAAACACCGATTACGAACTCCGGAATGGACGGTTATTCCGCAAGGTCAATAAGGAAATCAGGCTGGTGGTGCCGCATGCAATTAGGTGGCGAGTTACTAAGGCATGCCACGATGATGTCGGTCATTTTGCGTTAGAAAAGACACTGGACAGGTTGATGAAGCATTTTTGGTTTCCTCGAATGCGTCGGTATGTTAAATCCTACATCGCTGCCTGTGATGAGTGCTGTCTTAACAAGGTCGCAGGTGGAAAAAAACAAAGTCAGCTACACGTTGCGGAGGTGCTACCGATACCATTCCGGCACATTTACCTTGATCATGTAGGACCATTTCCAAAGAGCACTTCCGGTCAAGCGTATGTCCTCGTCATGGTATGTGGGTTCAGCAAATATTCCTTACTGAAAGCTGTACGAAATACCGGAAGCACACCAGTAATAAAGGCGCTAGCAGATATGATGGCAATCTTTGGTCAACCGCTACGTATCACCACTGACCAAGGCACCGCATTCACATCAAAGCAGTTTGAAGCCTTCACCCACAAGAATGGTATCCAACATACGAAGACAGCGGTACGAACCCCGAGAGCAAATGGTCAGGCAGAGCGAGTGAACAAAACGCTCTTAACTGCATTGAAATGTATGACTGTCGAGACTAGGGCTTGGGACTTATCACTGCCAACACTCCAGTGGAGTCTTAATTCGCAGAAAAATGAGGTGACACAGTATACACCTAATGAGCTAGTCTTCTTCTTTAATCCTAGGGACGTAACCGGTAACCGAATCATCCAAGCTCTGCACGACGAGGTCACCGAGATGTCAGACATCGAGATAAAAAGGGGCGAGGCAGCACAGAATATCATGAATCAGCGGAACAAATGGAAGGAGAGGTATGATCAACGTCACCGGAAGCCTCGGAAATATCAAGTCGGGGACCTGGTTGTAGTCGACTACGTCCCAAGTGCAACAGGAGAGTCACATAAATTAGATCCGGTGTACAAGGGTCCATACATGGTAACGAAGGTGCTGGACTACGACCGATACATCATCGAAGATTTACCAGATGCCACAGTGACACAGCGCAGGTATTGCAACGTCATGTCGGTGGACCACCTCAAGCCATGGTGTTCGTCCAGTCCCGAACTAGACAGCGATGACTCGTCTTGGGATGACGAGATGTCAGGAGAGGCCGAGCTGTCACCGAATGAGTAAGGGGAGTGAAGCATCAACCACACTCCGAGGCGGACGTGTGACGGCAGCGGCGGACGTACTACATAAGCATACATATGTACTTGAATTATCAATAAAATACATTTGGTTTCGTTATAAGTGAGCGTTTTGTTGAATTCGGGGAACTGACCGTTACAATATGATCAAAGATAAAAATTTGTTTGCAAGCTTTATTATTCTGAAGTTACTAATTGAGATTGCAGTAGCGAAATGTGATGTTTTCGTCAAGGCAACAGCTCAGAGGACGACTACTAACTATTGGTGTGACCGAAATTACATTGGAAAATGTTTTATACTGTTCAGACATTCCCCACAATTTACTTTCAGTCAAAAGTATGCAAGATTTTGGTTTATCTTCTGATTTTGACTCAGATGTCAAAATAAAACAAAATGGTTGTATAATCATTGCGGGTATGTATAATAATAATACACATATTTTAATTTTAAGTTATGTTTAAGAGCTTTTGCAGTTGATTTTACAATAAACAATATCAATTATGTCATAATAGATGAGAACATATTAGCAAGGGCAAATTAAAATAAAATAATTCAAAATGATTTGTTCAAGGATACAAATATTTTAAAAAATGTTCCGATTGAAGCTTCTTTAAAATATTGTGAAGCTTGTATAGGAGGGGATTATTAGCGGCGCAACTTTGAAAGAGAAAAATTGTCTAGCGGTAGGAACTCATAAGCTTCTATCGTAATAGACATGTTGACTTCAGAAAATATTTCATAGATATCGACAACTTTTTTTACTGCTGCGATATTGACTAATAAATCAATATGGCGCCTATATATTGATTATTCACTTCACTTCACTAACTTTTTCGTGTTTGAGTTGCTTGCAAAATATAAAAAAACCGTTAATCGATTAATATCCATTATGATCTCTATTCAGTATATTCAAAATGGCTGACAAGAGCTCTCTTTAGTTTTGTGACCTGCGAACTACCAGGTTTCAAATTTGAGGCAATATTTTGAGACTAACGATAGAGACTGTTTAGTGAATAGTAACTAGTCACAAATTGAGATTTTACCCCAAAATGTCTCAAATGGAGACTAGAGACTGGTTACAGAATCCCGCTATTAAAACCAATTTTGATTCACATTAGCAACCATACCCTTCATCACCAGTTGCTAATTCTTAGTATTAAAAGATTATTCTTCCAACCTCCAGTACTTAGTCGAAAGTGACAATTTTGTGATGAATAAAGATAACAACAATTTTTGCGTCAACAAAGAGGCTTTACAAATAACCATGCCATTTATGTGAATGGGATAATCGAGCCCGCGACAAGCTTTATGAGTAAAAATATAGTAGAAATTAAAGTACTTATTCAACCACTCCATATAAAATTCGGTATTGTAAAACAATAAATGAAAGAGAGATGACTGGCAAAGGTTTAGAGGAGTTACAACAAAATTTCTAGAAAATATATAATTACAAGTGTTGTTGACAAAATGCTGAAGAGTTTTTCCAATTTCTTCATTCACATGTTGAATATTTTCCTGAAAATCCAGCCATCTGTTCAAAATTGAACATATGCGTTGGTGGAAAAGGGTACCACTTAATCGGTACGGACCATATAGCAGGACAAGTATATTGAGTAACTTATAGAGTTTGGATTTTGTTAATGCTGGTTCCAAGATAGATGAAATTATCGTCGATATTTCGTTTTGCCCTCGTTCACTGCCAGTCCCATTTGCTTTGATCCCTTGTCCAGTAAAAAGAAAGCAGAATTAACGGCGAGGGGGTTGATGCCGATGATATCAATTTCATCTCGCTCGAAAATGTTCTTCCCAAACCTGACGGAGCTTTTGGTGTTGCTCAGCGTCAGTTTACACAGTATACCTTTTACAATTCAGACATCTTGGCATTAAGGCAACTCTTTTTCGTGCAGTCCAATTGTAGCTTTAAAATCGACGAAGTGGTGGTTTCACGGGTCTTTTCCAAGATTTTGTGCATGGTGCATATCTGGTCGGTTGTTGATTTGCCAGGTCTAAAGCCACACTGATTAGGTCTAATCAGTTTGTTAAAGGTATGCTTTCATCTTTCACACAATACACTCGATAGAACCTTATACGGGAAGTTGGGGTCTTCCTTTTTGTGGACAATGCATAGCACACTTAAATTCCAATCGTTGGGCATGCTTTCGTCCGATCATACTTTATAAAGAAGCTGATGCATGCTCCTTATCAGTTCTTCGCCGCCGTGTTTGAATAGCTCGGCCGGCTATCCATGGGATCTAGCGGCTTTGTTGTTCTTCGGGCGGGTAATTGCTTTTCGAACTTCTTCATGGTCGGACAATGGAATGTCTGCTCTATCGTCATTGAGGGGGGAATTGGGCTCGCCTTTTCCTGGCATTGTACTTTCACTGCCTTTCAGCAAGCTGGAGAAGTGTTCCCTACATAATTTTAGTATGCTCTGGGCGTCAGTCACTAGATCACCTCCGGGGGTTCCACAAGAGCATGCTTTGGTGTTGAAACCTTATACCGACTTGTTGACGAGTGCCCTTAGAGAGCAGGAGTACAAGTCGAGTAGAAAATCTTTCGGCTGTCTGTTGTGATTGCAGCTTCTCGATGTCAAACCTCTCTTGTGGTTTTTGACGTGTGTTTTTTTCTGCACAGACGCGGGTGCGACGCTTGGCTGCAACAAGATAGTGGTTCGAGTCGATGTTAGGAACTCTGATGTCAGCCTTCACATTTAAAACACTGCAGACGTGCCTTCCGTCTATCACAACATGATCGATCTGTTTGGTAGTTTTTCGATCCGGAGATAGCCAGGAGACTTGATGAATTTTCTTATGCTGGAATCTAGTACTACAAATAACCATATTTCGGGCCCTGGCGAAGTCGATCAGCCTCGATCTATTTGGGGAAGTTTCATCAAAGAGGCTGGATTTATCGACCGTGGTGCCAAAGATATCTTCCTTGCCTACCCTGGCGTTAGATTCGCCAAGTACGTCTTTGTTATCGGGGCGGGGGCGGCTTTCATCGTTGCACTCCAAGCGCTCATGGAAAGCACCTTTGGTCACATCGTTCTTCTCTTCCATCGGGGCGTGGGCGCAAATCAGCGATGTGCTGAAGAACTTCGCTTTGATGCAGATTGTGGTGTGACGTTGATCCACCGGGGTGAATGACAGAACATGGCGACGGAGTTTCTCTCCCACCACGAATCCCACACCAAATTTGTGCTCCTTTATATGGCCACTGTAGTAAATGTCACTAGGACCTTCTCGCCTAAGTCCTTGTCCCGTCTATCGCACTTCTTGGACGGCGGTGATGTCAGCCTTCACTCTAACGAGGACATTAACCAGTTGAGTACCGGCACTTTCCCAATTAAGGGACCGGAAGTTCCAGGTGCATGCCATCAAATGGTAGTCCTAATTTCGTCTGTCATGGTTGTCATCAAAAGAGAGGTTACTCATCCGAGGCTGTCGATTAGTTTTCATTGGTACTGGTTTTTACGTAGCGGGTCCCAACCCCAGCGCAGAAACCTGTGGAGGGGAGACGCAGGGTTTAAATTCAAGGAACACCTTAACTCCTTATCAAAGTGATGGCAAACAGAGGATAAGATCCATGAATAACATATATGAAAGGCTTTTCCAAAAAATATAAGGATAATATAAAATATTATGTTCCTTCAGTTCAAAGGTTAGTTCTTCGCAATAAGGACCTACCATCGCCAGTTCATCCTTCGAAAGAAGAAACTAACGTGTTTTCGATATATCCGATATATCAAATGAAGTTTTGCTTATCAGTTCCTCTATTTCCCCCTGGTCCAAATACTAAGTGTACAAGGGTGCCTTAGAAGTTACCGTTACAAATTCCACACAGTCTGAAGTGAAAAAATATGAAATCAATTTAAACACGGAGTGTCCAAATATTAAGTATGTAACGTGGCTTTTACCACCTTACAATAGTTTACGTCAAATTACCTCACTACGATGTTGAAAGCTGCTAGAGCTTTCCACCATACGTCCTAACGCACCATACGCATACTTACCTCGCTACGGTGACGAAAGCTGCGCTGTGCTGCTATATAAGCAAGCACTTCACATCGAGCGCGATCGTTTCTTCCAGCACTCCGGCGAGGACGGTCGCCATCGGCAGCGACAGGCAGGGTAAGTGTAACAATAGTAGAAATAGGTAGCGCTGTATATAAAAGTAGAAGTAGACAGTATGGGGAGGCCTCGCGCAGAAAAGGCATCACCGCCGGGTGATGCCAGTGCTCGCGATGGCCCTGCTCAGTAGTTGAGGGATCGCAGGCCTCGCGCAGAAAAGGCATCACCGCCGGGTGATGCCAGTGTTCGCGATGGCCCTGCCCAGTAGTTGAGGGATCGCAGGCTTCGCGCAGAAAAGGCATCACCGCCGGGTGATGCCAGTGCTCGCGATGGCCCTGCCCAGTAGTTGAGGGATCGCAGGCCTCGCGCAGAAAAGGCATCACCGCCGGGTGATGCCAGTGCTCGCGATGGCACTGCGCGGTAGTTGGGGGAATGCGTGCCTTGCGCAGCAAAGGCATCACCGCTGGGTGATGCCAATGCTCGCGATGGCACTGCCGTAGCCGCGTCGAAAGCACGTGGCATCAGTACCGCTGCTTACGGACCGTTATAAAAACTAACGTGACTAACAGACGACAGGTAATGTAAGGAGAGTGTAAGACAGTTGCTAGCCGGAGGTCAACCAACACAGTTCGCTGACAATTATATCTGTCCTTCGCAGAGGAGCCCAGGAGAACACTACCCGATTCAACAAACGTCAACGCCTGACAAACTAATTTCATCCGTTTTCATCATCGCCGTTTTCATCACCGCCGTTTTCATCGCCGTGCCAGACTCAACAAGCTTTAACGCCTGGCACGCTAATTTCATCCGTTTTCATCATCGCCGTTTTCATCACCGCCGTTTTCATCGCCATGCCAGACTCAACAAGCTTTAACGACTGGCACGCTAATTTCATCCGTTTTCATCATCGCCGTACCCGATTAAACAAACGTCAACGCCTGACAAACTAATTTCATCCGTTTTCATCATCGCCGTTTTCATCACCGCCGTTTTCATCGCCGTTTTCATCGCTCATGAATCAGGTTCGCCGCGCCCCCCACACAATCATAAGCAT
The DNA here is from genome assembly GCA_027475135.1 of Bactrocera correcta. Classification (NCBI taxonomy): domain Eukaryota; kingdom Metazoa; phylum Arthropoda; class Insecta; order Diptera; family Tephritidae; genus Bactrocera; species Bactrocera correcta. The sequence continues at coordinate 62,741,369 of CM050326.1, read as the reverse complement.
CGCAGTACTCCAGCGATGAAGGCTCTAACGCTTGAGACGGACACGACCAGTTGGATTTACTGGCTGAAGAAGGACCGATTAGTCACCGAGTGCAGACGACACCACATCGCTGTCGAAGGGCGCACCGTAGCAGACCTCCGTAGCGAGCTGAGCGCCTGCATCCGTGCAAAGCGCCACCATAAATCCACGGATGACCTAGTGCAGGCTTTAGAAAGGGAGATGAAGGAGGAAGGTAACGCCATCATACTCGTTCCAACCACCACGGTAAGAATCCCAAACAAAGCGGTAGCAACACGTGGCGACATAACCTCAGCTGCAAGAGTGCCGGGTTTGGAGGTTATAAACTCCGTGCGGCGATGGAACATACGCTACAGCGGTCGCGAAAATTTACACGACTTTCTGGAGCGATGCGAAGAGCTAGCAGAATGCTACTCTATAGCAAACAACCAGCTTCTCGCCACGATGCCGGAAATTCTGCAGGACAAAGCGCTGCAATGGTTTCGAGTAAAACGCAACGCCATCAACACGTGGGACGACTTTCGTTACAAGGCTGAACGGTTCTTTTTACCGAAACGACACCTCGCACATCTGGAAGAAACCATCCATCAGCGCAAGCAATTTCCCAGAGAGAAGGCAAAGGATTATGTGCTGGCCATCCAGACGCTTATTCGCCAGCACCCGAAACTTCGCGATGAAGATCACACCGAGCGTATATATGACGGTCTAAGGGTGGAATATCGCTTATATGTCCGTCGGAGCGATTTCAACAGCGTGGACGAACTACTCGAATTAACGGAAGAGTTCGAGTTGCTGAAAGGCGAGGAGACCAGGCAAACGAGAAACACCAATCACTGTTTGACGGCGGTAAGTAATAAGTATTGCCGCGAGAAAGTTTGTTGGCGATGCAAGCAGCCGGGACACCGAAGACACCAATGTCGCAACCAGCAGCGAATATTTTGCTCTCGCTGCGGACTCGACGGAACCATGTCGCGGGACTGCAATTGCCCTACACATGTGGCAGTGCGAGTCACTCCGCCCGAACCCAGCACAGCAGCACGCAAAACAACGCTTCCGTACCCAGAATGGAAGCAAGATGGTCGTTATTATCTGTCCATTACTATTGCGGGCATGCAGGTCGAAGCTCTGGTGGACACCGGAGCCACGCTCACATACATCGGTAAGGAACTCCAGCGTCATCTAGACAACCACAGGATTAAAGCCAAACGCCAGACCCGTCGCATTCAGCTAGCTAACCGAACGTATATACCTAGCATGAAAATGTACCCCGTTACCATCGAGCTGGGTAAGAAGACGACGCATCTACTCGTATCCGCTTTACCGACGCTGTCAGAACCTGTCATCTTGGGCATGGATTTCCTGAGGAAACGGGACTTGACTATTACCGTCGATGGTCAACCCCTAGCCGCTACACGCCTGAGCACGCAGGCACCTACCGATCACCTTGCGATGCTAACCGAGAGGCAACATCTTACAGAAAGGGAGAATCACCAATTGAATACGCTCCTCACTGAAAACGCAGCAGTGTTCTCGACGATCACCGGCCCCAGCACAGCCGCCGAACATGTGATTCGACTTAAACACGATCGCCCATTGAAGCAGAGATATTATCCGCGCAACCCAGCGATGCAAGGAGTAATCAATCAGGAGGTGAACGAATTGATTGCCACCGGCCACGTCGAAGTCTCTAACAGCGCTTACAGCTCGCCCATTGTCTTAGTGCGAAAGAAACAAGGAAGTTGGCGAATGTGTATCGACTACCGGCAACTTAACGCAGCAAGTATACCAGACGCATACGCACTTCCCCAAATAAACGCAATCCTAGACCAGTTGAAGGAAGCTCGGTTTATCTCGACCATCGACCTGAAGAACGGCTACTGGCAGATTCCGCTACACCCCCGCTCACGCCCGTACACCGCATTTACCGTACCGGGGAGAGGTTTATTCCAGTGGCGAGTGATGCCTTTTGGGCTGCATTCGGCGCCAGCAACATTCCAGCGAGCCTTAGACACCGTCCTGGGATCAGAACTACAGCCGAAGGTCTTCGCCTATCTGGACGACATCATTGTACTGGGAAACTCTTTCGAAGAGCACTTGGACTATTTGCAAGCAGTGTTCACGCGCCTTCAACAAAACCGCATGCAGATCAACTTTGAGAAGAGCAAGTTCGTGCAGCAACGCCTCCATTACTTGGGCCATGTAGTCAGCAACGAGGATATTCACACCGACCCGGCTAAGGTGGCAGCCATTAGCGACATGGCAGCACCTACCACCATCCGAGAACTACGCCGTTTCCTGGGAGCAGCCTCGTGGTACCGACGTTTCGTAGCAGACTTCGCCACAATATGAGCACCACTGAACCGTTTATTGAAAAAGAACCAGCGTTGGTCATGGGGTGCCGAACAAGAAGAAGCATTCCAGGCGCTAAAGGAAAAACTAACCAGTGCACCCATCCTGGGGTGCCCTGACTTCGAGAGGCCTTTCTGTCTGCAGACTGACGCCAGCGGAGAAGGACTAGGCGTGGTACTATTTCAACGCCATTCGGACCAAGAACGGGTTGTAGCATACGCCAGTCGCAGCTTGATAGAGTTGGAGAAGCGATACTCTGCCACCGAACAGGAGTGCCTAGCCGTATTGTGGGGTATAAGGAAAATGCGACCATACCTGGAGGGCTATCATTTCACCGTAATCACCGACTATCATTCGCTCAAATGGCTTCACATCCTGCAGAACCCATCCGGAAGACTCGCAAGGTGGGCCCTAGAGCTACAACAGTTTGACTTCGACATCGAGTATCGCAAAGGTACCCTCAACGTAGTCGCCGACGCGCTATCCAGATGCCCACTGAAAAACCAAGAAGGCAATGCGGAACTTTTGCATGCCGTCCATGATCAACCGGATAGATGGTATGAAAGACGTACGCGCCAGGTACACGATCAACCAACGAAACATCCCGATTACCAACTTATCGATGGCCGGCTCTTTCGGCACATCGCCCCACGCAATACGCTATCCAGGTCACCACACTGGAAACTATGCGTACCGGAGCACCGTCGACTCGAAGTCCTGAGAGAAAATCACGACGCCAGCACCGGCGGTCACCTGGGTGTACACAAAACACTCAAACGCATACAAGAAGGGTACTATTGGCCTGGGATGCATAGGGATGCGCTCGAGTATGTTTGTCGATGTCAACCATGTGCCGAATATAAGATAGACCAGCGACGACCTGCCGGGATGATGGCCACCATGCAATGCTCACGACCATGGGAAGTTGTAACGGCAGACTTTGTAGGCCCACTACCACGCTCAACAAATGGCAACTCGTGCTTGCTAGTGCTCACGGATAAGTTCTCCAAGTGGGTGGAACTCGTGCCAGTCCGGAATGCAACCACCGCCAGTGTTATAAAGGCGCTATGAGAACGCGTGATATACCGGTTTGGTTGTCCTAACGTATTCCTTACCGACAACGGGAAGCAATTCATCGGCAAGCTGCTTACAAAGTTCCTGGAGAGCCACGCAATTCAACATCGTTTCACCGTCATTTACGCTCCACACGAGAACCCAACCGAGCGCACCAACAGAGTCGTGAAAACTATGATCGCCCAACGAGCAAAGGCCGATCATCGGACCTGGGACCACCAACTAGCCGAAATAGCTTTCGCGATAAATACTGTTGTGATGACTCGACAAAAACATCAGCAGCTGAGATAAACTTCGGGTACACACCAGCTACACCGAAACAAATCCGCAAAGAAGGGAACGTGCCCGACGAAGAAGCCACCACCGTGCCGACACTCACGGAGCTTTGGCAAGAAGTTTCTCGCAACTTGTCTACCGCAGCAACACGCCAGAAGAAATACTACGATTTGCGCAGACGACCATGGAAGCCACTTATCGGCGAGAAAGTACTCAAAAGAGATCATCCGCTCTCTTCCGCAGTAAACAACTTTGCACAGAAGCTTGCTCCGAAATATTCTGGCCCATATATCGTCAGAAAGTTCAAGTCGACCAATACAGTTGAACTCGTGAATCCGAACGCACCGGGTGGGAGTACCATTCATGTGCATCTGCAAGATCTAAAGCAGCTGCCAACCGAATCCTAAACTTGAGTAGCCGCTAACGCGATCTCTACCGAGCCTACGGACTCTAACTCCGAGCCACCTAGCACCAATGTAGCGCAACCATAGACGTTGCCAACACTAATCAAAGCGTCCGTTTGCTCATCTCTTTCCAGATAACCAGAATGAAACCGACAACCAACAGGAGGCCGCAGGCATCGAGCCGACAACCACAGCCGCCGGACGAGCCGCAAAGGCCGCCACCTTTCCGGCCATCCCCAGGAGCACGACCTCGGGTGAACACCAATGCAACCGAAGTGCATCAATTACACGCAATAAGCGTGGACGTCGCCGGGTCAGCCGCTCGAACTCGCCCGAGGGCATCCAGGCAGCCCCTGGAGCGCAGCGTCAGCAAAGCCACCACCCGAAGTCGGCCGCGCACAAAACCAGCCGAAATGGAAGTGTTGCCGCGACAGACGCCGCTCAGCACCAACGCCCGGAAGCTCCCGACCACCAGGCGAGCCCCAACGCCACGGGAAGCAGACCGTGAAGCTGGTGCCGCGACAGAGCCGCGCGCCGCCCAAACCTCGACGCACCCCGCAGGCCAAGCGAAGGCCCAGGTAACGCTCTCCGCCAAACAAAGCGACCTGCCGACTGCAGCTTCATTCCAACTCGTCCAGCGAGGCACGGCAACGAGCACCGTCACGGCGGAAGCCAGCACCGAAAAGCAACTCGTGGAGAATGCGCAAGAGACGTCAGCAACAACAGCGACTGCATGCTCGAATGACAATGGGGCGCCTGCCCATGCAACTGCCACGACTCACGTCGAGACGACGCCGCCTCACCCGAAAGCGACGCCAACCCCGACGACGACCCGGCCTCCATCTGCCGAGATCAGCACACAACCGGCCACGCCTGACACATCAGTAAAATGTTGTAAAATCCATCCCGTAGGCCGGAAATTAAAACTAGTTTTTATATACCAGTTACCATAGTTATTCATGTATTTATACGATTAAATGGGTGTCACTAGTTGTAAGCTATAAGACCTAAGACGCCTTGTACTATAGGTTAAGAAATACTATTAAATAAAGGTTTCCACACCCGCTCCCCGTTCACGGCACACGCCAACTAGGACAGCCAGCCAGCCTCCAGCCGAACCATCGTGGGGGATCTCTTTCCACCCGCCGCCAGCGAAGTATCATTGTCCGAAGTGAGGGGGGGACGGTAAAGTGGCTTTTACCACCTTACAATAGTTTACGTCAACTTACCTCACTACGATGTTGAAAGCTGCTAGAGCTTTTCACCATACGTCCTAACGCACCATACGCATACTTACCTCGCTACGGTGACGAAAGCTGCGCTATGCTGCTATATAAGCAAGCACTTCACATCGAGTGCGATCATTTCTTCCAGCACTCCGGCGAGGACGGTCGCCATCGGCAGCGACAGGCAGGGTAAGTGTAACAATAGTAGAAATAGGTAGCGCTGTATATAAAAGTAGAAGTAGACAGTATGGGGAGGCCTCGCGCAGAAAAGGCATCACCGCCGGGTGATGCCAGTGCTCGCGATGGCACTGCCGTAGCCGCGTCGAAAGCACGTGGCATCAGTACCGCTACTTACGGACCGTTATAAAAACTAACGTGACTAACAGACGACAGGTAATGTAAGGAGAGTGTAAGACAGTTGCTAGCCGGAGGTCAACCAACACAGTTCGCTGACAATTAGATCTGTCTTTCGCAGAGGAGCCCAGGAGAACACTACCCGATTCAACAAACGTCAACGCCTGACAAACTAATTTTATTCGTTTTCATCATCGCCATTTTCATCACCGCCGTTTTCATCGCCGTGCCAGACTTAACAAGCTTTAACGCCTGGCACGCTAATTTCATCCGTTTTCATCATCGCCGTTTTCATCACCGCCGTTTTCATCGCCGTGCCAGACTCAACAAGCTTTAACGCCTGGCACGCTAATTTCATCCGTTTTCATCATCGCCGTTTTCATCACCGCCGTTTTCATCGCCGTACCCGATTCAACAAACGTCAACGCCTGACAAACTAATTTCATCCGTTTTCATCATCGCCGTTTTCATCACCGCCGTTTTCTTCATCGTCACTGTATACATCACGCTGGTCTGGCTGTCCACTGAAAGGGGGGTGTGGACACTTCATCTATTTAATTAGATCTTTTATTTGCTAAGGGTTTGTGGGTCCCAAGGCTGACCCTGGAGCGGCTGAGCATACCTCAGCTATAGAAGAAACCCCATTACAAGTATTTGGAAACTATCTGTTTTTTACAAATTTTTATCACGAATTACATTTTTATCAGACAATGTTTTTTTCTTAATTCAAACTGACCATTATTTTCGGTATCATACCCTTTCAGACCTTTTTAAACTCTTCAATAGCTATCACTTCCATATACCTAAAAAAAAAACAAATAAAATGTTGCTACAAATTGTGTGTTTATACGTTATCTGGAATACACACAATTGTTGCACCCAATTTAATTTTAAATAGAAAAGTGTAAATAACCGAAGAATCTATCTTATTTTGAGTGATAGTAAAAGAAATAGTTTGTTTATTAGTTAACATAACTTAATTTTGCATATAGAACAAAAGGACTTACATCCAACAAATCTGTATGATCCTGCTGATGATAAATTACGATATGCTCAAGCGGTCAGTGATTATGAGAAGACATACTGATATAAACATTTACTATATAAATGATCATAATAACAGGACGATTTGAAGGAAGTCTGCTATAAATCAGTGTGCAGAAACCAATTTCCAGCACAACTACATTTAGTACTGACCACATTGCTATACTCAGAGATAGTCAAGCGGCATTCAAAGCGATCTCAGCAACGAGATTTAATGGCTATTTGTGTAAGAATATATAGAACACTTGGTGCACTTTATATACGCATACATCGTGCACATAAATTCTTCTTAATTGTCGTAAGCACCGAGCGAAGTCGCGAGTGCGACGACTGTTTTTTTGATGACAGGAGATATTTCGTCTTGCCCTCGTTTACTGCCAGACCCATTTGTTTTGGTTCCTTGCCCAGTCTGGGGAAAGCAGAACTAACGGCGCGGGTGTTGAGGCGCCAGCAGCTGTACACTTTTATAGAAGATGGTACCTTCGCTATTTAGTTCTGCAGCTCGACCTATTTTCTCCAGAAGCAGATTGAAGAAGTAGCGTGATAGGGAATCACCTTGTCTGAAACCTCGTTTGGTATCGAACGGCTCGGAGAGGTCCTTCCCGAATCTGACGGAGCTTTTGGCGTCAGCTTACACAGCCGTATTAGTTTTGCAGGGATACCAAATTCAGACATCGCGGCATAAAGCCAGCTTTAAAATCGACGGCAGAGCTATTCAAACACGTCGGCAAAAAACTGATTAGGAGCATACTTCAACTTCTTTGTGGAATATGGTCGGACGAAAACATGCCCGACGATTGGAGCTTAAGTGTACAACGAATGTGTCTAGCCGGGTATATTTGGATGCCCAACTTATTCCAGTTTAAGAGCACCTCAAAATAAGCGTTTTTTATAACATTTCCCATTGTAGCCAGATCGAGCAAAATAAGAATTTTTGAGCAATTAAATTAAAATATCCATAATTTATTACGATTTCAAATTATTATATATTGGACTTTTAATATATGGCGAAACTACTTTAATCCTGTTTTATGATTTTATGTTTTATTAAAACAACTGACTTTTGATCTTTCAATACTTAATAAGGTGAATTAAGCCTGTTAGTTCTCAAATAATAAATGCTTTTAATAATTTGCAACTGAAAATTAATTCTACCATGCATCAAATTGCAAAACGTTTCATGATTTTCATTACTCCGTTTACATATATTTTTGCTATCTGGTAATCTGACCGTTCCAGTATTACAATTGCAAAACGTTAAAACCTAACCAATCCAGTCAACTGTCAAAGTTCGGTTGGTGAGCGGTTCTAACATTTCCAGTGACAGGAGAGTTTGACATCTCATTATCTCTGGTCTAAGCGATGATTTAATTCTTCTTTTGTCTCGTTCGATGCGTGGTGATCATTCTTTTTGTTGTTTAGTGTGAGGTGTCGTCGGGTGGTGACATATTGCTGAATGTCGTGTGGTGTGTTGTACTAGGTTGCGCCAGTTTTTCCCGAAGAGAGTATGTAGTATGGTAGGGGGAGGTGTAGCTCATTTAAACTTCCTGGGCCCCCTAAGCGAATATTTTGATTAGTATCACACGTATGTATAATCTGAAACATGTTATTCGGCTTACTGTGAGTGAAGTAGCCAAGAGCGCAGAATATTAGCTGTGAGAACCAATTTGGTTGTAATAGAAACTTGTATTTTATGTAAGTATTGGCGCTTGAAGCAGTAATTTGCTTTTGCTTGCTCTGACGACTTATTAGCATAGTAAACAAGTCGTTTGCTTTTATCAAATTTATTAGCAGTAATTTATAATTTCTTATTTTATCGGTTTGGTATACCGGTTGTTTATTATTTGCCTTTTCAGTATTATCAGCAAGGGTTTGCATTTCATTTAGTCTCAGCTTATGAAGATTAGTAACTCCACGCTCAGACATGGCCAGAATGGGTACTCCTTAGCCCAAGGAGTTAGGACTGTGACAATAGAAAGATCTTGCGAGGGAGTGGCCGTTAATGGAGAAGGGCTTCGATTCGCAAAGTAGATAATTCTTCATAATAAATTTGAGGTTTTATACAGCTGATTCCCATAACTAACCCCTATGAGGAGCGCTTGAAGAGATGCGAAAAGATTGACCATTGTGTTTTGTAAGTGTAGGTACGTCACTTTATTCCATTGGGAATGTGGTGATCCCTTACTTTTTCTTTTTAGTTTTTGTTTATAATTTGAAAGTTTATCTATGACACAATATTGAACGAAATGTGTCGATTTTTCCACTTTCTGGTACGTGCTATTTAATATATAAGTTTTTTTTTCCTGTAAATGATGGTTTTTACAATCAGCCTAGAGCATCGGTATCGGAGCAGCGATATAACCGACATTTTGCCTTATTGATATACATACATATGTATGCGTTATGGAAACTAATTTGGCAATAACGCATAGTTCAAGTCGTAATAGACTAGGTTTTTCAAGAGTGGCTGCTTTTTCTTTTGCTACTAATAATTAGGTCACGATGCCACGACCGTTTTGTGTGCGCACATAGATGCTTTAGAGAAGTCTTCACAATGCTGATCTATTAGAGTCTTTTTTTTATGAGAGACAGTTTAACCAACTTTTGAGAATTCCTTAATTGTGAATTAAGGTATGTGTTTCGTTATCCTCAACTTGGTATGCTGTCAACTGGTTCTGTATCTATTTAGTTCACTTTGTGTTTCGCTGTGCAGCGTTTGAGCTTTTTGTGCCTTTGAGCAATATGGCGTCTCTTGGCAATTTTTATAATTTTGGCTTTTGGGTTTTGATTTTGCGATTAAACCCGGGGTCCTTTTGTATAAGCGCTTTTTTGGGGTGAGGGGGGATATGTGCTGTAATGAAACATTGAGTGGTGTCTTTTATGATAATATATGCAATTAAATTTGCTTTTGTAATTTTTATATCTATCCGATTGTCACAGCAAATTGTGCAAAGTCGTTTTGATCTGTCAAATTATTTCGTTTAACTTTTAGGTTTTTAAACTTCTCGCAAGATATAATCTTATGTCCTCTTTAACATACATAGTTCGCATGACATTTGCTTTTTCCGTTCGAATGTGAACGATTGCGTTTTGTAAATGCTTTTGTTTATATTTTTGTTGCTTCTAGCTTGGGGTCTATTGAAGATTCTATTTTAGTCGTGTTTAATGTTTTTAGTTCTCACCATTTTTTCCCTAGTTTTTCCGCTATTTCATATTAGTTGATTAGAAAGTCTTTCATATGTTGCCACGTTGGGCTATTTCATATTGGTTGATTAGAAAGTCTTTCATATGTTGCCGCGTTGGGCATTTTCCTCTAGATGAGAGCGATTGCTTCCACAAAGGTAACGAGTTTTCTGGTAATGCTGCGGTACATATGTTTACTAGTACGGGGTCCCAATTGTATGTGGGAATATTTTTTGTCATATGTAGAACCGACAATCAATTTGAAACAATGGATTCTAGGTGGATGAATTCTGCACTTGTTTCTTTCATAATTTTTTTTATTTGCTGGCGTTACTTGTTACTTGTTACCAATATTCTTTCGTTTTCGTAACGTGCTTAAGATTTTCTCAAGCAAAATTAAAATGTTCGTCATTAAGAGCGAGATGTTTAAATTGTAAATTACAATTAAAACAACGCATTATTTATTCAAATGTTTGATGTCCGAATGTTTTGTATTTAGGTACACTATAATGCGTCGAAAAGTCCGTGTACATGCGTATGTACATAGGTACTTATGTTATGTACTGGGAAAAGAGCGCGAAAACGAAACTTAAAAAAAGTGCACAAGAAATATTAAGCAGAATTAAAGCCAGCAAGTCGCGGTTGAAAATACATCTTTATTGATCAATCAACACTCTTAAACTAACTTAACGATTATCAAAAATGTATTTCTAAATACTTAAAATTAACAGTAAATCTTATGAGTGAGAGCGAGAAAAGTAAGAGTTTTACATATTAATATATAACTCGCCCTCCCATATGAAATTCGAGTCCCATCGAATTCGGTAAAAATATATTAGAAAAAGTAGACATAAAATTAAGTTTACTATTATATATTTGAAAATAAAAAATAAAAAGATTTACATATATATCATTTTACAGAATTTAATTTAACATTTTACTTACATTGTAAATTATGGGTACCTACTTATATTTGTTATTTCTAAATTTCTAAATCATATACCTATTAAAAATGTGGTATACATACATAGTTTCTTATTTATAAACATTTTTTTTTTTAATGTTTCAATTCAGTTTATAGGCTTTAACGGCCTTCTGAACTGTGCAGTATCTACTTTATTGGGATCGCTGTAGTGGTATCTGTTAAACCTTTTAGCAGTTTTTTGTCTGCCTGCAGCAGGATTTTTAATATATAGATTTTGATTTCGTAAATTAAGCGTTACATTTTCCCTTTTAATGTTTTCTCTGTCAATGGCTTTCTTTTTATTTGTTTCAGATCTCGATTTAACTTCATTTAAATCTATGTTTATTTTATTTATGAAATCTATTGGCTTAAGTTTAGTTGTTCTATGAATTGTGTTGTTATAAAAGTTTATTGCTTTTAGTACCAATTTCTCAGAGTCGCTAATCTTTTCAGCGTTTTTTAGTATTCTTATGTGTTCTAAAAGAGTCGAATGCATTCTTTCTACATCCGAATTCCCGGTGTGAGAGTTCGGTGTTGTAAAATGGGATTCTATATTATTTTCCTGACAGAATAATTTTATAAGCGCATTATTAAATTCATTATCCATAAGAATTTTATCAGGTTTTTTTAAGAACGCGATTCGCTCTTCAATTTTAGTTTTTACTGTTACCATATTTTTATCCTATAATTTATGTGCTGTCCCCAACTTAGTGAATTTATCGATTGTTGTTAAAAATGAAGTTTTTTGTATTTGAAAAATATCTATATGTATTATTTGATCAGGTCTTTCTGGTGTTATAGTATGTTGAAATTTTTTATTTATGGGTTTTCTATCGTATTTATTTTCATTGCAAACTCTACAATTATTACAGTATCTATTTATTAGTTTTATTAATTTCGGATTAAAATAATTATCTTTTAATTGATTGTAGTTTTCATGAATTCCTCTGTGGTTACCTTTCGTGTGAATATCATCAAGGATACTCAACAAAGATTCCTCGGATGCAACATCACGTGCAATTTTAGTACATTTTATAAAGTTTATTTTATTATTGTTAGAAAATAATTGTGCTAATTTATTTTGAATTATATTGTATTTATTATCTTCGAGTTCCGAGTATATACCAACTTTTCCATTTTTTAACTCTCGTCTGAACAAATCATTCAAATAATGTGTATTATTTAAATCATTTTCAGGCACGTATAATATTTTATATTTTTTGAAAAGTGTTTCTATTTCCTTATGTTTATTTTTTACTAATCTAATTTGCGTTGTGTATTTGTTGACGATTTTATTTATCATGAAAAATTTATTATTTAAACTTTCCTCCTATGAACTTCAGCTAAAGGCGGTTGAGTCAGCTGCACTCTGCTCAAAAAGTCCGCCACGTTATTCTCCTTGCCTTTTATGTATTCGATATCAAAGTAAAACCCGTGTAGTAAAATTTTCCACCTGATGATTCACGAATTTGGGTCCTTAAGCGAATAAAGCCACTTCAGGGGCTGGTAATCAGTTTGGACTAGGAACTTTCGACCGTAAAGGTATGGACGATAATATATTACTGACCACACAATGGCTAACAGCTCCTTCTCTAACGTTGAGTAATTTTGTTCGTGCCCATTCAGAGTCCTACTGGCATAACTTATCGGTTTTCCTTCTTGGCTTAATACCGCGCAATGGCTACGTTTCTAGCATCAGTAGTTAATACGAACTTTTTACTAAAATCGGGCAATAATGGCGGATTTACTAAAATATTCTTTAACTTTTCGAAAGACTCAATGTATGATTTGTCGTTAACATCAATTTTACTGTTTTTCTTCAAATATTTAATTATAGGATTAGCTACTAAAGAATAGTTTTTAATGAATTTGCAGTAATAGCCGGTTAGGCCCAGAAAAGATTTAATATCTTTAACTGTTTTTGGTAGTTCCAAATTTTTTATAATACTTATTCTTTCGGGGTTTGGTTTTATTCCCGCATTTGTTATAATATGACCAAGGAAACTTGTTTCTTTAGATAAAAATTTACACTTATCGATTTGTACTTTTAGGTTAAATTCATTTAGTTTATTAAATATTTTTTGTAAGCTTTCCAAATGGTCGGTTAAAGATGTCGAAAATACTAATATGTCGTCCATATAAATAATACAGATTTTATTAATATAATCAGAGAAAATGTAGTTCAACATTCGCTGGAATGTGGCAGGCGCATTCTTGAGACCGAATGGCATTCGAATGAACTCGAAATGCCCCATAGGAGTCGAAAAGGCAGTGTTTTCAATATCGCTATCATCCATTAACACTTGATGAAAGCCCTTCGCCAAGTCCAATGAAGAAAAATACTGCGCCTTACCTAACTTATCAAATAGGGACTCTATGTTCGGTATGGGAAATTTGTCGTCTATCGTAATGTCATTTAATCTCCTAAAATCTATTACTAATCGCCGTTTTTTCATTTGAATTGTCTGATTTTTTTTTACTTTCCACAATGGGGAATTGTAAGGGGATTTACTAGGGCGTATTATATTTTCATTTATTTGCTTTTCTATTTCATTCTCTAGGATCTGTGGATGTCGGTAATTTTTGCAATAAATTATTTCATTAGAGTTAGTTATGATTTTATGTTTTACACAAGTGGTTGTTGTTAAGTTTTGCTCTTTAATGTAAAATGTCTTTTTATTTTTATGTAGAAAATTTTCTAATAATTTCTTAAGTTGTTGGTATTAGCTCTTTAAATTTATCTAGCTCAAACTTTTCTAAATAGTTTATTTCCTCATAGGATATATTAAAGTTATTATTATTTAAATTTATTTTATTGTTAATAATTATAAGATTATTATTCTGAAAGTCTATTATTGCACCGAAAGGGCGTAAAATATTTATTCCTATTATGCAATCAAACTTTTTATCGATAAAATTCACTAACTTAACGGACATAGTACTATTTTTTTCTTTAAATTCACTTGGCACATCCACAATGACTTCTTCTTTTATTATATTATCACCAACTAGGGTATGCAACAAAATTGGCTTTATTAATTTTTTTGCTTTTCCTAGTTTTGAAAAGAATGTGTAATCCCCTAAGGTTGTAGCAGCGCCACTATCGATTAGGCACCTTGTTTTAGTATTATTTATGGTTAGTGTAATTATGGGTAATGATAATTTCGAGGACGAACAGGAAAATTTTCTGTATAATTTATAGCATCTATTTCCATTGACTCCGAATTAATATTTCGGCTGTTATTGTTAGACTGATGAGGATTTGGTTGGAAGTGACTAGTATTGCGGAAATTATAATTATTACTTTGTGGGTATGGATTAAAATTTTGGTTATGAAAATTTCCGAAATTTGTATTGAAACTATTAGGGTAAGTATTATTTTGGCTTTGAAAATTCGAACAATTTGCTCTGGGATTATTAAAGTTATTATATTGGCTACCCAAATTAGGTAAGTTGTTAGAATTTTGATACCGCTGAGCATTCATACCATTTGAATAATTACGTCTATTTCGAATGTTATGGGAATTATTTTTGCTGCTTGAATAGTTATTATTATTTTGCAAATTATTATATGGAAAGCTATTCGCATGTTTATAATTTACTAATTGGATATCTCTCAATAAATTATTTTGTAAATAAAACGTATAAGCTGTATTTATCGAGCTTATATTATTTTGCAGTAAAAGATATTTAATATGTACTGGTAAATAATTGGCATAAATTTTAAAAATTTAATTTTTCGGAGGATGGGGTCATATGTAGAAGTTCACGCAAGTGAGAAAAGTTCTCTGATCGCCATTCACTTGGGAGTGGCCAGAAACGATTCTTTTGCATATGACTCAAGCAGCTCACGACTTCCGGTCTTTGACCAAGTATCCTCTGGGTAGCCTAAGAACATCCGTTTGAAGGCGAGCTAAAGTGAGAAGGCGAAACACCCCTGCATAGGGTTGTGCGCTGGGTTTGGGACCCGCCACGTAAAAAAACACAACCAATGAAAGGAAAAAAACAGCCTCGGATGAGAGCCCCCCCTTTTGATGACGACCATGGCAAACGAAATAAGGACTATGATTTGAGGGCATGCACCTGGAATGTCCGGTCCCTTAATTGGGAAGGTGCCGCTCCCCAGCTGGTAGATGTCCTCGTAAAGATAAAGGCTGACATCACCGCCGTCCAAGAAATGCGATAGACGGGACAAGGACAGAGACGAGTAGGTCTTTGTGACATTTACTACAGTGGCCATATAAAGGAGCGCAAGTTTGGTGTTGGATTTGTGGTGGGAGAGAGACTCCGTCGCCGAGTACTATCTTTCACTCCGGAGAATGAACGTCTTGCCACAATCCGCATCAAAGCGAGGTTCTTCAACATATCGCTGATTTGCGCCCACGCCCCGACGGAAGAGAAGGATGATGTGACCAAAGATGCCTTTTATGAGTGCTTGGAGCGCACTTATGAGAGATGCCCCGCCACGATGTCAAAATCGTGCTTGGCGACTTCAATGCCAGGGTGGTCAAAAAGGGTATCTTTGACACTACGGTCGGTAAATTCAGCCTCCACGAGGAAACATCCCCAAATGGGTTGAGGCTGATCGACTTCGCCGGGGCCCGAAATATAGTTATCTGTAGTACTAGATTCCAGCATAAGAAGATACATCAAGCTACCTGGCTGTCTCCGGATCGAAAAACCACCAACCAGATCGATCATGTTGTGATAGACGGAAGACACGTCTCCAGTGTTTTAGATGTGCGTGCGCTCCGAGGTCCTAACATCGACTCAGACCACTATATTGGATTGTTCAACGTCGAGAAGCTGCAATCACAACAGACAGCCTAACGTTTTTCTACTCGGCTTGCACTCCTGCTCTCTGAGAGCACTCGTCAACAACTCGGTATAAGAGAACTGTGGGACGGCTTTTCAAACTCCTTACGTACAGCTGCAACCGAAACCATTGGTTTTCGGAAAGGGCAAAAGAACAGCTGGTACGACGAGAAGTGCCGTGTCGCAACGGAGAGAAAACAGGCTGCCTACCTCGCAACGTTACGATCGACCACAACACGTGCGGGATGGGATAGATACCGAGAGTTGAAGAGAGACGCATTTGTAGACAGAAAAAGAAAGAGGTCGAAATGCGTGAGTACGAAGAGCTTGATAAGCTGGCCAACAGGTGTAAAGCTCGAAAATTCTACGAAAAGATGCGGCGGCTTACAGAAGGTTTCAAGACCGGAGCATACTCTTGTAGAACCCCCTAAGGTGATCTAGCCACCGATGCCGTGAACTCACAACACCAGGAGAAAACGAACTCGATACCCCAATCGATGACGATGGAGCAGACATTCCATTGCCAGACCATGAAGAAGTTCTAATAGCAATTGCCCGCCTGAAAAACAACAAAGCGGCAGGCGCCGATGGATTGCCGGCCGAGCTATTCAAACACGGCGGCGAAGAACTGATAAGGTGCATGCATCAGCTTCTTTGCAAAATATGGTCGGACGAAAGCATACCCAACGATTTGAATTTAAGTGTGCTATGCCCAATCCATAAAAAAGAAGACCCCACAATCTGCGCTAACTACCGTGGGATTAGCCTTCTCAACATCGCATATAAGGTTCTGTCGAGCGTATTGTGTGAAAGATTAAAGCCCACCGTCAACAAACTGATTGGACCTTATCAGTGTGGCTTTAGACCTGGTAAATCAACAACCGACCAGATATTCACGATGCGACAAATCTTGGAAAAGACCCGTGAAAGGAGAATCGATACACACCACCTCTTCGTCGATTTCAAAGCTGCTTTCGACAGCACGAAAAGGAGCTGCCTTTATGCCGCGATATCTGAATTTGGTATCCCCGCAAAATTAATACGGCTGTGTAAGCTGACGTTGAGCAACACGAAAAGCTCCGTCAGAATCGGGAAGGACCTCTCCGAGCCGTTCGATACCAAACGAGGTTTCAGACAAGGCGATTCCCTATCGTGCGACTTTTTCAACCTGCTTCTGGAGAAAATAGTTCGAGCTGCAGAACTCAACAGAGAAGGTACCATCTTCTATAAGAGTGTACAACTGCTGGCGTATACCAATGATATTGATATCATCGGCCTCAACACCCGCGCCGTTAGTTCTGCTTTCTCCAGACTGGACAAGGAAGCAAAAGAAATGGGTCTGGCAGTGAACGAGGGCAAGACGAAATATCTCCTGTCATCAAACAAACAGTCGTCGCACTCGCGACTTGGCACTCACGTCACTGTTGACAGTCATAACTTTGAAGTTGTAGATAATTTCGTCTATCTTGGAACCAGCGTAAACAACACCAACAATGTCAGCCTGGAAATCCAACGCAGGATAACTCTTGCCAACAGGTGCTACTTCGGACTAAGTAGGCAATTGAGAAGCAAAGTCCTCTCTCGACAAACAAAAACCAAACTCTATAAGTCACTCATAATTCCCGTCCTGCTATATGGTGCAGAGGCTTGGACGATGTCAACAACGGATGAGTCGACGTTGCGAGTTTTCGAGAGAAAGGTTCTGCGAAAGATTTATGGTCCTTTGCGCGTTGGTCATGGCGAATATCGCATTCGATGGAACGATGAGCTGTACGAGATATACGACGACATTGACATAGTTCAGCGGATTAAAAGACAGCGGCTACGCTGGCTAGGTCATGTTGTCCAGATGGATGAAAACACTCCAGTTCTGAAAGTATTCGACGCAGTACCCGCCGCGGGAAGCAGAGGAAGAGGAAGACCTCCACTCCGTTGGAAGGACCAAGTGGAGAAGGACCTGGCCTCGCTTGGAATATCCAATTGGCGCCACGTAGCGAAGAGAAGAAACGACTAGCGCGCTGTTGTTGACTCAGCTATAATCGCGTAAGCGGTGTCTATGCCAGTAAAGAAGAAGAAATTCAGTTACGATTCTCGATAAATACCATAACCAGAAAATAACGAAGTCCTTGCAAATCTGGGAAACAGGAAACTATTTACTGTTTTTGATTAAAAAAGTGAGTTCCATCAGATTTCACTTCGCGAGTCAGACATTGAAAAAAACAGCATTTTCCGTAAACAACGGAAAATATGAATTCCTCCGCTTACCTTTCGCTTTAAAAAATGTTCCAGCCACATTCCAAGGAGCACTAGACGATATCCTTCGTCAACATATAGAAGTAAGATGCTATGTTTACATCGATTATGTAATAATATTTGGCAAATCGAAGAAGAACATTTTAAAAATATTGAATCAGTATTTCAAACCTTAGAAAATGCTAACATGAAAATGCAATTAGACAAATGTACATTTGCTAAAGAAGAAGTAGAATTTTTAGGATATGTAATCAGTTCAAATGGGATAAAAACCAACCCTGAAAAATAGAAGGGGTAGCTAAATTTCCAGTTCCACAAACTCTCAAAGAATTAAGATCCTTCCTACGTATGTCAGGTTATTACCGACGATTTATCCAGGAGTACGCAAAAGTAGCTAAACCATTAACAGCACTGTTAAGAGGAGAATCCGGTCATGTCTCCGAACGGAACTCGAAATAGATAGAAATAGAATTAGACAACGAGGCTTTAGAAGCATTTAGTAAAATAAAAAATACTTTAGTATCCAAGGATTTAGTTTTAGCGCATACGACGCCTCAGATTTCGCATTAGGTGCCGCCCTATCGCAAGACGGTAGACCAATTACTTTCATATCGAGAACTCTAAGTAAAGCCAAAGAACATTATGCCACCAATGAGAAAGAAATGCTTGGTATAATATGGTCACTTAATTCACTTAGAAATTACCTCTATGGTTCGAAAAAAGTTAAAATTATCAGTGATCATCAACCTCTTACCTATGCCTTAAGCCATAAGAATACTAATAGTAAAATGAAGCGATGGAAAGCAATTTTAGAAGAATATAACTACGAACTAACTTACAAACCTGGTAGAACAAATGTAGTTGCAGACGCCCTTTCAAGGATACCAATACAAATAAATTCACTCACACCTACGATTCATAGCGATGAAAGCTCAAGTCATAATTTAATCCTTTGTACAGAAGTTCCAATTATTGTTTTCAAAAACCAAATTTTTTTCAAGATTGACGAAATATCTTCATAACAATTTAAAATAATTTTTCCAACAGTGCATAGACATATAATTACAGAGCCAGAGTACAGCGAACAGTTATTGATTTCTTACATGAAATGATGCCTTAACCCATCCCTTATAAATGGAATTCATACTGAAGAAAGGATAATGGGTATGATGCAAAATATCTATCCAATTCATTTTAGTAGCATTAAAAGCCGATATATCCAAAAATTAGTTGAAGATATTAGTAACAAACAAGAACAGGAAAACTTCATATTAAAAGAACATTTAAGAGCACATAGGAATGCCAGTGAAAATAAAACACAAATTCTCGAAAAAAAATATTTTCCCGGTATGTTAAATAAAATAAAATGAATAATATCCAACTGCACCCTTTGTAAAGAAAATAAGTACAAGAAACACCCAATCTACCGAAAATTGCAGAAACTCCATTACCAACATATCCAAGACACACTGTTCATATCGATATAAGAAAAATAGTAATGAGAGCAAATTTACAAAATACGCAGCAACAAAAAGATTAAATAGCAGAGCAATAGAAGACGTCAGGGAACCTTTAAGAGATATTATTTTTTTCTTCGGAGTACCAAAATTAATAGTTATCGACAATGAGCCATCATTAAATTCCGCCGCTTTAAAATTTGTGATGAAAGACGAGTAAGGAATAGAAGTTTACACTACCAAGCTAATGGACAAGTGGAAAGGTTCCACTCTACATTAATTGATATAATGAGCTGCATAAAAGAAAACCGTGGACACAGAAATTTTGAAGAACTTTTAGAAAAAGAAGTGCCTGAGTATAACCATTCAGTTCATTCCACTACATCTAAAAGACCAGTAGACTTATTTTTTCATAGAAATGTTACATTTACCCCTGAAGACATAGAAAAAACTAGACAAAGCAACTTAGAAAAATAAGCTGAGAAACAAAGAAAGGATATCGAATACCATAACAAAAATAAGAAGGAAATAAAATCATATCTGCCAGGACAAATAATATTCGTTAAGAAAAATAGGAGATTAGGAACAAAGTTAAGTAAACCCTACAGTAAGGAAATAGTTAAGGAAGATAGAAATAGTACCGTGTTAACTGAAAAAGGACAAATAATTCACAAAGGTAGAATACGTAACTAAATATGTACTGACATTTTTTTCCAGAATATTACTACTGCTATGCCTGGTGGAAGTACAAATCCTCGACTACTCAAACTCCCAATTAATAACAATAGAAAAGGGAACGGCTAGACTACAAATAGGAACATTTTGGATAATACATTAAATTGACATAGAAAAATATACGGACAAACTAGACCACATAGAAGCGACTATTAAAACTGAAACTATCCGCAAAAACCCTAACTACCCCTTCATATCCCACATAATAACACAGATAAAAGCCCAACTTAAAAATTTAAAAGTAGAGCAAAAAATAAAAAGATCTTTAAATTTCCTGGGTAGCGCATGGAAATGGATTGCAGGAAGTCCAGACCATGAAGGCTACGAAATAATTTCAAACAAAATAAATAATGTCTTACAAAATAACAATAATCAGGTATTAATTAACAAACTTACGATAGGCAAAATTAGCGAGATAACAAATATTACAAATAATATAATTAAAACCATGCAAAGTGAAAAAAGTTTAAAAATTGAATCATTCTTGCAGCTAAAATACAAATTAGAAATAATTAAGGAAGAAATACGCAATACATTGGGCAAAAGCCAACATAATAAATTCTTTTATTTTATCAAATGAAGAAATAATTTAGACGAAGCACTCGAATTTCCCAAGGTAAAAATTGCAACTAATGGCAAAATTATAATTTATATTGTTAGCCTCCCAACCGTAGATAACCAAAATTGTAAAACTTTAGATATGAGAGCAGTAAAAAATAACGGGAGAATCAATAAAATTAATTTCAATACAATTTTAAACTGCGAAAAGGGAATTTATGTAACAGAAAATTATTCTAAAAAATACAACTCCCTACAAATATGCTTAAGCAATAGTGTAATAGATTTAAGTAATGATATTTGTATAAATAATCTTTTAAAAAAAGTCGTTTGCCAAACTGCACGGAGGTCAACAACCAGCATATCCCAACAATAGAGGATGTGGGACCTGGAATAATATTCCTTAAATAAATACAAAGGGGAAATTTCAATAAACAACGAACTAACATTTTTAAACGGGACCTTCATAATTTTGTATACCAACGTAACTATTGTTATCAATGGAAAAAAGCTCTATAACGAAGAAAGAACAGCAAGTAAACCACTACCAGCCATCCTTCAACCGCCATCCGCACCACTCAATATAGAAAAATTCCTCTCGCTGGAGATGCTGAAACAGCTTAACTTCAACAATACAAAAGAAGTAAGTCTGTTAGAGGCAGCAAACAGAGTAAAACATGGAACCAGCATCACGCTAATCATCCTTTTAATATTCATCGCCCTAATTTTCGGGAAGAAACTTCTGATCAAGCAAAAAGAAGATGAACCCAACAAACTCTCACAACCGGCAATAGAAGGACTCAACCAAATTTTCAATCACGATTGAATTTCAGCAGTGTGCCTCTGCTGTTTTTTTTCGTCACCACACTTTTGGTTATGTCATATACATATATGTAAGTACATTTGTGTACCACTGCGTTAAAATAATTATTTCCACTGCGTTAAAATACTTTTTTTCTTTTGCCTAAGTCGATATGTGGCGATTATCTTTTTTATTGTTTAGTAGTGTGAGGCGTCGTCGGGTGGAGACATCTTTCTCAATGTCATAGGGTTCTCAGGTGTCTTGTGTTATACTAGGGTACGCCAGTTTTTACCGAAGAGAGTAGTATGGTGTGGAGAGGCTTAGATCATTTAAACAGATACAAAAGGAGGTTTCAGATAAGCCGACTCCCCATCGTGCGACTTCTGCAATATGCTGCTGGAGAAAATATTTCGAGCTGCAGAACTAAATATGAAGGTAACATATTTTATAAGAGCGTACAGCTGCTGGCGTACGCCGATGATATCAACACCCGCGTCGTTAGTTCTGCTTTTTCCTGACTGGACAAGGAAACAAAGCAAATGGGTCTGGTAGAGCTGCTACTTCGGACTGAGGAGGCAATTGAGAAGTAAAGTCCTCTCTCGATGAACAAAAACCAAGCCCTAAAGTCACTCATTATTCCCGTCCTCCTATATGGTGCAGAGGCCTTGACGATGACAACATCTAATGAGTCGACGTTACCAGATTTCGAGGAAAAGGTTCTGCGAAAGATTTATGGTTCTTTACGCGTTGGCCACGGCGAATATCACATTTGATGGAACGAAAAGTGTTTACGCCAGTAAAGAAGAAGAAGAAGTATGTACGTTTATAAATTCGTTTATTATATAAAGTAATTTTTGTGTCAACATATATTTAGGAGAAATTAATGTAGTTTTCGTTTCAGTTATCATTTGCGTCGGCAGATGTTCGCTCCATAGTGCCGCAATTACTTAAACGTTCGTATTTGCCATTGAAATTTTCGGTCGATTTCTTGTTGTTAATTTTAAAATTATGCAATACCTATCACGCCAATACTATTTGTTTAACAACTTTAACATGTTGAACGTCAATATATTTAAGATTACGAAACTTCTTCTTCAATGTCCCGAAGGCGTGTTCTGCACACGCTGACTTTGTGAGAGTTAGTTTCAGTTATTTAATCATCTTACCTGAATTACAATGGGACAGGTTCCTTTTCGCGGGATGCGAATATATTATATATCGTACAATTTCTGCAAAATACAATTGTTCGTATTGGGAATATAGTATTTATTAGGAATTTAATAAACTTCCGAAATTTTTTCTCATTTTGGAATTTATCTTTTATATTTTCGTTTGGTCAAGCTAATCAATGTCATTTTTTTGTATTTTCTTTTTATCTTTTGGATAATTTTTTATGATTCTTGACGGGTTGATACGACCACTTTCAAATTAATATAGAAAATTTTACTATTTGATTATTGGATTTACCGTCATAACTAAGTGGGTGGCCTTGCCAATAACGGTTTCAATTGTTAAAATTGATGCAAAGCAAATTGAAACAAAGCGGTATCCAGCGGGATATGGTAGACATTGGTAAGCGAGCAAGGTAAACGATGCAGCATGATTGTATCGCTTACCTGACCGATGAAAATTAACACGGCGATGTCCTACGAAAAGTAACAGATCACCCCTTTCGCTTACCATATTTTCCTTTGGTTAAGCTAAGTAATGTCACTTTTTGTATTTTCTTTTTATTTTTTATGATTCTGTACGAGTTAGTTAGACCACTTTCAAATAAATCCAGAAAAATTTAGGTTAATTACATTTACCGCCATAACAAAGTTGGTGGCTTTGGAAACAATTGTTTCAATTGTTAAAATTGATGCAAAGCAAATTGAAAAAAAGCAGTAGGTAGTGTATAAATCTGGTATTGGTATTGCATCAACATGTAACATCCTAGTCTGATGAGCGTTTCCGCCCTGCAGAGGCATCAAGGATGTTGGAAGAGGAACCTAATTTGCGGTTGGTTTTCAAACTATAAAGTGGCTGCATACAATCATATGCCAAACAAAGTTGCTAATGGGTGACTACAACCTCCCAAACCTCCTTAGAGACAAATTCCGGCTTAAGTCGTAGGGTAATCCTCAATTTATGTTTATTAGTTCATATTCTGTCCGTTTTTCGTGCAAGTGATAAATTGAGTCAAAATCGGTATTGCATATGTGCAGAATTGGACCATAGTCACGGCACAAAATGCCGTTAGCTGGAAAACTATAAAGGCTTATAATTATACCAGAAATCAAGTTGCAAAACTTTGATTGGTGGAGGCCAAAGAACTAAGAAGAACAGATGATTGGACAGATGATAAAGCAGATGTTTTTGCCATTCAAGGTTTCCCTTAATATTTATTAAAAGAAAACATTGTTATAGAGTATTTTCTTATAACAGCCGTCTTCTTTCATATATTTTCCACATAATGGGGATAATAAACGAATTTATTTGAGAAGTAGATTTGCTTAAATCATTTGTTTTTTTTACATTTTTTCTCTTTGTATGTAGTGTCTAAATTAGCTGTGATAATGCAATAGTTATCCAATGCAAGTAGATGTCGCACAAAGAGTTTTCGCATAGATTAGATTGAAGTCACCTTGGAGACGAGATTAAGAACTGTAATTTTTGTAGCAAAATCTTGTTAAATTTATAAGATTAGTGGGATAAACTTCGGCAAACAGCCGAAATCTTGTGATTAAGTGTCGGTGTAAGCATGGTATAAGGCTGCATAAGAGCCGGTGTAAACAGTAAATGGTCACCAGAAAAACATTTCGCGTTGTAACCAAACAGCTGTCAAACACATACTAATTAGCATAGCAAGTTAAACTTCACATTTAGTAGCAAAGTTTCATCGACTCAAATGTGATCGCGAGTGAATAGTAATCAATCACCAATAAGGTTATTGGAATAAAACCTTGTGAAGATAGTTTCGATTTTTCTAGTTAGTAGCATAATTTTCCTCGATTCAGTTTGTGAGTGTAGTTTATATGGAGCTATCCGGGTCAAATTTGATCGTTAGTGTATACTAATCAATCACCAATAAAGTTATTGGAATAAAACCTTGCGCAGATGATTCCGATTTTTCCAGTTATGAAGTCTAAATACAAATATCTCCAAAACTATAAATCTGTGGAGGAAGATACATATATTTTTTTAATCTGGAGAAGCTGTTCTATCCTTTACACCCTATTAAGGATATCGGGACTTTAACTAACAATAAGTTTTCACTTTTTGGTTTTTCCATAAATTTTTCAAAGAAACACAGGATATTTTTTTCAACTCTCTTCACTCAGACATCGACACCTATGGAGGTGTATATCCATAATCGCCAAAAATTCCAAAAAACATAATATTTTCCTATCTTTAGCTAATGCACATATAAGTCATGCTTAATTCTTCTTCTTCTTCACCGACTAAGACACCGCTTCTTTTCGCTACGTGGCGCCAATTGGATATTCCAAGCGATGACAGGTCCTTCTTCACCAATGCGCATTTATAAGTCATAAATTTACAAATCAGAAAACATTAAACACACACATATGTATTGAATTGTACACTTAAAAACAACCACATATTATGCAGCATATATAATTAGCTGCAATACATACAAACATATACATATACACATACATATATTTAGTCATTTAAGACAGTTTTCTAAAATAGTATATAAGCATTGAAAATATCAAAATAAAATCACAATGACTAATTCTCAGCTCAGTGAAAGACTTTTCATTTCCCCCCACCAGCGGTGAGGTTTGATAAAATCTTCATTGAGTTTTTAAGATATGTATATAGAAGTAGAAAAAATTTTTTCGTATTTCTAATCACACTTAATTTATTTTTTGTTTATTCGTTCTAATAAATAAATAAACGAATATGTACCATTTTGGTCCATCACTTTTGCCTTTTTTGCGCTAGAGAAAATTTGAAATTTCGAAATTTCCAAAACGGAAGCAAGCGAACCATTGTTGTGCTACATGAACTGATACAGCATCGTCTCCGTAAACTTCATAAATTTCATTAGTGGCTTGCGTGGCATTCTTCCTATTTTTATATAAAAATTTCAAAATATAACGAATTTCTTCATTATTATACCCTGGAGAGGGTATATTAAGTTTGTCACGAAGTTTGTAACACCCAGAAGGAATCGTCGGAGACCCTATAAAGTATATATGTATATAAATGATCAGTATGTCGAGCTGAGTCGATTTAGCCATGTCCGTCTGTCTGTCTGTATATATGCGAACTAGTCCCTCAGTTTTTAAGATATCGTTTTGAAATTTTGCAAACGTCGTTTTCTATTCAAGAAGCTGCTCATTTGTCGGAACGGCCGATATCGGACCACTATAACATATACCTGCCATACAAACTGAACGATCGGAATCAAATGCTTGTATGGAAAACTTTGACATTTGGCAAGATTTATTCACGAAATTTGGTATATATTATTTTCTAAGGCAACAATGTGGAGGATGGGGTCATGTGTAGAAGTTCACGCAAGTGAGGAAAGTTCTCTGATCGCCATTCACTTGGGAGTGGCCAGAAACGATTCTTTTACATATGACTCAAGCAGCTCACGACTTCCGGTCTTTGACCAAGTATCCTCTGGGTAGCCTAAGAACATCCGTTTGAAGGCGAGCTAAAGTGAGAAGGCGAAACACCCCTGCATAGGGTTGTGCGCTGGGTTTGGGACCCGCCACGTAAAAAAACACCCCCAATGAAAGACAACAACAAGCCTCGGATGAGTGACCCCCCTTTTGATGACGACCATGGCAAACGAAATAAGGACTATGATTTGAGGGCATGCACCTGGAATGTCCGGTCCCTTAATTGGGAAGGTGCCGCTGCCCAGCTGGTAGATGTCCTCGTAAAGGTAAAGGCTGACATCACCGCCGTCCAAGAAATGCGATGGACGGGACAAGGACAGAGACGAGTAGGTCCTTGTGACATTTACTACAGTGGCCATATAAAGGAGCGCAAGTTTGGTGTTGGATTCGTGGTGGGAGAGAGACTCCGTCGCCGAGTACTATCATTCACTCCGGAGAATGAACGTCTAGCCACAATCCGCATCAAAGCGAGGTTCTTCAACATATCGCTGATTTGCGCCCACGCCCCGACGGAAGAGAAGGACGATGTGACCAAAGATGCCTTTTATGAGTGCTTGGAGCGCACTTATGAGAGATGCCCCCGCCACGATGTCAAAATCGTGCTTGGCGACTTCAATGCCAGGGTGGGCAAAGAAGGTATCTTTGGCACTACGGTCGGTAAATTCAGCCTCCACGCGGAAACATCCCCAAATGGGCTGAGGCTGATCGACTTCGCCGGGGCCCGAAATATGGTTATCTGTAGCACTAGATTCCAGCATAAGAAGATACATCAAGCTACCTGGCTGTCTCCAGATCGAAAAACCACCAACCAGATCGATCATGTTGTGATAGACGGAAGACACGTCTCCAGTGTTTTAGATGTGCGTGCGCTCCGAGGTCCTAACATCGACTCGGACCACTATATTGTTGCAGCCAAAATACGCACCCGCCTCTGTGCAGCAAAAAACGCACGCCAACAAACACAAGGATGGTTCGACGTCGAGAAGCTGCAATCACAACAGACAGCCGAACGTTTTTCTACTCGGCTTGCACTCCTGCTCTCTGAGAGCACTCGTCAACAACTCGGTATAAGGGAACTGTGGGACGGCATTTCAAACTCCTTACGTACAGCTGCAACCGAAACCATTGGTTTTCGGAAATTGCAGAAGAACAGCTGGTACGACGAGGAGTGCCGTGTCGCAGCGGAGAGAAAACAGGCTGCCTACCTCGCAACGTTACGATCGACCACAACACGTGCGGGATGGGATAGATACCGAGAGTTGAAGAGGGAAGCGAGACGCATTTGTAGACAGAAAAAGAAAGAGGCCGAAATGCGTGAGTACGAAGAGCTTGATAAGCTGGCCGACAGGGGTAATGCTCGAAAATTCTACGAAAAGATGCGGCGGCTTACAGAAGGTTTCAAGACCGGAGCATACTCTTGTAGAACCCCCAAAGGTGATCTAGTTACCGATGCCCAGAGCATACTTAAATTATGGAGGGAACACTTCTCCAGCCTGCTGAATGGCAGTGAACGCACAACACCAGGAGAAAGCGAACCCGATACCCCAATCGATGACGATGGAGCAGACGTTCCATTGCCCGACCATGAAGAAGTTCGAATAGCAATTGCCCGCCTGAAAAACAACAAAGCGGCAGGGGCCGATGGATTGCCGGCCGAGCTATTCAAACACGGCGGCGAAGAGCTGATAAGGTGCATGCATCAGCTTCTTTGCAAAATATGGTCGGACGAAAGTATGCCCAACGATTGGAATTTAAGTGTGCTATGCCCAATCCACAAAAAAGGAGACCCCACAATCTGCGCCAACTACCGTGGGATAAGCCTCCTCAATATCGCATATAAGGTTCTGTCGAGCGTACTGTGTGAAAGATTAAAGCCCACCGTCAACAAACTGATTGGACCTTATCAGTGTGGCTTTAGACCTGGTAAATCAACAACCGACCAGATATTCACGATGCGCCAAATCTTGGAAAAGACCCGTGAAAGGAGAATCGACACACACCACCTCTTCGTCGATTTCAAAGCTGCTTTCGACAGCACGAAAAGGAGCTGCCTTTATGCCGCGATGTCTGAATTTGGTATCCCCGCAAAACTAATACGGCTATGTAAACTGACGTTGAGCAACACAAAAAGCTCCGTCAGAATCGGGAAGGACCTCTCCGAGCCGTTCGATACCAAACGAGGTTTCAGACAAGGCGATTCCCTATCGTGCGACTTTTTCAACCTGCTTCTGGAGAAAATAGTTCGAGCTGCAGAACTTAACAGAGAGGGTACTATCTTTTATAAGAGTGTACAACTGCTGGCGTATGCCGATGATATTGATATCATCGGCCTCAACACCCGCGCCGTTAGTTCTGCTTTCTCCAGACTGGACAAGGAAGCAAAAGAAATGGGTCTGGCAGTGAACGAGGGCAAGACGAAATATCTCCTGTCATCAAACAAACAGTCGTCGCACTCGCGACTTGGCACTCACGTCACTGTTGACAGTCATAACTTTGAAGTTGTAGATAATTTCGTCTATCTTGGAACCAGCGTAAACACCACCAACAATGTCAGCCTAGAAATCCAACGCAGGATAACTCTTGCCAACAGGTGCTACTTCGGACTAAGTAGGCAATTGAGAAGCAAAGTCCTCTCTCGACAAACAAAAACCAAACTCTATAAGTCTCTCATAATTCCCGTCCTCCTATATGGTGCAGAGGCTTGGACGATGACAACAACCGATGAGTTGACGTTGCGAGTTTTCGAGAGAAAGGTTCTGCGAAAGATTTATGGTCCTTTGCGCGTTAGCCACGGCGAATATCGCATTCGATGGAACGATGAGCTGTACGAGATATACGACGACATTGACATAGTTCAGCGAATTAAAAGACAGCGGCTACGCTGGCTAGGCCATGTTGTCCGGATGGATGAAAACACTCCAGCTCTGAAAGTATTCGACGCAGTACCCGCCGCGGGAAGCAGAGGAAGAGGAAGACCTCCACTCCGTTGGAAGGACCAAGTAGAGAAGGACCTGGCCTCGCTTGGAATATCCAATTGGCGCCACGTAGCGAAGAGAAGAAACGACTGGCGCGCTGTTGTTGACTCGGCTATAATCGCGTAAGCGGTGTCTACGCCAGTAAAGAAGAAGAAGAAGGCAACAATGTAATCTCCGAAGAAATTGTTCAGATCGGTTAACTATAGCATATAGCTGCCTTACAAACTGAACGATCGGAATCAAGTTCTTGTATGGACAACTTTCACATTTGACAAGATATATTCACGAAATTTGGTATATGTTATTTGCTAAGGCAACAATGTAATCTCCGAAGAAATTGTTGAGATCGGTTTACTATAGCATATAGCTGCCATACAATGTAATCTCCGAAGAAATTGTTCAGATCGGTTAACGATAGCATATAGCTGCCATAAAAACTGAACGATCGGAATCAAGTTCTAAGATATTATATATTCACGAAATTTGGTATAGATTATATTTTAAGACAACAATGTAATCTCTAAAAAACTTGCTCGGAACGGGTTACTATAGCATATAGCTTCCATACAAACTGGACACATAGTTACTAACAGAAATGCACCTGTGAAGGGTATATAGATTCGGTGCATCCGAAGTTAACGTTTTTTCTTGTTTTCACTTGTTTTTGAAGAGCTATAACTTTTTTCCAACTTCCCGAACTTTTCCCGACAACACTACATGGTATGATACAATGGAATTGGTAGGACTGTAGATATACGACTGCACCGATATCTACTCGTATTGACAAAATACGAAAAGACTTCTTCGACTACACAAAAAAATTTAATGAAAACAATATAATAATTATATTATTGAATGAATATTTTAAAACAAAGTAGCAAATAAAAACGATAAACGAGCATTTTAGTAATTGAAATGGAAATAAAAACTTTTACGTAAAAGAGTTTTCGTTTCCTTACATTTATCAGTTTACGCTGAAAAATATATTTTACTATTATTAATTAGTATTATTAGTAAATGAGCACAGACACAGACAGTTCAAAGTCTACTCAATATTTAAAAATTCCGAAAATGGTTTCTGATGACAAAAGTCAATGTACACTTGCAGAAGCTACACGCTCAAATCAATGTGCTTCAAAGCAAAATAGAGGGAAAAATATTTCTTACGGTAAATTTATTTCTGAGAGTGACAGCTTAATAACTTCAATCCACTGTTTCAAATTGGGCGTCGGTTCCTTCGACAGAAAATATTGTCGCGGACAATTGGGACCCCGTACTGGTAAACATATACTCCGTGGCATTACGAAGAAAATGCCCACCGTGGCAACAAATGAAAGATTTCTTAACTACCCAAAATGAAATTGCGGAAAGGGTATATAAAACAACTGGTGCGAACTAAAAACGTTCAACACGACCTAAATCGAAGCTTCATCAGACCCCAAGCTAGTAAACACAACAACATAAATCGTATCGCACAATCCTTCACATCCAAACAAAACAGGAGCGCATAAACTCAAATCTTGCGAGAAGTTTAAAAAACTAAATACTAACGAAAGAAATAATTTCGTCAGAACAAAAAGACTGTACAAATTGCCTGTTACATGCTCATAATCTTAATAATTGTTAAAGCAAATTCAATTGCGTATATTGCCACAAAAGGTGTTTTTCAATGTTACTTTTCAATATTTATCGCAACACACCTCAAAGTAGCGCTTTCTCAAAAAGAACCACTGGTTTAGTTGCAACTGCAAAACAAAATCCCGATATTTTCCTAGAGACATCATGTTACTCAAAATTCAAACTGTTCAAACTTAGAGCCCTAATAGACGAAGGATCATTCATAGCATCTATGGCACAAAATAGGCTAAAACTGCCAACAAAACAAGCTAATTATGAAATTATGGGAATAAGCGGAAGAGTAGTACAGAACTCAAATAAAATCTGTCCCATTACCTTAATTTGCCTCCAAGCGGATAAGTGCATTCAAGCAGAAGCTGTAGTCTTACCGCAACTTACGAACATGCCTCTAAGCTATCTATATGATTTAGAACTGCAACACCTCCGCTAGACCTTCTATTAGGCAGGGACCTTATACCGCAAAAAATATAATATTCGATTGGATACTAAGTGGACTAGTTGCGGAACCAGTCACCACCATGACAACTCAAGTTGAAGAAATATTCAATATCTTAATTCACAAATAAGGAAAGTTTGGGAGTTAGATGAACTCAAACCCCCGCACCCATTTTAATTAAAACTCCAGAAAACCAGTATTGTGAAGACTTTTACAAACCCACAATTACTAGATCAGGAAATGGTCGGCATGTAGTACGACTACCACTTAAGCAACAATTCCGAACACGCCTTAGCTCACTTTCGCACTTCTGCAATACAGCAGTTTCTAAGTAAGCGAAGAAACCTACTTAAAAAAGGTGAACTCAAATCAGAATTTGATCGTGTGTTAAAATAATACCTCCACACACATGGAGGAAGTAGGCCCAAGGGAAAAAATCGTCAACGGCAAATACTACTTATTATATTTGCCACATCATGCAGTAGAAAGGCCAGACAAAAAAACAACAAAAGTTACAGTTGTCTTCAATACCTTTAGATCCACCATATCGGGGAATTCCCTAAATGATATTCTTCTCATGGAACCCACACTCCAACCAGATTTAATACTCCTCATATGATATAGGCATATAAACAAATACGTTTTCAATGGAGATGTCGAAAAAATGTATCGACAAATAGTCGTACATATAGATGACCCAGATTTACAGAGAATTATTTTCCGAAAATCTCGCAATAGTCCACTACGTGACTTTAAATTAAAAACAGTTACGTTTGGCATGGGTACGATTTTGGTACTTTTTAGACCAAGGACTCATAATTTAAAGGCACTATTTGTAACTGAAAGTATTCAAGGTGTTTTTGGATTCATTCCGCGTATTCTGATTTTTGCAAAAAGTAAACAAACAATAATGATAAACTAAAATCAAAGAATCAAAAAAAGCCAGTATACACAAATTATTAATAATAAACATTGTCAAATAGTTCACAAAACAAATAAATAAAAAGGAAAAAAACAACAAATAATGATTGCTTTGCAGCCCCACCTTTGTCGAGCCAACAAAAGCAACTCCTGGCAAAAACAAATGTACCGGCGATCAGCTGAAAGGGAAACTAAGCAAGCGCAGTCAGCAGTAAACAGATATCGGGCAACAACAAATCCACTGACAGCAACCACTATGCAGGTACCAGAAAGCGGACAGCGAAGGTAAACAAAATTCAAGGTGAGAATGTACCAAGCAAAAAGAGCCATCGGTTCAGCCTGGCACTTCGGTCAATACCAAAATGTTTCAACCAGGCACGCCAAATAGTAAAGAGCCAGAAATTCTTAATGGCAACAGATTAAGAATCATGCAAAAGCGGATGATTGCGTGAGCGGAGCTCAAATGCTCTTATTGCTAAATTATGTGAAATTGTAGATAATAATAATTTCATATAGTTCCTTGGAAAAAAGGCAATATAGATAAAACAAAAATTCAGACCTACGCTGAAAAAAGTTTTGTGGAAATTGTTAAATTTTTTTCGAATAAAAACAAGAACTATTATTCTTATCAACTGAAGATTTCTAAGGGAGTAGTTGTTGTAATTAAGAGCATAGAGTCCCCTATAGACTTTAGTGAAGTCAAAGAAGCATTGAAAGAATGCGGTTTTGGTATTAAAACTGTTGTAACTATATTTAAAAGGAACAAAGAATCACAGAAAATGTTTAAAATTGAATTGTTGCCGAATTCTAATCAACTTAAAATATAATTTCAAATATTAAATGCATCATATAGTAACTAATTGTCAAGAACATCCGCATGTGTGTTTGTGTGGTATGTTGTGATATACATCTCACCCTAAGGAAAGACGAATGAAACAAAAAAAAAACTGTCGAGGAAATCACACTTCTTATCATGGGGGTTGTCTTGTATATAAAACTTTGAAATCGAAGTTGTCACAGCGCATTCGAACACATTAAGAATAATGCTACGCAAGGAAGATATTCAAATGTAGTGAAATGCAATACTATACAAATGCAACTGTCGCAAAATCCTCCAAATGGAGATAATGAAACTACGATTTTAAATTTTACATAGTGTATGACACAATTTATGACTACAGGTGGAGATTACAACGCAAAACACACGTACTGGGGCTCACGCTTTATTAATCCGAAAGGACGACAGCTGTACTATACTAATATGAGTAAGCATTATAATGCGGACTACTGACCCAGTGGTAGAAAAAAATACTAGACTTAATAAATTTAGCTATGACACCTGATACATGTACAGACTTAAAATCTGATCATCACCTGCACTAATAAAGTTATACGAACAGCCCATTATATTAGAGCAAAAAGTATCTCTAACATCTCAGTGGTTGAAGTATAGAAAATATATCAGTAGCCATATCAATATTTACTGGACAATATAATAGCTGACTGCGGAGGCAACATTACTGCTGTTATATCCTGCATCAATACGCCAATGGTAAAGTTCTGTAAAGAAGCCGAAACTGAAACTTAGTCCCACAAAGCCTACACTCCGGCGCTGTAGCACACTGTGCCACCAAGCCCAACGACTTATCCCCATTGTCGTCGTCGACGATGGTATAGTTTTGATAAACGATGCAATAGTCAAGGCTAGCATAGATAATGGCCCTGAAATGTTTATTAATGGCACTTATCTTGTTACATTCGAACACACCGCTTTTATCAATGGCACCAAATACGTTACTCTCAATGGATACCCGAAGAGAATTCCACAACAGGCTGTCTCAGCACAGATCAACATAACCTCCCATCATACCCTACTAAGCTTACCATTTCTCCACAAGCTAAGTGAAGCAAACTTAGGGAACATCACTGAATTACGCATACGAACGATTGCTACACCACTAGTAGCCGCAGTAATTTGTGCCACCATCGCCGTAATCCTTGTGGGATCAATCATCATACTAAAGCGTAGGCGGCGAAGAGAAACTTCTAAGGCGGTGCGTCAAATGTTGGAAAGGTTGGGTATGGCCGAGGACGACCATGTTTTGAAGGAGGGAGTAGTTAACAATAGTTAACGTAATGAAGTTCCCATGCTGCCAAAAATTGCAATGCATGCAGTCTGCATCGTTCACTTCATGCGCGATCAAATTAAATGTTTGGTCACCTGTTGTAATTCAATGATCAGCTCGATGCATGAGCATGGCACATGAGCGTGGGAAATGCTTATGGAATCAATTGCATACCGACGCTAACGGCAGCAACGACGGTAAGAATAGTAGGCTAGCAGTAAGCTTACGAATTATTAAATAAACAGTTTTAGAACGAAACTCAACGTGTTAACACATTTCAAAGTAACTTTGGGTAGTCGACAACACCATCGCTACCGCAAAAGGAGTTATAGAAAGTTAATCAAAAATAACTTATATACAAATACGTTTTCAATGTAGATGTCGAAAGGATATATCGACAAATAGTCGTACATATAGATGACCCAGATTTACAGAGAATTAGTTTCCGAAAACCTCGCAATAGTCCACTACGTGACTTTAAATTAAAAACAGTTATCTTTGGCATCGGTACGATTTTGGTACTTTTTAGACCGACGACTCATATTTTAAAGGCCCTATTTGTAACTGAAAGTGTTCAAGGCGGTTTTAGATTCATTCCGCGTATTCTGATTTTAGCAAAAAGTTAACAAACAATTATTATAAATTAAAACCAAACAATCAAAAAAGCCAATGCACACAAAGTATTAATAATAAATATTGTCAAATAGTGCACAGAGCAAATAAATAAGAAGAAAAAAAAAACAAACAATAATGATTGCTTGGCAGCCCCACCACAAAAACCGTAGGCATCCCTTAAAAACCTACTTCAGCTTTGTCGATCCAACAAAAGCAACACCTGGCAAAAACAAATGTACCGGCGATGATGAGTCATCGCAGCGATCAGCTGAAAGGGAAACTAAGCAAGCGCAGTAAGCAGTAAACAGATATCGGGCAACAACAAATCCACTGACAGCAACCACAATGCAGGTACCAGAAAGCGGACAGCGAAGGTAAACAAAATTCAAGGTGAGAATGTACCAAGCAAAAAGAGCCATCGGTTCAGACTGGTACTAATCGCTACATTAATGTGGGACTGGCGGACGGACGCAATAAAACTAGAAGTGGACGCAACTTCTAAAAACATATTACTAACAAATGCAACACTGCAAACCTGACGAACATAAAATAGAAAGACAAGAACAACGAAGCGACGCTATCGCGCAACTGGACGAGAACGACGAGTCTTTTGATGGTCATTAAACCAGTAAGACGTACTCGTATTTCAGTGTAAACTAAAATAAACTATAATTTCAATAAACTTACATAACTATATTTAAAATAAACCTTTGTAACTTTAAATACAAACAGTTAATTTCAAATAAACTTAACTATATTTAAAATAAACGTTGGTGATTTTATATATAAACCTACATTTGTGGGCTCGCCTAGAATTGAATTTAAGTCAACCGGAAAAATTTTTCTGTAATTTTAAAATATCAGCCGGTGTGCGTGTAGTGAAAACGTTTGCGTTGCACCAACAACGCGTTTTCTTAAAAGTAAAATGTGTTCAGTGGCGCAACTGTACAAGAACAATATTTTGTTTTCGCGAATCTTCTATGAGCAGCAGCCTCAAGCATTATAAGTGCGAATGTGAACGCAGCAGTTGTGGCAAAGTGCCGCAGCGATTGTCAGTCAAAACTCCAGCAGAGCAGTTTACGTCAACATCAGCATAGCCGTTGTACAATATTTTGAAATTGTGCTAAAAGAAGAGGAATAGACGCTGAAGCAGGAGACTTAAGAGAAAAAACTACCCGAAGACGAAGAGAAGCTGAAGAAGGAAAACTATTCGAAGACGAAAAAAAGTTGAGGTAAAGTAACCCAAAGCCAAACGAAGAAAAAGAAAATAAGTTAAAGACGAAGAAGTCGGAAAATCTAATAAGAAGCAGTTGAGGTTAAGTAACACAACCCAAACGAAGAAGAAGAAAATAAGTTAAAGACGAAGAAGACGGAAAATCTAATAAGAAACAGTCGAGCTAAAGTAACACAACCCAAACGAAGAAGAAGAAAATAAGTTAAAGACGAAGAAGACGGAAAATCTAATAAGAAGCAGTTGAGGTAAAGTAACACAACGCAAACGAAGAAGAAGAAGATAAGTTAGAGACGAAAGAGGCGGAAAATCTAATAAGAGAAAGTTAAGGTAAAGTAATTGAACAAAGGCATACGTAAATTTGTAAGAACCCGAAATACGATATAAGCAAAGAGTATAACACGTTAATGTAAATAATTTCATTGTAGAAATTAAGCTAGACAAAGAAAGTGAGACAAAGTGAATGTTAAAGAATATCAAAATCTAATTGGAAAATCTTTTTGTATAATTAATGCATGTACATTACTGAATGAAACGAAATGAAATTTTGTAAAATGCAATATACATTTGTAATATCCGATTGATGTAAATTTCCAAAATATTTGTATTTTAAATTGAAAATTGTGAATTAATTCATTCTCATTAATAATATTTGAATTTGTGAGTAATTTATGAAAACTAAACTTTACTGTATTAAAACATTCTGTTCGAATTGTCAGTTGACCTACTAAAGAATTTTGATGTAATTCTGAAAAAAAAAAATACTTAGGCTGTCTTAAACTAAGATATATTTTTAAATTACTTTATACGTATTTTACATAATTAATTAACATATATTTTAATATTGTAAACATGGATGCAGACGCTATTTTAAAAATGACAGTGACGACTTTAAAAGACAAACTAAGTGAATTGGGACTAGGAGTAAGTGGACGGAAACATGAACTGAGGGAAAGACTTCTCCAACATTTAGGCCTGATTGACGACGGTGACGATGACGAAATCAGTCTGAATGTGATTTTATACAAAAACGGACTGAACCATCTGCACCTAAAGGTTGTGCACATTTCACACTTAAAGATATTGAAGAAAGCCTTTCTACTTTTCATGGAACAGATACGTCTGATATACAGAAATGGATCGAACAAATAGAAGAAAATGCAGAAATAGTAAATTGGAGTGATGTACAAAAATTCGTTTATACAAAACAGTTATTGAGGGGTGCCGGCTGCGCGATTGGAATTCTTTAAAATTAGCACTAACTAATGAATTCAGAAATAAGTTATCAGCAGCCGATGTGTTAGGGAAAAGACAGAAGAAGCCGTGTGAATCGTATCGTGAATACCTATACGCTTTAATGGAGATAGGCAAATAAATTCACTTAGATGAAGAAAGTTTGTTAGAGTATTTTATAGAAGGCATTCCGGGATCTAAGTATAGTAGAGCTATTCTCTACCAAGCCAAAACTGTGACAGAACTAAAAGAACAGCTAGTAGTTTACGAGAAAATCAAGCAGGAACCAAAAGTTAAAAATATGAAGAAAGCGGGTATAAATGATAGGGTAAAACAGGAGAATTCGTTACCATTAACACCGCTATTCTGTGCACTTGACAAATTAACAAAACATTGAAAATTAACTCAAATATTTATCAAGCTCGAAATATTTTGGTATTCTGTGCTAATCTTGATAAAAGTAAAAGCTTCAATTCGCAAAGCTTTTCTCCACACATGTGGTGAACAAAATAATGTAAATAGAAACAGCTGATTTCTATTCAAATTATATTGACAGCAATTCGAGTATAGTCAATTGCTCCTATGGTGCTTTTTAATCCAAATTTTCTAAAAAAAAATCTGGAACATATATCAAATAAATTACCTTAAATTAGTATATTATTATTTGTATTACAATAATACTTGCCCCGTTTTTATAAAAATGTCTTCCTCTTTTGAACTGTGAAACTCTATTTCTCCTCCCTTCACCTTCACAATAAGTTTTGCTACAGCCCATAAACTTCTCGTAAGAAACGACTGACTCATGGGCAAGTTGACGTTGTTACCTACACATTTCCTGATATGAGCCGTGTTCAAAAAAGTTCAAAGCTGCTGGAACCATTACAGTTAAAGGTATTGACGTTTTCTGATCATCGTGTGTGGCTAGTTCATCAATTTTTTCAAACTTTTTGCCCAAAGGTATTCTCGCTCATAGAAAATGGATTTTAAATGCTGCGCACGATCAAATTCTCAGAATGTTCATCTTCGTTTAACAACAACAAAAGTAAAATATCTTCCATTTGCACAACAAGGTGCACAATCAGATATTCAATTCATAACGAGCACTGTCAAGAGCATTTGACATCTTAACAACTTATAAAGAAAAAAGCTTTTTATTTCACACACGGAATATGAACAGAATAGGGCTGTAAGAATCGATAAAAGATGTTATAAATGTGGTGAACCTTCGCACATAGCTATAGATTGTCCGTCGAAGCAATTCAAATGCTTTAAGTGCCAGAAAATGGGACACAGATCTTTTGAGTGTAAAGTAATAAAAGGTGGGAACACTGAGCGGGAACACAGTCGTGTAAATTCAATTGACGAACTTGCAAGATTTAATTTAAAATTTAAAAATATACGGATTTGTAATGTAGAAGTGAGCGCGCTTATCGATACTGGTTGTAACTTGTGTTTAATGAGGTGCGACACATTTAATAAGTTGGAGAGATATATAAAGCTAACAACGGAACAAAAGCAGTTATTTGGTATTGGTGCAGTGAAAATATCAACGATAGTAAGCTTTGATATAGAAGTAGAAATTGATCAGAGTATCGTTGATCTGACGATTCATGTAGTAGCAACAACCGACATTAGTTACGAGGTGATTTTGGGTAATTTAATATTGAAACATTTCGATATGTTGGTTCGTGAAAATGGGGTTAAATTTAAAGAAAAGTTGTCTGTGCCGATTAATGATACATTGAGAGTTAAAGATAACTTAACAAACTAAGATGATTTCATGACTAATATTTTTTCAAATTTATGTTTTAATGTTGATATAAATGAACAAGACTATGATTTAAAACATATATCAAAAAAATACGATAGTTCTCCGGTGAATATGAAAATTATTCTTACCGACGAGGTTCCAGTTTACCAACCACCACGAAGGGTATGTTATGAGGAGCAACAAATCATAGATAATCAAGTCACACAGTGGTTAGATGAAGGTATAATACGTCCTAGTTGTTCAAAGTACGCTTCGCCTGTTGTACTAGTATCGAAGAAAAATGACACAAAACAACTTTGTTGCGATTTTCGTAAACTAAATTCGTACGGGATAATTTCCCGATGACCTTAGTTGACGACGCCCTCGAAAGACTTAGAGAAGCAAACATCTTCACTACGTTAGATTTAGCAAATGGTTTCCTACACGTACCGGTAGATGAGAGTTCTCACAAATACACATCATTCGTAACTCATAGTGGCCAATACGAATTTCAGTATGTACCCTTTGGTATATGTAATTCACCCGCTGTTTTCTGTCGCTACATTCATGCCATATTAAAAGATTATATTAAAGATGGAACAGTTGTTGCATATATGGATGATTTAGTAATCCTATTACTATTGAAAATGGCACCATTAGACCGAGCGAAGTTAAAACAAAAGCTGTTGAAAAGTTTCCGTTACCACAGACTAAAAAGGCACTACAGAGATTCTTAGGCTTAACGTCTTATTTTCGTCGTTTTATTAAAAATTTCGCATTAATCGCAAAACCTTTATCAGACTTAATGAAGAAAGACGCAGAGTTTAAAATGGGTGACGAACACTTAATTTCGTTCAAACAACTGAAGATAGCTCTTATACAGGCTGTTTAATCTAAAGCAACGACAGAGATTCATACAGACGCATCAATGTACGGTTACGGAGCAATTCTTTTCCAAAAGAACTCCGAAGATCAACAGTTTCACCCAGTTCAATTCATAAGCCGCAAAACACGCCTGCAGAACAGAAATATCATTCGTATGAGCTGGAAGTACTAGCTATAGTCGAAGCACTCAAGAAGTGGCGCGTTTATGTGTTGGGGTCAAAGTTCAAAATTATTACTGACTGTAACGCTTTTACGATGACTTTACAAAAAAGAGACGTACCTTTACGTGTAGCCTGATGGGCTATGTATCTTCAGGAATATGATTACCTTATTGAACACAGACGAGGGACACAGATGAGACATGTAGACGCTCTTAGCAGAATTTCTTGTTTAATGATGGAGGATTCATTAAGGCATCGACTTAAAGAGGCGCAAATGAGAGATATGTGGACAAAAGCGGTTCGAAAGATTTTGGAAGAAAAGAGCTACGAAGATTTTTACATCCATAATGATATACTGTATAAAGACCCAGATTTACAACTGATTGTGGTGTCATCACAGATGGAGAAAGAGATAATTGAGATTGCACATCATCAAGGACATTTTTCAGTGAAGAAAACAAAGGACTGCTTAGAGAAGGATTTTTATATTCCTCAACTAGAAAAGAAAGTTACGGAAATTGTGAATAGTTGCATTGCCTGCATTGTCGTAAATTCAAAATGTGGTAAAAAAGATGGCGTTTTAGCACCCATTGATAAAGAGGATAAGCCTTTGTTGACGTTCCATATAGATCATGTTGGTCCTCTCACGGCGACACGAAAGCAGTATAATTATATACTTGTAGTTGTGGATGCATTTTCGAAATTTGTGTGGCTTTATCCCACAAAAGATACGGGCACTGATGCAGTGATCGATCGATTGACGAAGCAAGAAACCACGTTTGGCAATCCAAGAAGAATCATTACAGATAGAGGTTCAGCATTTACATCGCACGCCTTTGAGGATAATTGCACAAATAATCATATTCAGCATTTATTTATTACTTCTGGAGTACCAAGGGGAAATGGCCAAGTGGAGCGTATACATAATATAATAATTCCCATGCTATCAAAGCTTTCGAAAGATGATCCAAATCAGTGGTATAAATTTATTAGCAAAGTCCAACAATACATAAATAACTCTCCTCCGAGAAGCACAAAGATAGCACCATTTAAATTGTTAACCGGATGTGACATGAGACTTTCGGATTTACCACGATTAGATGAAATTATGGAAACGGAAGCTATTGAATCGTTCGAGATAGATCGAAACGAAGCACGACAAAGAGCCAAAAAACATTTCGGCAATTCAAGAAGAAAATCGTAGAAATTATAACCGAAAACGCAAAGAAAATCGAAATTATAAAGTAAATGATCTAGTAGCTATAAAACGTACTCAATTTGGACCAAATCTAAAATTGAAAAGAAAATACTTTGGACCGTACAAAATCATCGAAAAGTTATCACATGGACGTTATAAAGTACAAATGCTTGATGAAGTTGAGAGACCTAATTTGACCTCGACCGTGTCCGAGTACATTAAACCATGGAGTTCAGAATTCGGGTCGAATCCTGAGTCAGGATGGCCGAATGTGGGACTGGCAGACGTGCGCAAGAAAACTAGAAGTGGACGCAACTTCTAAACACATATTACTAACAAATGCAACACTGCAAACCTGACGAACATAAAATAGAAAGACAAGAACAACCAAGGGACGCTATCGCGCAACTGGACGAGAACGACGAGTCTTTTGGTGGTCATCAAACCAGTAAGACGTACTCGTATTTCAGTGTAAACTAAAATAAACTATAATTTCAATAAACTTACATAACTATATTTAAAATAAACCTTTTTAACTTTAAATACAAACAGTTAATTTAAAATAAACTTAATTATGTATATCTATATAAATAAAAATGAATCGCTAAAATGTATGTACGCTCATAACTTTCGTACGACTGAATTAAATTTGATAATTCTTTTTTTAAAATGTTTGTTGAGGTTCAGGGATGGTTTCTGCGGAGAAAAAATTCGAATAACTGCCGGAAAACCCCTAAAAACAGCCCTTTTCTTTTTCTCATACAAACGAATGAATGTTTGTTCGTTAGTAACGCTAAGAGAACGGCTGAACAAATATTGATGAAATTTTAAAAGGTTGCTCGTTGTGGATCGGGAAAGGTTTAGAAATAAAAAATCTGTATGTCTTTCATGAGGAAAAGTCGGAAAATTGAAAAATTCCAAAAAGTTAACTTTTTCCATACAATTTTTTTTTTATTCAATTTTTTTGTTTTGTTTTTCAATTATTTAAATCTTTCAAATTTGGCGTTTGCTTCAAAAATTTTTCAAAATTATTCAGTGAAAACGTCATGTGTGTTGCACACAAAGTGATCAATTACAGATTGAAATTTGTTACGATGCCGCGAAGAGGTCGCGCTAATAATGGTCGGCGTTCTTTTTGACATCAACTTACATTAGCAGCCCAAGGCACATGACCGAGTACTCCCAGGATTCGATGACATACGTGCGATATTATGGATCGCGGTGAAACAGCAAGCAATCGTCCCGATGTCACAGCAAGACTTTTCAAGCAACAGCTTCGATGGACTTTATCTTGAATCAACGTATGTATATATGGCGATGTTAGATGCTAGGTGTACTCTGTTGTGTGGCAAAAAAGAGGTTTGCCGCACGCTCACATTATTCTTTGGATGGTGGATGGTGGTTACCCCAGATCAAATTGATAAAATCATTTAGTCACGCGGAAATTTCTGATGAAAACCAATATGGTTCATGGACCTTGGGGACACCACAATCCCACTTCGGTTTGTATGTCTGACAGTAAATGCACGAAACAGTGTCCACATTTCTTCCGGAAACACTAACTAGAAATGAGGGATATCCACTCTATCGGCGTCGCTCACCAGACGACAATGGCAGAACATTCAGCATTCAATTTAGAAGAGTGAATATCGAAGTTAACAACACATGGATCATACTATATTCACCATTATTGTCTAATTCATATTCAAAACTCATATCAGTGTGGTGAAAGTACGACACCATAGGAAGCAACATGGGGGTTATTGGACTTGAACGATACGGTTGATACATAAACTTCAATAAAGCGCTTTGTAGGACATTTACTTTTGCAATACATGAACGTTTTCCAGCTGTTGTGCGTCTCACAGTTAATTTAGAGAAGGCCAAAGTGAGCACTTCAACCCAGGGAATACAGTGCAGCCAGTGGAAACACCGCCAGCAACAAAATTAACATTTACGAGTTTTTGCTCAACTTTCGAAAGAGATCCTTTTGCGAGGATATTTGGAAATACCTTGATATTATACATGGAATGCATCGTTGAAGAAAAAATTACGCAGAAAGCAAGGCCAACCAGTAGATGGATATCCAGGTGTGTTATCAACTAATGCATTAAGACGAATTTACACAATCATCATGAACTCATCACGAATGTTTGGACATTGGCCAAATTATCGTAACTACGATTCCTTAAGTGTACGCGCAATGTTAACTGCCAAAAATACCGATATTGCTGACTTAAACTGGATGATTCAAAGTCAAATTCCGGGAGACTTGCGCTCATATAAATCGATGGTTCGTCTTGACAATAAATGAATTATCCAGTGGAATTTCTAAATTCTTTGGAGAGGCTTGGTATGTCACCGCACTATTTGCGTCTCAAAGTTGGATCTGTCGTTATTATGTTTCGCAATCTTCATGCGCCGAACCTGTGTAATGGAACCTGACTGATTGTGACGCACCTATCGAATACAAGAAGCAGAACGCTTGATTCTACGAATTCCTTTGAGTTCTATCGATTTGCCATTTCAGTTTAAACGTATTCCGTTTCCAGGGAAAATTGCATTTGAGATGACAGGACACAAGGATATTCGCATAGTGTGTGGCATAAATTTGGAAATACTATGTTTTTCACACGGTCAGATATACGTGGCGTGCGCACGAGTTGGAAAGCCATCTTTTCTGTACACCGAAACAGAAACCAAAAAATTTTGTTTGTCAAGCTGTGTTGCATTGAAAAAAAAAAATGAAATGATAAATTGGACTTTCTTTTCATTCCAAAACACATATTTTCACGCAGGACAACGGCTGCGGGGTCAGCTAGTTTAAAATAAACGTTGGCTGATTTTATATATAAACCTAAATTAATGTGAAAAGAAAACCGAGTCCTATTAAATCAGCGGTCAATACCAAAGAGCCAGAAATTCTTAATGGCAACAGATTTGCCTTACTGTGTAAAGAGCCTAAGGATGATGCAAAAGCGGATGATTGCGTGAGCGGAGCCCAAATGCTCTTGTTGCTAAATTCGTATGCTATTTCATGCTTGGGGTCTGGGCGGAATACCGGAGCCATCTTACCTTGTACAACAAGGAGATTAGGTCTGCAAAGCAGGCAATCTTCAGGAGTTTCTGCGAGAATGTCGCCACCACGCCAGAAGCGGCTCGGCTGCACAAAGCTCTGGCCAGAGGCACGAAGGACGTTGAAATTGCCATCAAACGCGGCGATGGGACTTTCACGACTAGCATGGAGGACAGAGCCATGGAGCTCCTGCGGGCGTACTTCCCGGAGGCAGTTCGGGAGGACCAGTGTCCACCCGTGATCGAGCACAGGCCATCCCGCGAGGATTGGAGTATCGCTAAACAGCTGTTTACGGCGGACTCGATTCGGTAGGCGATGGCCTCGTTCGAAAGATTTAAGTCTCCGGGAGTGGATGGCCTCTTTCCGGCGCTGCTACAACAGGGGGAGCAGCTCTTGCTGCCTCACCTGGTTCGGCTGCTGAGAGAGAGCCTCGCCATGGCGT
Organism: Bactrocera correcta; assembly: GCA_027475135.1. Lineage (NCBI taxonomy): Eukaryota > Metazoa > Arthropoda > Insecta > Diptera > Tephritidae > Bactrocera > Bactrocera correcta. The sequence goes on along the minus strand of CM050326.1, from coordinate 62,696,530 downwards.
ATGTCCCAGAGGTATGGAGGACAGCGAAGGTGATCTTCATACCCAAGGTGGGAAGGAGGGATTACTCGTTGGAGAAGATCGTGGAACAGGAAATAAGGGCGAAGGCGCTGAAAAGCTCACCTCTGCATGTGGCTCAGCACGCCTACAGAGCGGGAAGATATACCAGTACTGCTCTGTACCAGCTGACCTCTGAAATAGAGAGCTCACTGGAGCATGGGGAGGTGAGGCTTTGCGCTTTCCTGGACATCGAAGGTGCCTTTGACAACACATCCCACAAGAGTGTAATCAGGGCACTGGAGAAAAGGAATGTGGCGGCACCTGTACGTAGATGGATAGAGGCCGTACTACGTACAAGGGTTGCCGAAACTTGGGTAGGGGACAGCAGAATTCTTCTAGGCACAACGAGGGCTGCCCACAGGGGGGGGTGCTATCACCCCTGTTATGGAGTCTAGTCGTAGACGACCTGCTGACACTGCTTACGGACAATGGGATCCGCTGCCAAGGGTACGCGGACGACATTGTAATCATAGCAAAAGGCAGATATGAAGACACTCTCTGCGACTTGGTCCAAAGAGGTCTCAATCTAGCGAAGAGGTGGTGTAGAGAGGTTGACTTGAACATCAACCCCTCCAAGACGTCAGTAATTCCGTTTACGAGACGCACGACCCTACCCGGCCTTAGGACTCTCTCACTGGGGGGCACTGAGTTAGAAATGACCAACAGTGTCAAATATTTAGGGTTGACGCTAGACTCCACCTTGAGGTGGAAACAGCACGTTAACCTGACCTTGGTCAAGGCGATAAAGGCATTAATGGTGTGCAATCGACTGGCGGGTAGGTCCTGGGGCTGTAAGCCAAGGATAGTCAGGTGGTTGTACACCATGATAGTGAGACCGATAATCACGTATGGCCTGTGTCTGCATGACGGGCGCAATGCGTACCTGTCCAACGGCAGCATTGGAGGCTTTTTTGGAGCTGACACCGCTTCACTTTGTCATCGGTCAGGTAGCCAAACACACCCTTCTGCAAATAACGGCAGAGGGGTGGGGTAAAGGCAAGGTAGTCTTATCCCAGAGGATGGAAATTATTAACGGCAGCCTACTTGTGGCCCTCCTCCAGAGGGATAGCGTTATCAAAAAGGTCAACCTAAGGAAAAAGTTCAAGGTTACCCTCAGACGAGTGGAGTGACTCCAACCTCGAGATGGTGTTGAGGGAAAGCACCATAAGGTGGTACACCGATGGCTCGAAAATGGCGGAGGGAATCGGCGCAGGGATTGTGGGCCCACGTACTAGGCTCTTCATACCCATGGGCGAGTTCCCGAGCATTTTCCAGGCAGAGGTCTATGCCATAAGCCGGTGTATAGAAATAAATCTCCATCGCAACTATCGCAATGAGCGGATAGCCATTCTCAGCGATAGTCAAGCGGCGCTAAAGGCGATCTCCTCTTACGAGGTCAAATCGCTTCTAGTGCAGGAGTGTAGGGATTGGCTGAATTGCCTGGCGGACAGAAACCGGGTACACCTGGTCTGGGTGCCTGGGCATAAAGGTATAGCCGGTAATGAACTGGCGGACGAGCTCGCCCGCTCCGCGGCCTCCAGCAAAATGGTAGGACCCGAACCCTTTACGGGGGTGGGTCCCCACACCTTAAAGGAGCTGCTCCGTAGAGAGGAAAGGGTAGGCAGAGAGGAGTATTGGCTACAGGCTCATGGCATGAGATTGTCGAATAAAAACAAGAAATTAATCTTATCAACTGAAGATTTCTAAGGGCCTAGTTGTTGTAATTAAGGGTATAGAGTCCCCTATAGACTTTAGTGAAGTCAAAGAAGCATTGGAAGAATGCGGTTTTGGTATTAAAACTGTTGTAAATATATTAAAAAGGAACAAAGAACCGTAAAATCCTCCAAATGGAGATATTGAAACTACGATTATAAATTTTACATAGTGTATGACACAATTTATGACTACAGGTAGAGATTACAACGCAAAACACACTTACTGTGGCTCACGTCTTATTTATCCGAAAGGACGACAGCTGTACTACACTAATATCAATAAGCATTATAATGCGGACTTATTGACCCAGTGGTAGAAAAAAATACTAATAAAGTTATACGCACTGCCCATGATATTAGAGCCGAAAGTTTCTCTAACATCTCAGTGGTTGAAGTATAGAAAATATATATCGGTAGCCACATCAATATTGATTGCAAGATAAATACAGGAAAGAGACATTGATAAAATTGTAAGAGTATTGAATGATGTAACAATTAATGCATTGCATTGCATTGCTAATTAATTAGCAACACAAAAAAAATTAAACCTGTTGGTTTTATAAAGATCACTAAGAATGAAATAGAAAAACTTGTAAATGAGAAAAGGCGAGCTAGACGCGAATGGAAGTTAAGTCGCTCCCCTTCAACTCTACTTCAACTAAAATTTGTTGCACGTACATAAGTTAAAAAGCGCGGAAGCGCGAGAAAAAACATAACACTGCAAATTAGATAAAGAAACTGTGTCCAAATTCTATCACTTAAAACTCTCTTTGGAAAACCCAAAATTCTTTAAGCCACCAGAAGGTTTCAACATGACTCTAAAACAGTTGAATGGTAGTTGAGCACGTAGTGACGAGGAAAAGGCAAATTGCTTTGCAAATCATCTAGAAGACGTATTTCAACTTAACTGCCCAAGGAACCACTTTAAGTTGACATATTTGTCCAATACCGCCAGCGAGTCGCTTATGTCTACTAGATCTTCTAGACTAGAAGTCTACTAGAATCATAAAAGAGCTAAATCCGAAAAAAGCATCAGGACTCCAAACATGCTTATTGAGTTACCGAATATTGCTACAACGGTGCCCTCTCTGGTTTTGAATGCAATTCTTAGTTTCGAAGAATATCCAATTTCATGTAAAAAGTCCCAGATAACCTGCGAAAGACTTAACCAAAAAGTCTCTTACCCTGTATTTCTAAAGTATTTGAAAAAATGTTACAAACAAACATCACTCGTGCCAGAGAACTTAAAAGTATAGAGAAGGTGCAGGTTCGACAGCGAACATTCGTTAGATTTATAGTAGGGAATTCACCTCACAAGCATAGAATTCGTGCAGTAAAATGTTAGCATTTTTAACAGTTCTCCACATACTCGACAGAGAATGTGATGAAGAGAAATAAATATATGTATTTACGGCATATGATGACATGCATATATGCCAAAGCGAGAATATGAACAGAGATAAATATATGTAAGCATGCCCACGAAGAATTTCGTTTTGCTTGTTTATATTTATTTCATTTTTAACAGCGAAAAATGTGTACAAAACAAACCTCTCCCACTAGAGAACATAAAGACATTTTTTTATATTCTCTGTCTCACATACCCAAGAATATGAAGAGACATAAATATATGTATGTATGCATGCTCCATTTGAAACTCCCAACAACAGCATTGTGATATTTTCATGCTTTTGCGTTTTGCCGTCGGCAATTGAATATTGACATGTAAACATAATTATGATATGATTATAATTTTGTATGAATGCATGCATAGTAATATTTATAGTCAATTTGGACTTGCATATTTAATAATTTTCTTTGATTTTTACATAATATACTATACTAATAAATATTTTTGTATTATATTTCCTACTAATAGAAATTAAATTTATCACAACAATATACATACATATATGTACATACATCATATTATCTGCACATGCTCATATCATAATCTTATTATCTGCTCATATGATTGCATGCATGCGCATGTGCGCGTTCAGAAATTCAAATCATGATTTTATCACTTATCAATGTATAATATAATATGTGCGCGTATTAATCTGCATGTTCATACATTCATATACACTTATATGTACATATATTTGTAGACATTGCCGAACAAATAATGTACAAGCGTACAAATACACATATGCGTACACATGTGAGTATGTCACCAACAAAAAATTGAAGCATTGTTCTACAAAAACAACAATTGCCTAAATAGCAGAAGCATCACAAGTCAATATGGCAGCCGAATTGGCGAAGCCCAAATGTAGTAAATTTTACAACAAAAACGATTTCATTCATAAACGCAGGCGCATATGCCACAAGCGACCTCGCTTCATTCATATACACAGACGCCGTAACATCTCCCCGAGCATGCCTTTGCCTACAAGCGTCTTTTCGCGACGATGGCCAAAGCAAAAAATCATAAATTGAACAACTTTGTGATGCATCTTCACAGAAAGAAGTGAGAAAAGTGGCAATATATTGGCGATTCACAATATTTGTCAATTCTAAAATAAGTATTTTTCCGTGGCTCGCAAAAATTTGCGTCAATATGTATGCAAGCTCATACATATGCATACATATTTACGTTAGTTTGTAGGCGATGCTGTTCCAGCAGCAAGGAAAGCGGTAACAATCGGCGATCCATTGTATATTTATTTCGTGCATAACCAAACCATAATTAGGACAACTCACTGTAAGTGTCAATGGTGTTGCTGGTGGTGGGCGCTTGAAAAGCCGCAATGAGAACGTGGGTTCGAATCTCGACAAAGTTTAATTTTTAATTTTTGCCTTTTATTTTATGGCAAAAGCTAAAAATCATAAATTGAACATCTTGTGGTGTTTGTTTGAAGAAAGAAATGAGAAAAGTGACAACGTAGTAGTTGTCGATTTACAATATTTGTCTAAAATATTTTTCCGTGACAAAAATCTGCGTCGATATGTATTCATGCTCATATGTATACACACATACATATTTACGCACGTTGTAGGCGAAGCTGCTACAGGGGCAAGGGAAGCGTGACAATCGGCGGCCATTAGTTTATTTTTTTTTAGCCATTGGTTGACCGTGGCAACGGAGATGCGAAAAGACGCGTGCGACACTTGTTATTATGAATGTATGTATGTACATATGCATGTGCCTCGCATTTGCTTTCGTAAACATACAAATGCGCCAAAGAAATAATATAAGTATGTATGTATATGCCATAGGAATTCTATTGGTACAAATATGGAAATGATAACGAAATAATGCGAATATGCATATTTCATGAAGGTCATTAATTTTTTTGAAGAAATGAAGTTCATTTTACACATCTTCACTTTGTAATAGTGGAAATAAATATTAATTTATTTAAAAATTAAAAATAGAGAGAAATAAAATTAAAATAATTTTTCCTAATTTTTCCAGATTTTGTAAAAAAAATTTAAATTTTTATCATTTTTTGGAAAAAAATGGTTTATTTGATACAAAATAATCACGCATATGTGACAATGGTTCATATAATGCAATATAAACATGCATATGTCACTCAGAGAATTTTTTTTTACATTCTTTGTGTGACTTTGTATACTTTTCTACAAAGAAATTCTCTTTATTTATTCGCAGTCATTTTACATATACATATTTCTGCCACTGCACGTGCTCAATTCTGCTAAATAGCAGCGAATATGGTGAATTCTCTACTATGATTCTATCAGCTCTGTTAGCCGCGCAATCGAACCGTCATACAGATTTCGATTTGCACCTTCTCTATACTTTTAAGTTCTCTGATATGCAATACCTTTTTTATGTTCTCATTGAAACGCAATAAGTGATAACTTTCTTTTCAATTCACGCAATTACCGACTGGGATGCTCATGCGGAGCAGTTCGCTTGTGCTCACCAACACAGTTACAGTTTAACTTTTGCTTAATTTTAATTCCAATTTCTCACTGGGCTACTTTTTTTTCACGCTCACCAACACAGTGACAGATCCTCTCATGCCGACCACTGATCTAGATCAGGCGTACGATAAGGTCCGGCATGAAGGCATTTTATTATTTCAATGTTTAGAAAGTATATTTAAATAAAGAAAAGGAAAAATGTGAAAAAATTTATTAAAACATTGTGAAATACTAAGTGTTATTAATACAAATTTTTGAATTTTTAATCAGGAATATTTTCAAAAATATAAGTTTTAGCAACATTACTTTTACATATTCCTCTTATGGAGTAGCTCCTCTAAATAAATGTTCCAGACAATGCACAAACTGTCAACAGTATGGACACACGAAATCATATTGCACCCTGCGCAGTGTCTGTGTGGTGTGAGGTGACTTACATCTCACATCAAAATGAACTCTTAACAAAAATAATTTAAATAAAATATGTAGTAATTTTGGGGGAAATCACACTGCAAACTATAGGTTTCGCTCATATTATCTGTCGGTATTCAAGCACGTCATAATCAAATGTGAAGTATTTCTCCTAACGAAAATATTGAAATCCCCGCCCAAAACCAGTAAATCTTAAAGCCAAGGCTACACAAGGGTGCTATGCACACGCTTAAAGGCAACGCCTTACCCAATGTGTAACACAATTTATGTTTACAAAGCAAAATAGATTCAAGAGATAATCAAAGTACAATACCAAAAATTGCAAACTTTTTTGAGTAAAAAAAGGGCATTGAACATTTCCATATGGAATACTAACGGTGTTAACCAACAAAAATTTAAGCTTAATAGATTTCTGTATGCGAATAATATATGTTTAAATGAGTTAAGCATCCCCCCCTCTACCTAGAAAAACTGGCACACACTAATTAACCTCTGCTCAATACTAAAAGCCGTGATGTGCAGTACCTTTATGCTTAATAAAGTAATAAGCAGGACTGCAGTGCATGTTTACTTACGTACAAGCATACATATACAAGAGCACAAAAAAAAAAATAACTTTTTTCAATTCCGTTTCGCGCTCTCTTTCTATTGAAAAATATAGATGCTTACATACGGCATAGAATCTGCATTTCTTTATATACCCTACACTGGGTACCAAATTATTAAAAATATAAATTATAAATAAACTTCAAAAAAAGTAATCGTAACTTTCCGTAAACATCTAAACGGAACGGTTACAAAGTATAAAGTTGAAAGGAATACAAAAAAATTTAATTTTTTTCATTAAAAAGTCTTTAGTTCGAGAACACAACGATACAAAAAACGCGGGTATACAAAAGTTATTCACTTGAACAATATATGTTCTAACATACGTACATACATATACATATGTATATTTAAACATACACAAATATTCAAAATCCACATTGGCAATTATCCGGCAAAACCTCTTGTTCTTTGACAAACAAAAACAAGCAGGATTGTGCACAAAAAGCGAATTGATCTCTCTCACGAGCTCTCAATTAATTATGATAAGTTATGTACAAAGCATATTGGTCTCTTCGACGAGCTCTCAATTGCACAAAAACAAGTACATACAAGCCAATTATTAGGGTGTGCCTATATACCTATATAGAAAATCCTTAAAACTAATATTGCGGTTTAACAAATAAGCATATGAAATAAAAATAAATTTAAATAGCAGGTAAACAAGTAACGGTAATAATAAAACAAATAACCCGTCTTTTACAAAAAAAAAAAAAAAAAAAAAAAAAACCTTTAAAATTATACTTAAAAGAGTATTCAGTTTATACTGAGAAACCTGAATTTAATTTTAAAAAACATTTCTACATACAACTAAAATAATGAACAATAACCAAAATCAAAGTACACCTGGAGCTACACGCTCAAAACAGGTTGCTAAATTTATGTCAGAAAGTGACAGTTTTTTAAGATACTGCACTAGATTTGCATCTTCACCGATTCACGAAAACTCGGAATCGCTACTAGAAATAAAAAATCACAATCTAAAAAATTTTTGGACTCGCCTCCAAGCGGCTCATGACGCCATTGTAGATTCTGACGATTCAGATCTACCACAAAATTTTAAATTATCTGCTTACGATATTTACGAAAACTGCTTGGACCAATATGAAGAAACAAGAGCTATGATCTCCGATCAATTAAAGCTCATTAAAGAAATCGCACCTACTCGCCACAGTAGAGTAGAGCTGCCACAAATAAACAATCAAGAGGCAAGTTCAGGCATCCAACTCGAGGTACCTGCATGTCATACAGAAACATTTTACGGAGGTTATGAAGAAGTCGTCCTTCCGGGACATGTTCACAGCCGTTTACATCAACCATCCACAACTATCAAAGGCGCAAAAACTGTTTCAAATTGTTTGTCGATTCTATCGACACTAAATATTCCCACACACAGCTGGGACCCAATTCTGGTAAACATTTGCACCGCCGCATTACCAGAAAAGTCGTTACTTCTATGGGAGCAATCGCTCTCATCACGGAAAAACTGCCCAACGTGGCAAAAAATGAAAGATTTTCTCACCACCCAATATGAAAATGCGGAAAGGTTGGAAAAAAAAATAATCAAAACTAAAAACATTAAATAAGACCAAAATAGAAGCTTAAATAGACCCCAAGCTAGAAGCAAAACAAAATCAAATAGAATTTCTAACAAAACACAATCGTTCACATCCGAACAGAAAAAACATACGTCATGCGAACTATGTAAAAGAGGGCATAAACTTACATCTTGCGAGAAGTTTAAAAAATTAAACATTAACGAAAGGAACAACTTTGTCAGATCAAAAAGACTCTGTACAAACTGCTTGTCCTATACACACAATCTTAAAAATTGCAAAAGCAAATTTAACTGCTCATATTGTCACAAAAGACATCATACAATGCTTCATTACAGCACAAATCCCATCTCACCTCGAAGGGGCACATATACAAATAATTACAGTTTAAATACAAAAGCAAATCCCGAAAGCCAAAATACTAAAAATTGCCAAGAGACACCATGTTGCTCAAAGGAACAAAAAGCTTAAACGCTGCACAGCGAAACACAGGGTGAACTAGTTACAGAACCAGTTACCACCATACCAACTCAAGTTGAGAACAAAAACCTTAATTCACAATTAAGTAAATCGCGAAAGTTAAAGAAACTTCCATTAACAAACAAAACTATAAAAGATCGCTATTGTGAACACTTCTCTAAACCCACAACTACTCGATCAAATAATGGCCGGTACGTCGTACGACTACCACTAGAGCCACAATATTCCAACACTACACAAATTGGTATAAAAAATAAAGTTCGAGTTACCTCTGACAGTCCCTATATTAAAAGGACATACTACTTTTCGGCCCCGCAGAATGGCTTTCGCCAATAATGGAAAAACCAAAAAAAAACAAAAAATGTGAACAAATCCTAGAGCGGTGGCGCACTACAACTTGTAAAATTAGTGCATACGCTCTTAAATATCACCTATAATAAAATTTTCCAAAATAATAATATTCACTACATAAACGTAGAGCACAATAAAATTTTCCTAAAAGTTGAATAATATTCACTACATAAACGTTCCTCATAATGGTAGTTGGAGAGAGTCTGCTGTACATCTTAAACATCCCACTTCAAAAATTATAATTATAATGAAGCCGTTCGCAATTACCGGCCACTCTCTCGCAAGATCCCTCATAGTCATTTCAAAGTCAAAACTCCAGGGCTAAGGAGTACCCACTCTGGCCCATCTGAGCCAGGCGTGGAGTTACTATCCTTCATTAGCCGATCATAAATTAAATATCATAAAAAAAATAGCAAAAATTGCCAATAACACAGAAAAGCCAAATAACAAATAACATGCAAAATAAAGTTGCTTATCTTAAGCATCTATTTGCATTTTAAAGTTCATATTCAAATATGTACATGTCATATATTTTAAATCAAAAGCTATTTTCCACATACACGAATAAATATGACAATATTACAACGCCAATATTAAATACTTTTGCTGTCAAATCCATGCTACTCTACTAGCAGTACGCCGATATACATTCCATCGCACATACATACGAAATACTAGGCAAAATATTCGCCTAGGGGGCCCAGGATGTTTAAATGAGTTAAGCATCCACCCCTCTACCCGGGAAAACTGGCGCACCCTAACAAGACAGCATAATTCACCACAGCTGATGACATCAAAACAACTCAACATACCTATACACTCACTCAACAAAAAGGATGGACAAGGAGAAAGCAGGGACAATTAGTTCTACACAAGCCGCCCAGCCACAACTTTCTTACTTTCGCATATTCCGCCCCGTCGACTCCTCACGCTACTATTTTCCCTACCAAGTTCGCATAGACACTGACTCTTCGATACCTACGCGATTCTACAGAGTTTTCTACCTTTTAATATCGATGCGCGGAAATTCGACCAGCAGCACCGTGAAATATCTTCGGCATTGTAGTCTCGCCGCCCCGCATATTAACATTTCTTCAAATAAAACTTACAACATTTATAACATTTAATTTTATAATTTTGTTATTATATATTATTAAAATAAAAACAAAATTTATAATAAAATAAATTTTGTATCTTTATGTTCAGAGTTATAGAAAGTTAATCAAAAATAACTGGCGCCCAACCAGAGGAAACCCACGCAGAAAGGACCACCACCATCACCGTCATCTGGAGGCAGAGGAATCAAGACCCCACCGATAAATTATGTAAGTGAAACTTTTTTTCTCTCCGCCTTCTCTTATATCAATGATAATTTGACATTTTAAGTGTGGTTAGTGTGATTGTAACAAACAGGGTTGTATTTTGAACTCCTGTTTCCCATTTTTGGCTCTTTTTTTGTGCACTTACGTCCGCTATCCGTCCGTGCCATCTTCACTACCTTGCATGAGAAAACTTAAGACTAGTGAACTGTTAGACAGACTTGACAACAAACTTTTGGCAAGCAAACGCCTCAGGCGCTAACAAGACATGACTGAGCAACAACTGCAGGGTATTATCAATGGGGCCGTTAGCACCGCACTACAAGTACAAAGGAAAGGCTTCGAAACCAAGCTAGAGCAGCTTACAAACCAGTTTCAGGCCACAACTGTGGCAGCTGCTGAAATTAAGACTTACGAACTAATAAAAATCATAGACGGGGTAGAATGTCATGAGGGCCTGAATGCAGTTAAATCACTACCAGAGTTCGATGGCTCACAGGAGCAATATGTCTCCTGGCGGCAGGCAGCTATGGCCGCGTATGATATATTTAAAACCTACGTGGGTAGTTCAAAACATTACCAAGCTGTCCTCATAATTCGCAACAGAATTAGGGGATCGGCTGATGCAGTTTTAGCATCATTCAACACGGTCCTTAATTTCGACGCTATCATTAGCCGTTTAGATTTTACATACTCAGACAAGCGACCATTGCATCTGCTCGAGCAAGAGCTAGCAACGCTAAGGCAAGGGCAGTTGTCGATTATTCAATTTTATGAGGAGGTTGAGAAAAAACTCACACTTCGCACAAATAAAACTACAAAGACGTTTGATACCGACCAGGCACGGTATATGAATGACAAGCATAGGGCCGATGCGCTGCGCGTATTCGTGTCTGGGTGAAGGAGAAACCTTACGGATGTTCTTTTTGCGACAGAAGATTTGCCCTTGGCTCTTGCAATGGCCCAGGAAATAGAAGGAGATCACGATAGGCACGCATTTGTGGCCCATTTGGTAAGATCGTTGGAGGAGCAAAACCTCAGGCAACCTCAAAACCGATCTTATCAGAAGCAACCCTTATTTCACCAGAGAGCAAGGAGCTCGCCCTCCAAAGCGCGACCAAGTTGAGAAAATGGAAGTCAATCCATCCTCGGAGTTCCATCAGAGCACTAACTTTCCAAACCAGAACAACCACATTACGCGTAACTCAAGCTTACCTATAGCATATCCCATTAGCAGTAGTCAATCACAGGGTACGTTCAAGAGACCTGCGAATTCTCGAAGAACGTCGGACTACAGATGTCAGAGGATTAGCCATTTGACGGAAGAAAGAAGCGAAGTGTATGAAAAACAGTACGATCAAGCCGCTTATGATGCAGCGGCAGAAATAGAAGCTGAAAATGAAGCTGAATATGAAGAAGATGCGCTTAGTTTTTTAGCGGAGAGTCAATGCTCCCGTTCATCCAACGAACAGTAGCAGGGAAATCGTTCAAATTCTTAATTTACACCGGGCGTCAAAAAGTTATATAAAGCCAAATAAAAACCTTTTAGCCTCTGTCCCAGTACAGACCCCGTTTGTGGTTAAATAAATTCACGGATTCAACAAAATCGATAGTCATTACGATGTTTGGCATAAATAGCCCCTTTTTCCATTTACCCGGTCTCACAACTTTTGACGGCATATTGACACAGGCGGAAGCAACTATTGACCTCGCGTCAGAAATGATCCACTTTAATGGTGTATCTGAAACTCTGAGATTCCACAAATGTGCACAATTTCACAAAAATTGAAGACATAGAAGTTCCAGCTAACATCCGTGCAGATTTTCTACAGCTGATGACGAAGCACTTGAAGGCATTTGCCGGCACGAGCAAGTTACTCCCGTTTAACACCAATGTTGTTGCCACCATTCGCACAGAGGACATTGAGTCAGTCTACTCCAAAATGTGCCCATTCCCCATGAGAGCTACTGACTTTGTGAACCAAGAAATTAAGGATCTGCTTAAAATTGGTATCATTCGACTACCTAGGCCTCCGTATAACAACCCCATATGGGTTGTCGGGAAAAAGGGCACAGACCTCTCAGGTGCGACTAATAAGCGGTTGGTGGTAGATTTCCGAAAATTGAACTCCAAAAACATCGCGGACAAGTACCCAATGCCGAATATCAGTATGATACTTTCAAACCTGGAAAAGGCCAAGTATTTCACCACCCTATACTTGAAATCTGGATACCATCAAATTATGTTAGCAGAACACGATAGGGAAAATACTTCTTTTTCAGTAAACGGAGGAAAGTATGAATTCTGCCGTTTGCCCTTTGGGTGAAAAAATGCTTCTAGCATTTTCCAGAGGGGCATAAATGATGTTCTGCGTGATATGATTGGTAAAACCTTCTATGTCTACGTCGATGACGTCATAGTGTTTTCCGAAAATGAAAAAGACCACGTACACCATGTTGGACAAGTACTAAAGAGCCTTTATGATGCCAATAGGAGGGTGTCAAAGGAGAAATCACAGTTTTTTAAAGAAAGTGTAGAGTTTCTGGGATTTGTTGTTACGAAAGAGGGAACAAAAACTAGCCCAAGCAAGGTCAGGGCAATCAGAGATTTTAAGCAACCAAGCAACTTGTTCGAGCTGAGATCCTTTATTGGTCTGGCGAGTTACTATAGGTGCTTTATAAAGGACTTCACAGCAATATCAACACTCTTAACAAGCCCGTTAAAAGGTGAGAGCGGAAGAGTTAGCAAGTTCCGTTCAAAAATTATCCCGGTATCCTTTGATGAAATCCAGACGGCTGCATTCGATAAGCGTAGAAATATTCTTGCATCCGAAGATGTTATTCTTCATTACCCAGATTTTTCAAAACCATTCCATTTGACGACTGATGCCTACTCAAGTGGCGTAGGTGCAGTACTATGTCAGGGAAATAGACCCATAAATGATCTCGAGGATGTTGAAGGATAGGGATATAAACTACGCGACAAACGAAAGGGAACTATTAGATATCATTTGGGCCTTCGACAGCCTCAACCTCTAGTTTTCGCGGTCTCGGATAGAAACCCAAATTCCAAGATAAAACGTTGGAAAGCGCGAATTGAAGAGAGTGGCGCAAAGGTATTTTACAAACCTGGGAACAAAAAATAACGTTGCAGGCGTATTATCGCGTCAAAGTGTTAATGTTTTACAAGAGTCAGCACAATCCGATGTAGCGACAGCACACAGTAAAGTATTTTTAGCTCATGTGATTAAGACTATTGATTAGCCTCTGAATTGCTTCAGGAATCAGATAGTTATTGAAGAGTCTTCGACTCCCACAAAACGGACATATATCTTGTTTAGCACAAAGACTCGTCATCAGATCATCTTTAACGACTTAAAAAAAAGAAGTCGTAAAGCTAGACGTAGTAAGCTCTACACTGCGAACTGCACGTTTTGGCACGCATTCAGGATGACTTGGTCAGAGTTTTCCCTGCCACCAAATTCTGGCACTGCAGGAACATGGTAACAGATGTTATTAACAAAGACGAGCAAAAGGAGTTAGTAACGATGGAGCATAATAGGGCACAAAGAGCCGCCGAGGAGAATGTAAAGCAGAATCTACTCGATTACTATTTCCCGAAAATGGGCGAAATTTCGGCAGAAATTCTTGTAAACTGCAAAGTGTGTGGAAAGGCAAGGTATGATAGGCATCCAAAGGAGCTAGAAATGGGTGTTACGCCTATACCTTCCCGTGCAGGAGGATTAATCTACACTGTTATATTTTCAACTGCAGGAAAACACTTTTTGACAGCTATAGATAAGTTCTCCAAGTTTGCCTTGGTTCAGCCAGTTGCGTCACGCACTATCGTAGACGTAAAGGCGGACATTTTGCAAATCATCAACATTTTTCCTAAAATAGAAACTGTGTACTGTGACAACGATCCTTCGTTTAATTCAGGTACAATTCCATCATTGCTGAAAAGACTATACGACATCAATGTTGTAAATGCGCCGCCGTTGCACAGTACGTCAAACGGACAAATGGAAAGATTCCACAGCACCCTCGTGGAAATCGCCAGATGTCTAAAATTGCCAAGACAGATATAAGACGTAGTTGAACTCTTTCTTCAGGCCGCCGTGGAATATTATAGGACGTTCCATTCAGTGATGGGCATGAAGCCGATTGAGGTTATCCATGCCAACTTACACATTTTCCAGGATATTGCTACCAGACTAGAGAAAGCCCAACAAAAACAGCAGAGCGGAGTAATGCCTACCGCCAACATAGATCTTCAAAGTTGGGGAAAAGGTCCTGGTAAGGTCCAACAAAAGACTAGGCGACAAGGTCACTCCACTGTACTTCGTGGAAAGGATAGACCCTGATCTAGGAACAACCGTTCTTATTAAAGGGAGGGTGGTCCACAAGGACAACCTCAAGTGAAACTCTCGACATAAAACATTTTTTAAATAATTTTTATTTTGAATTTCAGGCATACGCCCATCTTCGACTTGGGCTTCGCTGACAGCTTCCAAATTAACGGACACAATCAAACTATCACATATCAAACTTAACGGAATATGAACAATACATACAAGAAACCACAGACTTGAAGGTAATAGCCGGCACGCCTGACTTCAATGACTTACTACAAACAAGACTAACGGATCAAGAGCTAATACAGTCAAACAATAGGCAGATCGTCATTAATTCAAGAACTCAGGAGCAGATTAACGCCTTCACGAATACGGTCAATAAAATTCTCAATGTAAAAAAAGGGCAGAAATAGATTCATCGCTCCTCTATGAAACACTTTTGGCTAGAAACAGAATTTTAACACTAGAGATTCAAAATTTAATAATTGCAATCACACTGGCTAAATTCAAAATAATTCACCCTGCTATTATTGATGCAGATGATTTGGAGGCGGTTATGAAGGAGAGTTTCACAGGAGTTACAATAACCCAATTGCTTAGCATAGTTAGAGTAAAGGTTTTAGTTTTATTATCGGTTTTCCTAGACCTAAGTTATTATATAAGAAGATTATTATTTTTCCCGTATCGCATGCTGGCCGAATATTGCATTTACTTGACAACATTATAGCTGACTGCGGGGGCAACATTACTGCTGTTATATCCTGCATTGATACGACAATGGTAACGTTCTGTAAAGAAGCCGAAACTGAAACTTAGGCGCACAAAGCCTATACTCCGGCGCTGTAGCACACTGTGCCACCAAGCCCAACGACTTATCCCCATTGTCGTCGTCGACGATGGTATAGTTTGATAAACGATGCAATAGTCAAGGCTAGCATAGATAATGGCCCTGAAATGTTTATTAATGGCACTTATCTTGTTACATTCGAACACACCGCTTTTATCAATGGCACCAAATACGTTACTCTCAATGGATACCCGAAGAGAATTCCACAACAGGCTGTCTCAGCACAGATCAACATAACCTCCCATCATACCCTACTAAGCTTACCATTTCTCCACAAGCTAAGTGAAGCAAACTTAGGGAACATCACTGAATTACGCATACGAACGATTGCTACACCACTAGTAGCCGCAGTTATTTGTGCCACCATCGCCGTAATCCTTGTGGGATCAATCATCATACTAAAGCGTAGGCGGCGAAGAGAAACTTCTAAGGCGGAGTAGTTAACAATAGTTAACGTAATGAAGTAGTAGGCTAGCAGTAAGCTTACGAATTATTAAATAAACAGTTTTAGAACGAAACTCAACGTGTTAGCACATTTCAAAGTAACTTTGGGTAGTCGACAACACCGCAAAAGGAGTTATAGAAAGTTACTTAAAAATTAACTAACTTTGGGTAGTCGACAACACCGTCGCTACCGCAAAAGAGTTATAGAAAGTTAATCAAAAATAACTTGTATAAGTGCGTTAGATGCACTTATCTAAATAGCTGTAGAATATCAATGCGTTGGTATCTGAAGAATGCAATAAAAATAAAATACAAATTTACACATGTGTATGTACCCCAAGCATACACATCTATACATATGAACCAAGTTAAGAGATTAGAATTAAGAAATGTATTGACGAAACAAATTAAAATAAAGAATTTGAGAGTCAAACATGAACTCTCACAGTACGGATTAAAAAGAAGTGTTTTTTTCTGTACAGAATCTCTTGCTACAGCGCAGTTACAAGAACTATTAATAAAATTAAAATTACGAGTTACTCGTACAGACATCCAATTTAAAGACTTTTTTGGAACGCTAGGTCTTTCTAGCAGATAGAGATTACAATGCAAAACACATGTATTGGGGCTCCCGACTAAATAATCCGAAAAGACAACAGCTGTATTTAACTATTATAAATAGGTACAAAAACCTTGAATTAATATCTCCTGGTAAGCCGACATATTGGCCTTGTGATCGTAACAAAATACTAGATTTAATTGATTTAGCTGTAATCAAAAATATAGATAAATCGCACATAACAGCTAATACTTGTACTGGTCTATCTTCTGGTCACTCTCTGAACCCATATTCGGTTGCTTCAAAAGTGGGTCTAACATCTTATAAAATGAATCTAAAATATAAAAGCACTTAATGTAGACTAGCCTGATAAAATTTCAGAAATTCTTTCGTCTGTATGTGTTTATATGTTTGAAAGAAAGCTATTTTAAGCGGCTCACTCACGACAAATTTGTTTGACAAATCTGTTTGAGTTTGAGGTGGTTTTTGTCGTGAGTGGGCATGTTGTCAAACGGATTGAAGGTTTGCGACAAATTTCAAAAACTTACAACCGATTTGTGGATTCGTTTGTCGTGAGTGGCGTGGTTTGCAAACATTTGGTCAGTTGGTTGAAATTTTTGCAGAGTAAACATCAGCGGATAAAAAAATGGCAAGCTTGAGCAAAAATTTTTTGGAAGAGTTTATTGAATTAACTAAAAAGGAACCGGCCTTATGGCAATCCAAAAGTGAAAATTATGAGAATAAATGCCAAAAGGATAAGTCGTGGAAAAATTTACTTTCGAAATATAAAGAAACTGATAAGGATGGGAAAATTGATGTAGTGAAAAAAAAAAATTAATTGTTTACGCACTGCATTACGCACTCCATTTGGCTTTTTCGCTTCATGCACCGGTGTATTACTAGCAGCGCAATTGCATCATCCGCGTTATAATCACACATGTTCACTCCGCGAAGCACACAATGGAAATAAAGTTTGTCAAATCGGTTTGTCGTGAGTGCTCAACCGTCTTCAAACAGATTTGTCAAACAAATTTGTCGTGAGTGGGTCGCTTTAAGTAAATAAGAGTTTCGTTTAAACTTGATAAATGATAGTTTTAAGTTTCGTATGTATGTATGTATGTAGTTTCAATCGAAAACTCTGTTAAGGCAACGAAAGTTTTTCAATCTAATTAAATTACTAAAATACGCGTACTCGTAACGGGTGATTTTTTAAGAGCTTGATAACTTTTTTTTTAAAAAAAACGCATAAAATTTGCAAAATCTCATCGGTTCTTTATTTGAAACGTTAGATTGGTTCATGACATTTACTTTTTGAAGATAATTTCATTTAAATGTTGACCGCGGCTGCGTCTTAGGTGGTCCATTCGGAAAGTCCAATTTTGGGCAACTTTTTCGAGCATTTCGGCCGGAATAGCCCGAATTTCTTCGGAAATGTTGTCTTCCAAAGCTGGAATAGTTGCTGGCTTATTTCTGTAGACTTTAGACTTGACGTAGCCCCACAAAAAATAGTCTAAAGGCGTTAAATCGCATGATCTTGGTGGCCAACTTACGGGTCCATTTCTTGAGATGAATTGTTGTCCGAAGTTTTCCCTCAAAATGGCCATAGAATCGCGAGCTATGTGGCATGTAGCGCCATCTTGTTGAAACCACATGTCAACCAAGTTCAGTTCTTCCATTTTTGGCAACAAAAAGTTTGTTAGCATCGAACGATAGCGATCGCCATTCACCGTAACGTTGCGTCCAACAGCATCTTTGAAAAAATACGGTCCAATGATTCCACCAGCGTACAAACCACACCAAACAGTGCATTTTTCGGGATGCATGGGCAGTTCTTGAACGGCTTCTGGTTGCTCTTCACCCCAAATGCGGCAATTTTGCTTATTTACGTAGCCATTCAACCAGAAATGAGCCTCATCGCTCATCGGACGTAAAGCGCGAAACACATTTCGAACCGAACACTGATTTTGGTAATAAAATTCAATGATTTGCAAGCGTTGCTCGTTAGCAAGTCTATTCATGATGAAATGTCACAGCATACTGAGCATCTTTCTCTTTGACACCATGTCTGAAATCCCACGTGATCTGTCAAATACTAATGCATGAAAATCCTAACCTCAAAAAAATCACCCGTTATTTCGTATTTATTGGTACCGCTTCGAATCCATTTTTTCAATTTAATTCTGTTTTGTACACAATCCTGCTTATGTTCGGAGAACAAGAGATATTGCGTAATATGGACTTAGAAAATATAAGTACAAACGTGTTTGGTATATGAACCAATATTTATATTGTTACTTAATTATTGTTCTCATTTAAACCGATTGTTTGTGTATATAAATTTATTTTGGAAATTCTTATTAACTCTACTGTCGATCAAATATTATTTCTGATTTTTACGAAATAAATTTTATTAATTCAGTAAGACTTATAGCAGAAACAGTGAAAAGAGTAAGCCCGCAGCCCGAATCAGTTGATACGACCTATCTTATGAGAGCGCAATGTAAATGATCAGCCAAAACCGCTTTTACCGTAGGTTACCGTAGAATTTCAGACGATTTGGATTTTTTCCGTAAAAACCTGTCAGCTGATTGCTCTCTCACAACGCAGAAATACCCTCTGGATATACTGTAGTAATTATAAAAATTTTATTCAATATGTTTGAAATTTTCTTAAACTCACTCAAAATCAGATTTGAATGCTATTATTTATTAACATAAAAACTATTTTTAATCGTTTATTTTCAGTTTTGATATTTTATATTATGAAAAATTGTAATTAAAAAGTTAGATGTGTACAAAACTACATATGCGTATTGAACAATGGACACATTGTTCAAATCAAAACAAAAAAAGATGGCTGATTTCTACGGACTCAACTTTTGACACAACTTAGGATGGGAGGAGAGGAATTCACTGATTCTACTATAAATGTAGAGTAGCGAGTCTATACCGTATGTATGTGTAATTGTAAGTTATGCGACAACAGAGAGAATGCGAGGACGGACTTATTAAATCATGTACCAAATATCACCTAACTGAATATCATAAAGTATATCGATTAGCCGGGTATTCGCTCGACCAGAGTTATTTTATTTTAAAGCGCGGTCGAAGGAACAAACAACTCAATTATAACTTGAAAAATGGTGAAAAGTATTTTGTTTTATAGATAATATAGAAAAAGGAGTCACGCGAGAAAACAAGCAAAGAAAAATCGCTAAAAATCCTACATATTTGGTGTTTAAGATATGGCTACTCCCGTTTTCCTCATAATTGTATACAATCTAACTTTTTCATGTAAACTTATTTCAATGTTTAGAGTGTATATTTAAATATTTCAAGTCAAAAATGTAAAAAAAATGGTGAAACATAGAGAAATACCATGTACTTTTAGTGCAATTTTTTTTAATTTTGGGAATATTTTTAAAAATATAAGTTATTTTTACACTATTTTTGCTTATTCTGACTCTGGAGAAAGTCCTCTATCCGCCCTATTTATACGGAAACTCGTTTTTATACTCCTCCGCCAAATAATCGGAATCGTGCCGAAAGAAGAATCGCTCGTTTTCTTCATAATTGTAAACAATTTTTAAATTATAAAATTTAGCTTAAATATAAAAAAATAAAAGTGAAATGTTAACTTATTTCAATATTTAGAAAGTATATGTAAATAAAGAGAGTGAAAAATGTCAAAAAATTTAGTGAAACATTGTGAAATACTAAGTGTTGTTATTATAAATTTTTGAATTTTTAATAGCAAATATTTTAAAAAATATAAGTGCTAGCAACATTATTTTTGTATATATTTCTCCTC
Source organism: Bactrocera correcta (assembly GCA_027475135.1). NCBI lineage: Eukaryota > Metazoa > Arthropoda > Insecta > Diptera > Tephritidae > Bactrocera > Bactrocera correcta. Next base: position 62,676,102 of record CM050326.1, on the reverse strand, counting down.
TGGAGAAAGGAAAATATATATACATACATATGTATGTTTTGGTACTATTTTTTACTTATATACATATTTAAATATGTAGATAGTTGTATTGTTATATATCGAACTTGATAGTCTGTGTTTTTTTTGCAAATTAAACCGATAATTAAACAAGTTGGTAACAGTTTTAGTGTTTTAGTGAAAGTATTCACGTTCATACAAAAGTATGTAAAAATCGTGACAAACACCAAATCGAAAATAAAATTGAATTGCGAGAATTAACTAGACAGCGATGTTCGTAGTTTCCAGAATGGTTAAGGGACGAAGTTTTTTTAATGACCTAGTTTATGTGTGTGTCAGATTGGGCTAAAGATAGTTCTAGTTAGTAGTTATTAGCATTAGCATCACATGGCAGGTGGGCGGGTCTATCATACAATTCCATCCGTTTTCACACTGTCGGGAGGATATTTGATTGCCGCGAATTTGGTTTTTGTAGCTTCAGTGGCTTAGGAGATACATATGTGTATTACGCCTATTAGAGGGCGGCCCTTTATAGTGGTTATAAAGATTATAAAGGGTTATAGGTTTATTGGTTTTATAAGTTATACTTATGTTCAGAATAGCAAGTGTCAGAAATTTACTTCCTATTTGACACAACAAAAAGTAAAAATGTATACATCATAGTTATTTTTCACGCCTTTCAACACAAAGTTTACTAATTTGCATACATCTCATATGATATATAAAAGCTTGACATCAATGTTAAAAGATGTGTCGAATAAAATAATAGATGCATCGAGAGCATCCTTAGCAGTGAAAGTTCCAAAAACTTGCTTTATAAATAACTAAACAATAAATAAAGTTAAACTTTGTTGCTTGTTTTCATGGTTGTCAAGAAATAAAGTTAAAGTGTGACAATTTTTATTAGGACATTTAAAAAATATTTTATTCAATGAAAAAAGTGGTTTTACAAAGCTCAATGTGAAAAGCGTTTGAAAATACTCGTTCGAATGAAACTTATGTAGTCATAACGATTAAGTACCTGAATATTTAAATCTCTTCTTTTATATCGCTTCTATTTACCAACAACAACTACCGCTACTGCTTCAAAATCACAAATACGAGGTAAACTGTAAGGTTCTATTTAGGTTATTGCCACGCCTTTAGTGGTGCTGGTCAGCTTATTAGTGGTGCTAAGCCCACAGTATCTGCTAGGTGATCCGAAGCAATTAAACCATACCCGTATCGTGTTGGACGGTTTTTGGCTCTTGCCGTCATGCCAATGAGTGACATTCACTATGACGGCTATAAACTCGAATATCTGTTAACTTATTAGTTAATATAATTATAAACAATTACCTGTATGTACTATCCCCCTGCTACTAAATAAATACAAAGTTTTAGGAAAAAGGAACTTCTAATGGTAGTACATAAATGTAAAAAATTATAAAATATACAAATCGTTATGAATCACAACCTTATCAGGAGGTTGTACTCCGGTATTATACTGGACAATATAGTGGTTTAATTTTATTTGATTTTACCACTCATATTGATATCCGTCAAGTCAATAAATCCATAGATTTCTGCTAAAGCTCATTGTATAACGCGAAATATCGGTAAAAAATAAAAATCACCTGCAGTAGGTTCATTTATTCAGTACTAAATATGTGGAACCAAAGAGTTCTAATAAAGATGAGCGTAGCGAGGCTGAGAACATTGAAAGAAAAATTCTAAATTTCGAGTTCGTATTGATTTGCGAATTCATGCACACTGTATTGAACAACATCAATTATGCATCCAAAACTCTACAAAAATTCGAAAATATTTATTTGATTTTCAAACTCCAACGTTTTTATTACATGTTGATGAAGCACCTATATTACAAGAGTGTGACGAATTCAAAACAAAATATTCAGATATAATAGGCCCTAGGTTTATTTTAATTTATTAATATTTACCACCTAGTTTTACCTCAACCAACTCGAGTATGGACTGTTCACCCATTATGTAAAGAAATAATAGCAAAATATCTAACGGAAGTTTTTACAACAATGTTATTATTCTTTTCAATTCCTGTCACTTCTGCACCAAATTTTTTTAAGAAATAATGCGGACCAAATTCGACTTCGATGGAGGATGGAATCATGTGTAGAAGTTCACGCAAGTGAGGAAAGTTCTCTGATCGCCATTCACTTGGGAGTGGCCAGAAACGATTCTTTTACATATGACTCAAGCAGCTCACGACTTCCGGTCTTTGACCAAGTATCCTCTGGGTAGCCTAAGAACATCCGTTTGAAGGCGAGCTAAAGTGAGAAGGCGAAATATTCCCTACTTAGGGTTGTGCGCTGGGTTTGGGACTCGCCACGTAAAAAACACCCCCAATGAAAGGAAACAACAAGCCTCGGATAAGTGACCCCCCTTCTGATGATGACCATGGCAAACGAATTAAGGACTATGATTTGAGGGCATGCACCTGGAATGTCCGGTCCCTTAATTGGGAAGGTGCCGCTGCCCAGCTGGTAGATGTCCTCGTGAAAATAAAGGCTGACATCACCGCCGTCCCAGAAATGCGATGGACGGGACAAGGACAGAGACAAGTAGGTTCTTGTGGCATTTACTACAGTGGCCATATAAAGGAGCGCAAGTTTGGTGTTGGATTCGTGGTGGGAGAGAGACTCCGTCGCCGAGTACTATCATTCACTCCGGAGAATGAACGTCTAGCCACAATCCGCATCAAAGCGAGGTTCTTCAACATATCGCTGATTTGCGCCCACGCCCCGACGGAAGAGAAGGACGATGTGACCAAAGATGCCTTTCATGAGTGCTTGGAGCGCACTTATGAGAGATGCCCCCGCCACGATGTCAAAATCGTGCTTGGCGACTTCAATGCCAGGGTAGGCAAAGAAGGTATCTTTGACACTACTGTCGGTAAATTCAGCCTCCACGAGGAACATCCCCAAATGGGTTGAGGCTGATCGACTTCGCCGGGGCCGGAAATATGGTTATCTGCAGTACTAGATTCCAGCATAAGAAGATTCATCAAGCTACCTGGCAGTCTCTGGATCAAAAAATCACCAACCAGATCGATCATGTTGTGATAGACGGAAGACACGTCTCCAGTGTTTTAGATGTGCGTTCGCTCCGAGGGTTTAACATCGACTCGGACCACAATATTGTTGCAGCCAAGATTCGCACCCCCCTCTGTGCAGCAACAAACACAAGGAAGGTTCGAGGTCAAGAAGCTGCAATCAGAACACACAGCCGAACGATTTTCTACTCGGCTTGCACTCCTGCTCTCTGAGAGCACTCGTCAACAACTCGGTATAAGGGAACTGTGGGATGGCATTTCAAACTCCTTACGTATAGCTGCAACCGAAACCATTAGTTTTCGGAAAGTGCAAAAGAACAGCTGGTACGACGAGGAGTGGCATGTCGCAGCGGAGAGAAAACAGGCTGCCTACCTCGCAACGTTACGATCGACCACAACACGTGCGGGATGGGATAGATACCGAGAGTTGTAGACAGAAAAAGAAAGAGGCCGAAATGAGTGAATACGAAGAGCTTGATAAGCTGGCCGACAGGGGTAATGCTCGAAAATTCTACGAAAAGCTGCGGCGACTTACAGAAGGTTTCAAGACGGGAGCATACTCTTGTAGAACCCCCAAAGGTGATCTAGTCACCGATGTCCAAACTTACTAAATTATGGATGGAACATTTCTCCAGCCTGCTGAATGGCAGTGAACGTACAACGCCAGGAAAAGGCGAACCCGATTCCCCAATCGATGACGATGGAGCAGACGTTCCATTGCCCGACCATGAAGAGGTTCGAATAGCAATTGACCGCCTGAAGAACAACAAAGCGGCAGGGGCCGACGGATTGCCGGCCGAGCTATTCAAACACGGCGGCCAAGAACTGGTAAGGAGCATGCATCAGCTTCTTTGTAAAATATGGTCGGACGAAAGCATGCCCAACGATTGGACTTTAAGTGTGCTATGCCCAATCCATAAAAAAGGAGACCCCACAATCTGCGCCAACTACCGTGGGATTAGCCTCCTCAACATCGCGTGAAAGATTAAAGCCCACCGTCAACAAACTGATTGGACCTTATCAGTGTGGCTTTAGACCTGGCAAATCAACAACCGACCAGATATTCCCCATGCGCCAAATCTTGGAAAAGACCCGTGAAAGGAGAATCGACACACACCACCTCTTTGTCGATTTCAAAGCTGCTTTCGATAGCACGAAAAGGAGCTGCCTTTATGCCGCGATGTCTGAATTTGGTATCCCCGCAAAACTAATACGGCTGTGTAAACTGACGCTGAGCAACACTCAAAGCTCCGTCAGGATCGGGAAGGACCTCTCCGAGCCGTTCGATACCAAACGAGGTTTCAGACAAGGCGACTCCCTATCGTGCGACTTTTTCAATCTGCTGCTGGAGAAAATTATTCGAGCTGCAGAACTTAATCGAGCAGGTACAATCTTTTGTAAGAGTGTAAGAGTACAGCTACTAGCGTATGCCGATGATATTGATATCATCGGCCTCAACACCCGCGCCGTTAGTTCTGCTTTCTCCAGACTGAACAAGGAAGCAACGCAAATGGGTCTGGCAGTGAACGAGGGCAAGACGAAATATCTCCTGTGATCAAACAAACAGTCGTCGCACTCGCGACTTGGTTCTTACGTCACTGTTGACAGTCATAACTTTGAAGTTGTAGATAATTTCGTCTATCTTAGAACCAGCGTAAACACCACCAACAATGTCAGCCTGGAAATCCAACGCAGGATTACTCTTGCCAACAGGTACTACTTCGGACTGAGTAGGCAATTGAAAAGTAAAGTCCTCTCTCGACGAACAAATGCCAAACTTTATAAGTCGCTCATAATTCCCTTCCTGCTATATGATGAGTCGACCTTAAGAGTTTTCGAGAGAAAGGTTCTGCGAAAGATTTATGGTCCTTTGCGCATTGGCCACGGCGAATATCCCATTCGATGGAACGATGAGCTGTACGAGATATACGACGACATTGACATAGTTCAGCGAATTAAAAGACAGCGGCTACGCTGGCTAGGTCATGTTGTCCAGATGGATGAAAACACTCCAGCTTTGAAAGTATTCGACGCAGTACCCGCAGCGGGAAGCAGAGGAAGAGGAAAACCTTCACTCCGTTGGAAGGACCAAGTGGAGAAGAACCTGGCTTCGCTTGGAATATCCAATTGGCGCCACGTAGCGAAGAGAAGAAACGAGTGGCGTGCTGTTGTTGACTCGGCTATAATCGCGTAAGCGGTGCCTACGCCAGTAAAGAAGAAGAAGAAACTCGACTTCGACATTTGGTGGTAATAGCAATTAAACGAAGTCATTGAAACTTTTGCCAAAACTAAAGCTAGGAAAAAATTGTAAATTTAATTGTTATTTAGTCAGTTGGTATGCTCGACCTTTATATAATAAACCCTTGAATTTTAACGAATCATAAAGTGATACGCATAACAATCGACCTAGCTTTTTATTAGTTCCTCAATTTAAATAAAAAAATTAGATTTAATATTTGGTATCCACTTTTTTAGCATATTTATATAGTGGGTGTACTTAGTATTTTAAAAATGTCTTCACTCGACAGCGACAAAGCTCGGCTGCGTTAACTTCAATTCAATATGCTGATTCCCAATTCTAAGTGTTGTTCACTTCTACTTTTATCGCTTCACTTCCTTTAATTTTATCAAGGCCAAGTACTTTTCTTTTTGAAAAAAAAAAAAAAAATTAGCTATTGTTAACGAAAAAAAGCGATGAACTGGTAATGCGTACAAGCTATGATAGCTTGAGACTTTTACTTGAAACATGAAGATTATTATATTAAATATAGTAGTCTTTGCACACTTTAATATCATCATTTCAAATCGACCTTCTACATAATATAAAATCCTACTAAATTGAAAAATAAACACAGACGTGCGGGTGACAATTGCAATTTACAATACTATAGTCAGTTA